>CM052801.1:16535996-16567736 GCA_028533885.1 Nasua narica | reverse complement strand
GGAAGCCAGAAAACAACAACAGTATTGCTGAGGATGCAGAGAAAGGGGGAATCCTTTTACCCTGTTGGTGGGAGTGCGAGATGGTGCAGCCACTCTGGAACAGTAGGGAGGTTCCTCCAGAAGTTAAAAATAGAGCTACTCTACCACCCAGCAATTGTACTCGTAGGTATGTACCTCAAATACACAAATGTTATGATCCAAAGGGGCACCTGCACCCCAATGTTTATAGCAGCATTGTCCACAGTAGCCAAACTGTGGAAAGAGCTAAGATGTCCATCAACAGATGAATGGATAAAGAAGATGTGGTATATATATGGTATATATATCCGCAATGGAATATTACTCAGCTGTCAGAAAGGATGAATCCTTACCATTTACATTGACATAGCTGGAACTGGAGGGAATTATGCTGAGCAAAATAAGTCAGTTAGAGAAAGATAATTGCATATGGTTTCACTCATATGTGAACTGTAAGAAACAGTACAGAGGATCATAGGGGAAGGAAGGGAAAACTGAATGGGAAGTCACCAGGGAGGGAGAGAAACCATGCGGGACTCTTAACTATAGGAAACAAACTGAAGGTTGCTGGAGGGGAGACTGTTGGGAGATGAGGTAATTGGATGATGGGCATTAAGGAGGGCACGTGACGTGATAAGCACTGGGTGTTGTATGCAACTGATGAATTGTTGAACTCTACATCTGAAACAAATGACGTACTATATTTTGGCTAATTGAATTTAAATTAAAAAATAAGGTCACTAAATTGGATAACAAAATTACTAAGTTTCAAGTTGAACATGAATGTCAAGTTATCAGATTACTTAAGGTTCTTGAATGCTTTAAGCATACTCTATAGCCTTCATGCTTATTTATCTCTTGTGCCCCTCTCTCTATATAGAGATAGACATAGAGACTGAGAACTATATTATATCTCTCTATACTTCATATGTATCTACAAAGATCTATCTATATATCTATCACATATATATTTCTCTGTATTTCTCTACTGAGAGAGAAAAAAAGAGAAAGAGTTATAAAGGAACACAAAATAATTGTTAATACATTTGTGAGACAAGACTTTTACATCTAGGTTAGCTATCATTACAGAGTTATGCTTTTATGTTGAATCATAGAAAAGATGATGTACGTATCAGAAAAAAATATATAAATAAGCACTGTTGGGAGGGAACAACAATTGTAAGTTGTTTATGCCAGAAAAGTCAGCTCAGAGATGGCTTGGAGTTGTCCTGGGCCTTGAAAAATGAATAAAAATTAGATAGGGAGAGAATAGGGTGAAGTTTTTCAGTCTTGTAGTAACCTCTGTTTTTTCAGAGAATGCTGTGACTCTGAAAACGTTATGCTGAATAGCTACTCACTCTAGTGTTAAACCTTTAAAACTTTATTCTGATCCTTGTAAAACCTCTTAAATGTCAGTTGGCAGTATTGGGGACTGACAGGAGTACACATAATTATTTTGCTTTGGCAAAGATACAGCCAGTGACATATTTAAAAGAATGTGGAAAGAGTGATGGCAAAGTTGATACATGGTGAGCGTTGTTCCAAAGAGGGAAGAATTCTCTAGTACAAATGGTAATTAGCCTGTGGCTGAACTTTATTATAGTCTGTGTTGAATCTGGGCAGCCAAGTTGAAGTCCTCTCTTGCTATTACACAGGAAACCTATGTAATGTACCTTCTAATATGGTTTGTAATATCTTTGTCTCACCAAGCTACTGTCTTCTAAATCGTATGGACAAACATTTTAAGAAAATTTCAGCTTTTCGGGGCGCCTGGGTGGCTCAGTGGGTTAAAGCCTCTGCCTTCAGCTCGGGTCATGATCTCGGGGTCCTGGGATCGAGCCCCGCATCGGGCTCTCTGCTCAGCAGGGAGCCTGCTTCCTCCTCTCTCTCTGCCTGCCTCTCTGCCTACTTGTGATCTCTCTCTGTCAAATAAATAAATAAAATCTTTAAAAAAAAAAAAAGAAAATTTCAGCTTTTCATATATAATTACTATCTAATATGCCAAGAAAAACCAATGAGCTATCTCAATTCAGTGGGCAAAAACTTGGTGAGAAGTAGACAGTTTTAAAGACTCAGATTGTTTTTTTTTTTAAAGAAATAAAATAGAACAAAAAAAGAAAGAACTGTTACCAAGGCTAAGGCCTGGCATGCAGAACAGACTTCTTTTTACTGAGCCTGTCAGCCACTTTGCTCTCTTCCCATCCTGCCCTGTATTTATTTTCTTCCCCTGCTCTGCATTCAGAGCTAAGTCTGGAGCATTTTGAAAGATCGCTGTGTACCCTGGAGCTCTTTTCTCTGGAAATGGTATAACACTTGCCACTTCATATTGTTATCCTCAGCTGTTCTCTTTTGACCTGAGTCAAGTGTCCTACAAGTCTTTTTGGACTCAATTTCTACCTCCATTATTCTATAGGGATGTCATTTATCCCCTTTTCAGTTTAAGGGGTTCTAATTTTGAAGGAACAAAAATCCCTTTAGATGTTTCCTTTGTAATATTCAGTTGACTTTGGCCTGATTTTGGCTGCAGACTGAATCATTCAAGCATAATCAATGTTGCCTGCTCCCTTGCTCTCCCCCTTGTCCCACCTTTAGTCCCAGGACCCCATGGAGTTATCTCTGTCCATGCTAGTCATTCCCTACAGAATTCAGATAAAAGCATCAAAAAATAACCAAGGCTTTATGCTTAGAATCCTTAAAACATTTTCATGGCTCTTAAAAAGCAGCACGGTAAAATTTATATTCTTTGGCATGGCCAATGGGTCTATAATATGTGACTCTAGAATACCTTTTACAATCCGGTGTGGTGGGTAACTTGCTTACCTAGAATATCCTATATACTTTCACGCCACCAGGTCTTTGCTCACAGCAGTACCTCTTCCCTGAAAATCCTTTCCTTTACCTATTCCTATAAGCCTTCAAGGATTAACTAAATATGTCACTTCCTCTATACATTTGACTTATACCCACCCCCAAATTAATTTATTTTAAAACAGTTGTTTCAATCAAGATAGGCCAGGTTATACTGCAGTAACAAATGGCTTCCAAACTTCAGTGACTTGTTTATTTCTCATTTACTTTACATATCCGTCTCAGGTCAGCTGTGCCTCTGCCTCCCCTTCACTCTGGGGCCCAGGTTGGCAAAGCAGTTTTTATCTGGAATACTGCTGGTCAGCAGGCATAGGGTAAGGAACATATAGTGAAACCAAGCAATGGCTCTTAGCTCAGAAAAGGAACATGTCAATTCTGTTCATATTTCACCAGCCACAAGAAATTAGTCAATGGGATGAGGAGGTATAATATATACCCACATAGGAGCAGCTGGTATTTTGTGTATTAATACAATTAACCCAACAATTCCCCATAATACTTTGACTGTGTCACTGTTGTATTTATTATATAGTATTATTGTTTATATATCTTGTCCATCTGAACTATTAATTCATTAACAGCAGGGAATGCATTTTATTCATCTCTTTATTTCTGCAGTTTGCACCGTGCCATCAAGGCATATAAGACCTGCTTAATAATTGTTTGTTGACTAGCTGGGTAGATAAATGAATAAATAATTTTTGGCTTGACTCCAGTTGGGACATTTGCAAAAAAACAAAACAAAGCAAAAAAAAAAAAAACCCTACTCTATTTAAAATTGTTCAGTGTCTTGGAAAAATGTATTTTTGGTGAAATATTCTTATGGTGTCTTTTGGACCTTATGCCTCTGAATTATTTTCACAAAATATCAAATCTTTGGGAGCCAGTTGGCATCACCATTAGTCACTGGAAATCATCCATTTGACACTAGCAAAAACACAGGCATGCTGCATTTCTCACAAGGACTCTAAGTTAGTGAAACACCCACAGTGAGAATATATCATTGTTCTTTCTTTTCGAGATGACACAGATGATGCTCAACCCCTTCAGTCTGGTTGCAGAGGAGCAGTCTTATACAAATGAAGCTTGGAGTACTAAGTCAAATTTATGCATAGGACAGGGCTAGCCTAACACAAGAGACTGTGTAAATGATGTTGCTTCAAGTGATTCCAAAAAGTTTTTCCTACTCCCAAATGATCTTTCCTACAGTGTGTCAGGGCCCTAAATTTCCCCATAAGAACTACTACCTTGTTTGATTCAGTGTTCTGTACGTTCACCTTGCTTCTGCTTCTTTCTCTGTGCCCCTGCTTAAAGGCAGCAGTTATAGGTTGGCTCTTTTTTGCCATTATTCAATGTAGAAATCTTCCATTTTTATAATTTAATTTTGGCTGAGAAATGTAATCTATGCAACAAAAATGTATCAAGTGTGTACTGGGTCAGCATCTAAGAAGTTCACAGTCTAGAGGGGATGATAGACAAGTAAACCAAAAATTAAGACGTGGTGTGATAAATGCTATGATAAAGGCATCCTGGGGTGCACAGATACAGATCATCTATAAGGTAGAGTGGTCAGGAGACGATAACATATGAGTCTTAAGGGATAAATAGGTGTTGTGTACCTTGGCAATATATATATGAGACTGAAGAAACACCAGGTATCTCCATGTGATATGTAGCATGGAGGTGAGGAAAATTACTTGAACCTTTCATGAGCTGGCTGGAGCCTAGGGTGATGATTCTAGAAAATAATACTAGAGAGGTGAGTGGGGCCAGTTCATGGAGGGCCTTGTTTAAGACATTAATGGAGGCACTGGGGTTTTAGATTTGAGTTTTAGCATGTTTATTTTAGGTAGAAGAGTAAGGGAATGAATATAAGTGGATAGGGGGCATTTCTAATGGTGAAAATAATGAGGAGTACAACCTTAGCAATTAACAATTAGAATTCAGTATAATAGGAGGAAGTAGAAATAGTAGGATCTGACTGTAAGCATGTGGTGATGGGACTGAATGCAAGGAAGGAAATACCCGAGTGTAGGAAAATTAGCAAGTTTCCCATTTGGATAAGTAACTAGACAGTAGTATCATCTATCCAGATAAAGCAGGTTAAGGAGCTGAAGAGGAAGGGAGATTAAGATGGGAGATGAAAAGACAGGTTTTAAAATATTGGATTTAAGGAGCTCATATGACACTTAAATGGTATATGATGATGTCTAGTAGGTAACTGATCTAACAGGAAACTGATAGTAGAGAAAATGATTTGGTAACTACCAGTGCATAGATTTCAGTTACATTCAGTGGGGGTGGGGAGGGGGATATGAATAAAACTATGATCTGAGAAAAGAAAGCAAGAGAGCTGTTTCAGTCAGGGCTTTAGTTCCAAGTAATAGCAATTGAGACTAAACACTGGTTGATTTAACTAGATCTCCAGGAAGGCAGGAGAACCAAGCATGGAGGTTATACAATCAGGGTAAGTGCTCCAAATCATGACAAGTCCTGGTCTACTGCAGATCCCATTGCTGGTAGTACTATAGATTGCACCAACCCTATGCTACTTTTTTTTTTTTTTAACCAGGATGGATTTATCAAGGTTCCTGCTTCTGTCTGTTAATAATTTCTGTATTAGGCAGGGTTCTGACAGGAAATAGATGGCACACTCAAATGGATCACCAAAGTGAATTTAAATAAGAGACTATTTTCAAAGGAACAGTAGAGGATGATGAATCACACAGAAGCTAGGTATAGAGTGAAGACTTTACCACCCCTAGGTCTGAAAAGGCAAGGGAAGGAGCAATACAAGAACCCAGCAAGATCTAGTACCATAGGAGAGAGGCTGTGACTTTACCTAAAGGGATACAGCCATTGCCAAATTGCATCCTAGCAAGGAAGAAGCAAGGAGAATAAATACATCAGCCTCACTCTTTCCCGGTTCTCTGATCTGCTGCTTGTGTCTGCCATTGGCTAAACACAATGGGAAAGCATCTGTTAAAGGAAGCCCGGGAGATATGCTGTCTAGGGGTCGACTTCTTGGTTACAGAGCAGTGTGGGAAAGGGTAGAGAATGGATCCGGAGAGGGTAAATGGGAATATCCAGCACAATTTCCAATTTATATAATATTTAACAGAACCTAGATTATGTGACCATGGCTTGGTTTCCACATAATTCGGGGAAGCAAGCCACTGGCATTTTCAGAATGCATACTGGAAAACAGGCTATGTTAGAATGATAGGAGAGAAAGTCCAGCCATAAAGAATGACAACTGTCTCCTCAATGTTCAAGGGTAGGACTCTTAGGAAAATCAATATTTAAGATAGAGGCATATAGAGAGCCCACTTTTTTTTAGTTGAGGTATAATTAATATACAGCATTATATTCATTTCAGATGTACAATATAATGGTTCAGCAATTCTGTACATTGCTCTTTACTCATCAAGACAAGTGTACTTTTGATTTTCTTTATCTATTTCCCACCTCCTACCACCCACCTCCCCTCTGGCAACCACCAGTTTGTTCTCTGTATTTAAGAGTGTGTATTTTTGTTTGTCCCTATTTTTCTTGGTTAGTTCATTTGTTTTGTTTTTTAAATTTCACATAATGAATTAAATCATATGGTATTTTTCTTTCTCTGGTTGGCTTACTTCACTTAGCATAATACTCTTGGGGTCCATCATATTGTTGCAGATGGCAAGATCTCATTCCTTTTTAATGACTGAATAATATTCCATTGTATATATTGGCCACATCTTTTTATCCATTTGTCTATCAGTGGGCACTTGAATTGCTTCCATATCTTGGCTATTGGAAATAATGCTGTAATAAACCTAGGAATGCATGGATCTTTTTGAATTAGTTTTTATTTTCTTTGGATAAATACCCAGTAGTGGAATTACTAGATCATATGGTATTTCTATTTTTAATTTTTAAAAGAAACTTCATACTGTTTTCCACAATGGCTTCACCAATTTACCTTCCCACCAACAGTGCGTAAGGGTTCCTTTTCCTCCACATTCTCACCAACACTTGTTATTTCTTGTGTTTTGATTTATTATTGTGGTTTTGATTTGCATTTCCCTCATGATTAGTGAAGTTGAGCATCTCTCCATCTGTCTGTTGGCCATCTGCATATGTTCTTTGGAAAAATGTCTATTCAGTTTCATATTAATTTTTCAATCCATTTTGGATTAATTTTTGTGAGTGGTATAAGATATGTATTCCATTTCATTCTTCTACATGTAAATATTCAGTTTTCCCAGTACCATTTATTAAAGAGACTGACCTTTTCCTCTTGTATATTCTTGGTGCACTTTTCAAAATCAGTTGACAGTATATATGTGGGTTTATTTCTGGGCTCTCTATTCTGTTCCATTGGTTTCATGTCTATTTTTATGTCTCTATCATACTGTTTTGATCATCATAGCTTTATAATCTAGTTTTTAATTTTTTATTTTTTTAAAAGATTTTATTTATTTATTTGACAGATCACAAGTAGGCAGAGAGGCAGGCAGAGAGAGAGGAGGAAGCAGGCTCCCTGCTGAGCAGAGAGCCTGATGCAGGGCTCGATCCCAGGACCCTGAGATCATGACCTGAGCCGAAGGCAGAAGCTTTAACCCACTGAGCCACCCAGGTGCCCTGTAATCTAGTTTTCAATCAGGAAGTTTGGTCCTCTGCAAATGAGTATGACCATCAGTACTGGGTAGATCTGTGGCTTTTCTGATTGAGACCTTTATTGTTTCAGTATGGCTGGCCTAAACTTGGGGAGGAAGTGAATGAAGTAGGAATGGAGTGGGTAAGGTATTATTTAATAAGTTTAAAATATTATTTTTTTTAAAAGATTTTATTTATTCATTTAACAGAGAGAGAACACAAGCAGGCAGAGAGGCAGGCAGAGGCAGAGAGAGGAGCAGGCTCCCTGCGGAGCAAGGAGCCTGATGTGGGACTCAATCCCAAGACGCTGGGATCATGACCTGAGCCAAAGGCAGCTGCTCAACCAACTGAGCCACCCAGGCATCCCTAGTTTAAAATCTTATTGAAATGAAGAGACGTGATAGCTCTTATCCAGAAGTTAGTGTATGTGGGTAGGTTAAAGTGGCCTCTAAATTCTTTGAACTTTTTCCAATCAAGAGTGGGGTCTGTTAATCTTGAATCTGGGCAGTTTCTATGATTGATAGACAAATAGGATATGGTGGCAATGACACTGTGCTAGTTTCATTTCTAGGCTTTAAGAGCCTGGCAATTTCCAATTTCTGTCTTTTGGAGCACTCTCCCTGGAAGCTCTGAGCCACCATGTATGAAGTCCACCCACCAGGCTAGAAAAGTTGCATGTGGGCACTCTGACAGTTGACAGTTTCCACTGAACCCAGCCTTCAGGGCATCCCTGCCAAGGTGCCATGTATGTGAGTGAAGGTAGCTTGGACTCTCTAGACCAGCACATTTGTCAGTTGAATATCACCATGTGACCTAAGTTGACACCAAATGGGGAAGAAGATTTCCAGGTGAACCCGGGTTGAATTTCTGACCCAGAAAATTTGGAGACATGAAAAAAAGTTACTGTTTTAGACAACTAAATTTTTAGGTAATTTGTCATATAGCAATAGAAAACAGTGGACTCAAATACCGTGTATCAGACTTTGGTGAAACTCTTTTTTCAAAAATTTAATTCCAGTGTAATTAACCTACAGCACTTATATTAGTTTCAGATATACAATATAGTAATTGAAAAGTTCTGTGTATTACTTACTGCTCATCAAAATAAGTGTATTTCTAATCCCCATCACCTATTTCACCGATTCACCCACACACCTCTCCTCTGGTAGCCATCAGTTTGTTTTCTGGAGTTAAGAATCTGTTTGTTTGGTTTGTCTCTTTTTTCCCTTCATTCATTTGTTTTGTTTCTTAAATTCTACATATTAATGAAGAGATGTCTCCTGAGGCAAAGGAAACAACAATTAAAAATAAAGTATTGGGGCTACATCAAAATAAAAAACTTCTGCACAGCAAGGGAAACAACCAACAAAACTAAAAGATAGCAAAGGAAACAACAATTAAAAATAAAGTATTGGGGCTACATCAAAATAAAAAACTTCTGCACAGCAAGGGAAACAACCAACAAAACTAAAAGACAGCCTACTGAACAGGAGAAGATGTGTGCAAATGACATATCTGATAAAGGATTAGTATCCAAAATATATAAAGAACTTACACAACTCAACACAAAATAATCCAAATAATCCAATTTCAAAAATGGGGAGAAGACATGAAGAGACATTTCTCCGAAGAGGACATCCAGATGGCCAACAGACACATGAAAAGATGCTCATCATTACTTACCATCAGGGAAATGAAAATCAAAATCACAATGAGTAAAACTCATTTAAAAAATTTATTAACACTTTCAACATTAAAAAACTATTTAAATCTATCAATTAAAAATGCCTAATCCTCAAAACTACCACAATTTCACAGTTGCTCTAAAATGAATATGTATTTTACTAATGAAACAGCATCTACATATATCTGAAAAAAGAGTAGTATCTGTATGTATGAGACATATGAAAGTATTTGGATTTGTGAAGCCTCATACTTATTCCACAGAGCACCAAAGATCTATGTATGGCCCATTGTTCTTAGAGACCAAAATAATCTATTTGTAGTAATAGATCTAAAAAAATTTTGATATGATTCAGGAGCTAGTGGAACCACCTCTCTGAAGCTTATTAATGATTTGTCATTGAAAATTTCTTTGTAGGCCTGAGTTCATAAATTGACTGAAAAAAGATTGGTATTTAGGGGCTCTTGGGTGGTTCAATTGGTTAAGTGTCTGACTCTTGATTTCATCTTAGGTCATGATCTCAGGGTTGTGAGATTGAGCTCTGTGTCCAGCTCTCCGTTGAGTGTGGAAGCCGCTTAAGATTCTCTCTCTCTCCCTCTTTCTCTATCCCTCTCCCCCTCTCTAAAAAAATTGGTATCTAGGCAATGGAGTAAAAATAAATATCTCACATATATAAATATTTCACAGTGATCAAAAATTAGTATTGTGATTATTTGCATTTTTGTATATTTTCAGGAATTATTTTCTAAAATACCCTACTTGACCACTGAATACATGATGGGAATGTATAGATTCTTGTAGTTTCACCTGGCCTTTGATACTTGCTCTGATCAAATCTTGCTTTAAATAAAAATAAAATAAAATGTTTTATTTTTAGAGAATGGAAAGCCTTCTCTAGAAAAGTAGGTAAGGGAAAATATTAGTTTTTTTTTCCTCTTAAAAGTAGAATATCTGATTTTAAGCTAGTTCAACATTGCAATTGCATCCAGTATCAATGTGATTTCTTTTACATTACTCAGTATTATGTGTCTGGTAAATTTTCAGAGTGGTTTGAGAAGCAATTGAATAGACTACGTAAGTGTTCTTTCTCCTGAGAATTACCTGGTACAAATGGATTATATAATAAGACCATTTACCTGTGGAATTTGGTGGAACTCTGTGGCATTCATTTTAGATGTACTAAATTTACTCCTGGCCTCCCACAACCTAAAGGATATAAGCTTAAAACTGGCTCCCCCCCCTAAAAAAAAACCCAAACACAAAACCCAAAAAAGAAATATCTGAGACTAAAATCAGCTGATGTTGAATGTTGAATACTTACCTATAAGGTGAATATAGCTAAACATATGAACCTATATGAAACTAAAAGGCTAATTCATAAAATAATGTTGGTACATTTGAATATTTATTTGGAAAGAAAAAGTTGTTTTCTTTCTTGTACCACTGACAAAAATAAGTTCCAGAAGGATAAATATTTAAATGTGAAAAATGACATCATACAGTTATTAAAGGAAAAATAGAAAAACCATTTTAAATTTTTGGAGAAGGCGAAAGAATTTCTTAGCTTGGCCTTAAGGTTTTATCACATTAAAGAAAAACTGGATCAGTTTGACCATATAGAAATCATCATCATCATTGGCATGTGAATACTCAAACAAAATTTAAAAACACATAACAAATAAAGATGCCACAGGGTAGGAACATATCCTTATAATGTAAAGATATTTTTTACAAATTAATAAAACAGACAAACACTTAAGTAGAAAAATGGACAGAAAATTTAAGTAGACAGTTTTCAGAAGAGGAAATTCATATAAAGTCTAGTACACAAGAGAAGATGCATAATTTTACAATAATTAGAGAAGTACAAATTAAAATGACAATATGGTGGGTTTTTTTTTTCAGCTACCATACTGTCAAAGATGAAAAAGATTGCTAATAGCCAGGAAGGATTCAAGGAAATAGGCAGTCTCCTGTGCTGTTTAAATTGATTGACCTCTGCAGTCTAAATTGACTAATCTTTCTGGAAAGCAACGTTGGATTAAAGTGTGTTTATCATTTTTAATCCAAGAATTCACTTCTAGGTAATTAGTCTAAAGAAATAATAATGTAAGTATCTGAAGGGTGTTTTATTTCAGTGTTGTATGTAATGGCAAAACTAGCACGAACCAAAAGTCCATCCATACAGTAGAAAAAAAATAGGTATTTATTTTTAAAAGACAGACTAAATCCAACAGTGGATGAGTGCATAAAGAAATTGTGGTATATACATACAAGGAATTATTATTCAGCCCTTTGAAAGGAGTTCTGCCATTTATGACAACATGGATGAGTTGGCAGGACATCGTGCTAAGTGAAATAAACCAGATACAGATAGAAAAATACTACAGGATCTAGGTGATATGTGGAATCTAATAAAAGTCAAATACACAGAACTAGAGAGTAGAAAGGTGGTCACCAGGAGTAGGGAGGTGGAGGAAATGGAGAGATGTTGGTTAAAGGCTACAAAATTACAGTTCTATAGGATGAATAAGTTTAGAGATCTGATGTATGACATGATGAGTATAATTGATGATACTATATTGAAGACTAGATATTGGCTAAGAGAGGTTTCAGGTGCTCTCATACATACACAAAAAGGGTAACAGTGTGGGGAGATTATATGTTAATTAGCTTGACTGTAGTAATCATTTCACTATGTATATACGTCAAACCATCATGTTGTGTACCTTAAATATATTAAATTTTATTAAGAAAAGATTAAACATATAGTTGTATGGAAGAGTTGAATCACTGTATTGTGCATCTGAAACTAATATTACACTGTATGTTAACTAAGAATTCAAATAAAAACTTAAAAAAGAGCAGGGTATATTTAGAGGCATTGACACAGACATCCTATCACAATCTAAATACTTTTTTAGAAGGCTCCAAAATGGTATGTATGGAGCAAGCACATTTAGTTTAAATGCATATTAAAGTTAGTAAGACTAACACCAGATAGATAGCAAAGACATTTCTCTTGGAGGTGGGTGGGACTTTGCTTTCATTTATTAAAAAATTCTTTGTGTTGTTTAATTTTTTTTCACAGTGAATTTGTATTACTTTGAAAAGACACCAAAGGTTTGTATTTTGAATAAAATTGAAAATTAATGGTAACTTTTCCATGAAGTACCAGAATTTTATATAGTCATCTCTGATCCCTTGGCATTTGTTTAAATTACTGCAAATAACTAAGGTAGACAAGAAACCCTTGGCCTGAAGAGTCTTCACAGAGGATAAAAATGTCTGTCTTTTGAAAGACATTCATAGCTTTTCTCCAGATCAGATTGGAATGTTGTACAAAACACCTCGACAGTGGCCTTTTTTTGGGGAGGGAGTGTAATTTAATTCTTCCTTCCTCCCTCCCTACTTGACCCCCCCCCCCATTTTTCCATTTCTTTTTTTGTCCCCTGTTAAAACAGTAACATTATAACAGGAGCCTTCATACCTTCCTCTCAAGAACCTCTGGACAATATATATTCAGAGGACCCAAATTAATGACCCACACCAGCTGTAATGATAGCAAGCCTCACCCAAAATATTAGTGGGCAGAGGCCTTTAGCAAGTTAGCTACAGGGAAGATCAGCAAATAGCTGCCATAAGAGAAGGGAGTCACTAAAAGGTTGGTTTTGCCGTGTCCCTCTGTCTTTCTTCCCTTCCTTCTCAATAAGTAATCACAGCTCTGCTTTTGCCTGCAGATTTAAGTTCTGTGCAGTTCTAAATCAGGGCTGTGTATCAGAACTTCGGGAAGATTTTTATAAATAAAAATGCCTGGGAAGTACCTCTAACTGATCTGGTTGCGTGACCAAATCTATTTCCTTTTATATGTTCCTTCAGTGATTCTCACAATCAGCCAACATTGGAGAGCATTGGAAACCATAGCTCATTGCATAAATCTGCAAATCTTTGAAGACCTGGGGACTCAGTAAGCCTTTAGAGATGTCTTTCAGGACTCATTTCTTTATAAATTCTCTTATAAAAATATGTTTTTGGTCTTTTCTCTAATAAGCAATGAGCTTTCCCATCTCTGAATACTTAAAATTCTTGTATGTACTACATTACCCAAATGGTAAACCTAATCAGGCATTATGTCACTAATTCATGTATTTAACAAATACTTATTTAGCACCTACCACATTCCAGGCTCTATTTTAGGGTTTGGTTGGTATTTACTGTTCCTGATTATGTGTTGTATTCATCCCTGTAGGTACTGTGTTCATCTCAAACCATTTTAATAAGGAATTTACATGTCTGTCTGCCCAGCCCACTGTTGCTGAGCTCAGGAATTGTGTCTTATTTATATTTGTGTTCCTAGTGCTTAGAAGTGGTGGGAGTTGAGGTTCAACAGGCAGGCGAGGCCTGACCATGAAGGGCTTGCATGTTATACTGAGCAGTTTGATTTTATATATGATGGTGCATGCTATGGTCTGAATGTTTGTGTCCCTGCCAAAATCCATATGTTTAAAACCTAATGCCCAAAGCGGTGGTATCAGGAGGTGGAGTCTGTGGGAGGTGATTAGGTCATGAGGGCAGAATTGTCACAAATGGGGTTAGTTCCTTTATAAAAGAGACCCAAGAGCGATCACTTGCCCCTTTCCAGAACTTGAGCAGACAGTGAGAAGTCAGCAAATTGGAATGGGGCCTTCACTAGAACCCAACCATGCTGGCACTCTGATCTCAGACTTCTAGCCTCCAGGACTATTAAAAATAAATTTCTGTTGTTTATAAGCCACCTCTTCTATGGCATTTTGTTATGACCAGCCAAACATACTGAAACAGTGAGTCACTCAAAATTTTCTGCAGAGAATGGGCACGATGGGAGTGTAGCTGTCAGGGTGTTAGGAGAAGAGCCAGGAATCAGCCATGGTTGGCCAATTGGGATTTATTGCAATAATCTAGATGGTACAGGCCTAAACACAGCCTTTGGTGGAGGGATGAGGAAGAGAGGATAAAACAACTCATTTCCAGTGGTTTCCTGGAGGTGGCTTGTACCAGTTTGTGAGAGCTGATGCTATACCTCTCTTCCCAACTCCATGATCAGTAATGTCACATTAGTACCTTAAAATTGCCCATATTGGGAGTACTTAATGCTCTGAAAATTGGCAAACACTATAAATCAGGGTTTTATTTGTTTCCTGGAAAGGTATTTTACCAACACATCAATGCATATACCTTAGTTTGAAGGTAATTTCACCTAGAATGCCTCACCTAAGGTTCATCACAGAGGTTCATCACACAAAGGTTCATCCTCTGTGTAATCCTGCTCTGTCTACATTACAATTACTCAACACTCTGTATTTTAAAAATCTGTTTACTCGTTTGCATATCATGCTGAGTTGTAAGCAGCAGTGTGCTTCCATGTTCACAACTGTATCCATGCTTATCATATAAATAAGTGTTGAAAGATATTTAATGATCATATGAATGAATAATGTTTTATTCCAGTAGTTTGTGTGGCAGATATATTTCTGCAGCAATTCCAAAAGTAATGTATGTACATGGATTGTGCTTTTTATTCTTTAGGATAAATTGAGTGAATCAAAATTACAATGCAATTATCAGAAAGCCATATATCCTCGGCTCTTAAAAGAGAATAGAAAGAATAGATGATTTCTCTGATCATAACATAAATGAAATATTTTAAGAAATTATTTCTTGTTTTGTTTTAATTTTTTCTCCTTGCAGATATGAAGACTGCAATTTTCTTTGCATTTTAAGTGTAGCGTGAGAGGAAAAAGACTAAGCCAGCGTTTTATAATAGCTGGAAAGTACCTTTTCAGTATTTTGATTTAAAGAAGAAACAAAAGGTATACAGGGGAGAAAATGAGACTTTATTTAACTTTTTTATGTTGACATTACACCTGTCAAAATAGATAACTTCCTGTCCAGACGGATGTGTATACCTATATGCACCTGTAAAACATATATAAGGCACAGTTATTAAAATAGTGTTTGTGAAAAATTAATAACACAGCTGTATTCATTATCTACTGCTGAATAACAAAACACTCCAAAACTTAGTGGCTTAAACCAGTGCACATTTATTGTTGGATCCAGTTTCTGTGAGCCAGAAATCTGGCAGCAGCATAGCTGGTGGTTCTGACTTGGGGTCTGTCTTGAGGTTGAAGTCCATATACTGGTCTGGGCTACTGTCATCCGAAGACCTGAAAGGTGCTGGATGATGTGCTTCGAAGATAGTTCACTTGCATGCCTGGCAAGTTAGTGCTGGTTGTTTTTTTAAATTTGTTTATTTAATTCAAGTATAATCAACATACAGTGTTATATTAGTTGCAGGTATACAGTATAGTGATTCAACAATTCTGTACATTACTCAGTGCTTGTCATAAGTACCCTCTTACTCCCCTTCACCTGTTTCACTATTCCCCCCAACCCCAGCAACCACAAGTTTGTTCTCTATTGTTAAGAGTCTGGTTTTTTGCCTCTTTTTTTTACTTTATTCATTTGTTTTGTTTCTTAATTTTTGCATGTAGATGAAGTTATATGGTATTTGCCTTTCTCTGACGTATTTTACTTAGCATCATACCCTCTAGATTCATGCATGTTGTAGCAAATGGCAAGATTTCATTCTTGAATTATGGCCGAGCAATATTCCATTGTGTGTGTGTGTGTGTGTATAAAGAAGACGTGATGCATACATATGTGTGTGTGTGTGTGTATATATATATATATATATATACACACACATGCACACACACACATATGTATGCATCACGTCTACTTTATACTATTCATCTATTGATGGACACTTAGGTTGCTTCCATATTTTGGCTATTGTAATTAATGCTGCAAAATACATATAAGGGCATATATCTTTTTGAATTAGTATTCTTATTTTCTTTGGGTAAATACTCAGTGTTTCTACAATGGCAACACTAATTTACATTTCTACCAGTGTATACCAAGGGTTCCTTTTTTTCCACATCCTGCCAACATTTGTTATTTCTTGTGTTTTTTACTTTACCTTTTCTGACAGGTGTGAGGTGACATGTCATTGTGGTTTTGATTTGCATTTCCCTGATGATTAGTGATGATGAGCATCTATTCACATGTCTGTTGGCCATCTGGATGTCTTCTTTGGAAAAATGTCTATTCATGTCTTCTCCCCACTTTTTAATTGGATTATTTGGGGTTTTTTGATGTTGAGTGGTATAATTTCTTTATATTTTGGATATTAACTCCTTATTGGGTATATTATTTGCAAATATGTTCTCTCATGCTGTAGGTTTTAAGTTAGTGCTGGTTATTGTCAGTAGACTTTTCCATTGCACTACTTCAGTGGCTTTAAGACATGGCAGCTGACTCTCTCCAGAGCAAGTGATGTAAAAGAATGAGCAAAGAGGAGGTCACAATGCCTTTTTTTTAAAAGATTTTATTTATGTATTCGACAGAGAGAGATCACAAGTAGGCAGAGAGGTAGGCAGAGAGAGAGGAGGAAGCAGGCCCCTGCTGAGCAGAGAGCCCATGTGGGGCTCAATCCCAGGACCCTGAGATCATGACCCGAGCTGAAGGCAGAGGCTTTAACCCACTGAGCCACCCAGGCGCCCCAACACAATGCCTTTTTTGACCTAGTGTCAGAAGTCTCATGCGTTTTTGTGGAGTGGAGGGCTTGCTCTATTCCTTGGAGGCAAATCCATAAGTATAGCCTCTACTCTAGGGGGATGGGTGGTTAGGCTGTATGTATCCTTTGAATGAAATATTATCAAAGAATTTGTGGACATACTTAAAACCACCATTATGGCAAAATGCTTACATTGTAATACTGAGTGAAAAACGTTAAGGGCACATATTGCATGGAGCTGGGTGTTATATGCAAACAGTCGTGGAACACTACATCAAAAACTAATGAGGTACTGTATGGTGACTGACATAACATAATAAAAAATTATTAAAAAGTTAAATTCAAAATTACTTATTTAATATGATCAAAATTGGGTTAGAAAAATAGCAGAGCAAGGTTAAAGAGAAGAAAATATGGAAAATATGAATGGATCAATAACCACATAAGAGGTTTTTGAAAAGAGAATCAAACACTTTATGACTAAGAAGGCAAAATAATTGAAACACAGGAATTTATAAATAGTTCTTAGCAAAAAAGTAAAGAAAATTTTAACAGTGACAGTGGCAATCAGGGAATGGAGAATGAACAGGGTACAGAGAAGGAGGCAAGCAAGATGTTAAGACTGAAGCTTCAGACAATGCTAAGGAGATCGTAAAACGAAGGCATGTTTTTGCTCTGGCCAGAAGTCTGTATGCGCTTTCTTAAGGGAAGAAGCCAGTTTCAGGGCAAGCCAAATGAGGTTCTGCAGGAGAAAACTAGGTGAGTTAATTAGCATGGGGGAAGGACCGTGAGTGAGACTGGAGGAAGCTTGGCATTCTGGTGTTAATGGCTTGTCATTGAACAAGGTATCTTCCCTCCATGTTTGACCTGCCTTACTCACCCTATTTTTATTTCGCGGGTATTTATTGCATCATGTTTCCATCATTTCTTCTGCCATATTGAGTGTTGATTTTCTGTCTTAACCACTTGGTAATTAAGTCTCTAGTTTCTCGAAGCTGGACATTCCAAGTGAAAGGATGCAAATATTGCAGGTGAAGGTAAAAGATAATTGTCCCACGAGGATCCAAATGGAATTGGAGACCACCTTCCTGAGGTGTAAATTGGACACTGATGGCAAACTGGAGTAAAATGAGTTAGGGAAATTAGAAATCAGCACTCCTCAATGGTCAAAACACAGGTCCCAAACATAGACAATGACACCTTGTGCTCTTTCTGACAAATTGCTTTGCAGCTTTGAACATTTAGTGTGAGCCTGCTTTTGTCAAGTCATCCACAGAATGTGGCACCTTCTTAACATATGCAGACTCATCTAAGCCCCCTTGGGAAGAGAAAAAGAGTCTCTAGAAAGACAAGTTGAGTGGTATCTTTCCCAGTATTGCTTGTATTGAAAAGTAACTTTTCAGTGTAGAAAGTGGCATTATCTCAATGGAATGAATGCAAAATATTTTGCCCCCTCAGGTGAATTGGTAGTCCTAAAATATTTCCTTCCTAGATGCTGCAATAATGTATTTTAGTTCACTTTGTACCGTTCTGATGAAGCCAAGATACCCTTCAGAATTGTCTTCCCTCTATAACCATGGTTCCTTACCTTGTCAATATTGCTCCAGATATGATGTACTCCATCCTCTGCCTCTGGGCCTTGTCCCATCCCACCATGTTCTTCTGTTCTCTTACAACCTGGCCAAAAACTTACCTCTTCAGAAAGTCTTCCAGGATTAATCCCTTCTCTTTTCCATCACTGCCAAACCGAGAGTCCTCCTAAGTCTTACATCTTAAATGGTTATTTTTAACATTTCCCAAGCCATGCCTTTTCTATTATCCAATGTGGCAATAATCCATGGGCCTGGATTCTGATAGCTCAGGATCAAATCCAGCTCTACCACTCATTCGCTGTGTGACTGAGTGAGTGAGTTAACTTCTCAGTGTCTCGGTTCTCAGTTTTTGTCATCCATAAAATGAGAATAGTATTAGTGCCTACCTTAACAGGGTTTTTGTGAGTACTGGAACACAATATATATATCAAATGCTCAGAAAACATTCAGTTAATGTTAGTACTGGTAGTAAGATAAGCCTTGTCAGCAGGACTAGTATGTGTATAGGAAAAGACGTGATTTTGTTGCAACTCAGATCTGTAATTTAGTAGCGTAATGACCTTGGGCATGTTGCTTAAGCTTTCTGAGACTTAATTTCCTTATTGTAAATAGGGAGAATAATAAATATACCAACTTTTAGGATGAACCGCTTATGGAAGGAATGTGAGGCTGGTGCATGGAGTTGTTGACAAATGTTTGCTTTCTTCTTCTCTAACTTGTCAGCAAAAAAACAGCTATTGCTTATTTTAATCAAGTTAATACCATCTTGGGGCACCTGGGTGGCTCAGTGGGTTAAAGCCTCTGCCTTCGGCTCAGGTCATGATCTCAGGATCTTAGGATCGAGCCCCGCACTGGGCTCTCTGCTCAGCGGGGAGCCTGCTTCCCCCCCCTCTCTCTCTGCCTGCCTCTCTGCCTACTAGTGATCTCTTTCTCTATCTCTGTCAAATAAATAAAATCTTTTTTAAAAAGTTAATACCATTTTCCTCATCACCTTCTCACTCCTGCTAATCAGTTAATTTAGTGGAACTTGAGTAAAGAAAAAAATTTAATCAATTTGTGTATTTAGTATCTTGGAGAGTGTGAACACATAGCTGGCTGAATTTTTCACTCTGTAACCACCTGGGTTCACATTGCTTGCATTATTGTCTAGATTTGTTTACGTCTTCCTAGGGGCCATTCACATTCTCAGGTAATATTCCAGTGTCTACAGTATTTTCTGCCCTAAATTAAAGAATAGGTATTTGTGGGCTCAGTTGGTTAAGCATCCCAACTCTTGATTTTGGCTCAGGTCATGATCTCGGGGTCCTGGAATTGAGCCCCATGCCTGGCTCTGTGCTCAACGGGGAGTCTGTTTGTGCTTCTCCCTCTCCCTCTGCCTCTCACCCTGCTCGTGCTCTCTCTCTAAAATAAATAAATAAGTCTTTAAAATAAAATAAAAAGAACAGGTGTTTGTGAATTGGAGGCAGAAAAGTAGGTAGTCAAAATTGACCAGAACTAAATGGTCGGCTGTTCCCCGGGGCTATGGCATTAACCTCAAAGGTTGATTATGGAACCTGGTTTTAGTTTTGCGTTGGTTCTTTCATCTTCAGTGTGGTATGGTCATTGTGTCTAGCTGTATCCCGAAAGCTCTCATGGTAATGATGACACTGTGTCCAATTATCGAGGTTGCTTTTTTGGTCCTTATTATACCCCATGAAAAAAGGTAAGGAGTTTGGAGATTTGTCTTTGCCACATAATGTAGACCTCAGGTTTGTGAACAATCCTTTACTGAAAGTCTGTGATCCATGGGCTGTCTGCATCAGCATCAACTGGGAGGTTAT
Source organism: Nasua narica (assembly GCA_028533885.1). Lineage (NCBI taxonomy): Eukaryota > Metazoa > Chordata > Mammalia > Carnivora > Procyonidae > Nasua > Nasua narica. The sequence continues at coordinate 16,547,492 of CM052801.1, read as the reverse complement.
TAGAAATGAAGATTCTCGCTTTCTGGACAAGAAATACCTACTAAAGAATCTCTGGGGATAAGGCCCACTCATCTGTTTTTTAACAAATACTCTGGGTGATACTTGTGTCAAAGTTTGAGAGGCCCAACCCTGTAGAATCTTGTCAAAGGACGACTTATAAAAAAAAAAAAAGCTTTAAAAAAGAGGAAAACACTGTTTTTAGCCATAGAAACTTAAAAAATTTTGATTTAGTTTAACTTTGTATTGTTTAATTCTTGAAACCCTGGATCACTGATTCTTTACTTTAGATTTTATTACAATCCTGGAACTAACTTTCGGTGACCTTGAAGGTTGTCATGGGATTCTAAAGAAAATAAAACCCTCGAAACAAAATAAATTTTAATATAATTTTAAAAAACACTCTTGGGCCAAAAATGGAAGCCATTAGAAACAAACAAAAGGATGTCATAACGTTGTAAGCCTGAGAATCACTCTCCTCAATATTGGCCAGATGTATTTTATGATTATATCACTAATTGTGCTCATAAACATGACTTGTGCTGTTGTTTTCTCTTTAAATCCATGCTTAGCTGTAATCTGGAAATTATAGTTCTTCATGTAAAAATGTTTTCTTGTATACTGGAAATGATAAATAAGTCCAAGTGGGACCAAATGAATACACCGCATGCTGGACTTCCAAGGTGCAGATCCTTTTTGAATTAGCTTTCACTCCTTTGGTGGAATATGTAATTTCAGGGCAGCCTGCAGTAATGCAGCCAAAACCAAAACAACACATCAGCTGCCAAGCACACCTCTGTTGCAGAGGTGAATGATTCAGGCAGACTTCAGCATTTAACGAAGCCTGTTGTTTCCTATGTATTAACTGACTGCTATTATATTTTGCTGATAGCAATAACTATTTTGATCCTGAGCCCCTCCACTTATCAAGCTTGAAAGGAGAGCTAGGATTTGGAGTGACACAGACAAGAAAACATAGGGGGAAAAAAATACCCTAAAGAAAGTAATCTTTTATGGCCTTGTAACATGCTGGCCTCCATGTAGAGAGATACTCTTGGTGATCCACTCAGTGCTCCAGGACAGGCCACTTGAGTAGTTTTCACAGTGTTAGGGCATAGAGTTAAAGGCGTAAATTATGGCTTAGACACTCAGTACCAACTGGCTTAACTCCTGTCAGAGGGAAGTGTTTCAGAAGCAAGGGCGGGTATGCGCTGTGAGCCCCGGACAAATGACAGGGCAGAAAGCACAAGAGGGGCCAGATTCACCCCTCTTGCTAATGACATCCTCCTATGACTGGTTTTATAGCTTCTTGCTCGTTAGTCACTTCATCTGTCGATAAAGTAGGACACCTGGAGATCCTTCATTTTTGCTTGAAAAGTAAGTACTAGGAATAAAAATCTAAAGTAGAGCCATGCCCAATGGGAGAGCAGAGGAGCAGTAGGAAGATGTGTCCTCTGTTGATGTGGGTGTCCTTTTCCTCCTTGCTGCTGGGAGGTAAGGCCTAAGGAACGGGAAGAGGTGAGGATGACAGGGAAGTGGAGACTAGATCAAGCTCACAGAGGAAAGTTGTGGGGTTCCTCGGCAAGCAATGCATTTTGTCAGTTAATTCTCAAGGGTGTTCTTTTCTTTTTTTTTTTTTTAAAGATTTTATTTATTCATTTATTAGGAAAGAGAGAGAGTGAGAGAGAGCATGAGAAGGGAGAAGGTCAGAGTGAGACGCGGACTCCCCATGGAGCTGGGAGCCCGATGTGGGACTCGATCCCGGGACTCCGGGATCATGACCTGAGCCGAAGGCAGTTGCTCAACCAACTGCGCCACCCAGGCACCCAAGGGTGTTCTTTTCTATCCTTGGCTCTGATATAGAACTACTTACTATATGTAGGCTAACTGAACATAATAAAAAAAAGAAAAAAGAAGAACTATCTATCCTATGTTTGAGTCCTTTGACAGCCCATTCTATTGGTCAGCTCCTTTTGTGTGCTGGTACTCCCCAAATCACTGGTGTGTAGAATTGTCTGGTGTGTAGGATGTGTCAGCTGTACTCCTGTTGTAGCTACAGCCCCTGCAGACACTGTCTAGTCTGTGGCCCACTGTTGGCTAAAATCGTCCAGCTTTAAAAGTGGCTCGTTTTTTAAAGAGGGAAAGAGTATTTCTGAACTCAGGAATAGATGTGCCATCTCCTTATGTATTTCTTATCTTTCCAAACAGAGAACACCTAGTCTGGGCTTCCTTGATGCTTAGGGTATGAGGAGAGCAATGCGGAAGGACAGAATATGGACGGCAGCTTATCCTTATAGGGAAAGATTGCTTCTCTTTAGTCCTCTCCAGCCTAGTAACCTAGAAGTTCATTTCTGTATAGATTTTCCTCGACTTGGAGAATTTTGGTTCATTTCCTTCAATTGCTTTTGGGGAAACTGACTCTACCCTTGGCACTAGAGGTGAGATCTCTCACTTAGGCCTGGATTCTTCAGAGCAATTCCATTCCTTGGCCATAGATACTGGTTCAGGGATGGATTTGTGACACGATACCACATATTCCTGGGTAAGAAGCTTCCAGGTTCTTTAGAGCTAGATCATTTGTCTCCCTGTCTTAAAAAGGATGTAGCTCTGGAAGTCACTAGAGCTATTTTGAGACCACATAGGGGACAGAGCCTGAGGATGATGTTGATATATAAAGGAAAGAATCTAGGACTTCGATCTCACTGTTGAACTGCTGAATCAGACATGCCCTGAAACCTGCATACCCGGACACTGGACTTTCAAATTACATAAGCCTTTTGTTGTTTGAGTTATTTTAAGTTGGCTTTTCAATTACTTGCAGCCTAATTCATCCTAATAATACAGTGAGTGGAAATAATATTTGAGGGCTGTGCTTAAATAAAGATAAATTTCCACTATATTTCCCAATTAGCAGAGGAGAGTAGGAATGGTAGAATTTAGAGGTGGGTGTAAAATACCACAGAGAAAGAATAAATCTCTTGGTTGTTAGAATTGATGTGCATATCTTCTTTTTCTGTCTAGGTATAGGTTCCCCTGAAGGCTAAGCTTCTCCCAAAGCTGCCTATAATCGAGCAGATGCTCAATGACTATCAGATACAACGAAAGGAGACCAGTGCTGTGCTGCTGGGAAAGCGAGTACACCTCCTCCATTCGCTTCTTGGTTAATTTAGTAGGGCCACAAGGAGGTCATAGTTCCACAGTCCATCAGATCCTGAGTCATTTGGGCTTTTTGGTGAAGAGTGGATCTTTGGGATTATGGGTGATGACCCCTTGCAGGACACAGAAAACAGATAGTGCCATAGAGCAGAGGAAGGGCAGGCAGCACAAATTAAGCCTTCATTCTTGCTGCAGTTGCCTCCAAAATGTTTTGTCACTCTCTTGCCCTCTTTAATTCTTTTCTAAGCTATACTGACCCCTGCATCTTTCAGTGTCACTTGTACTATATACTCATTATTCCTGAATGAGTGTGTCAGGGAACTTTCACTTTCTGTAAAAGCAGTCAAGAACCAAAGACACACTGTTCAGTCCTATAGGATGCTAGCAGTACATACTTGCTGCCATGAAGGTGGCTGAGATGTGTTTATCATGGGGAAGGGGTCCTATGTTACCCTTTACACTCTCTTGTTCTCAGCATGGGTCCCATCAAAATTCATGCCCATCACAAGGGAAGGCCATCAGTTGATCTTAGTACACTTGCCTATTAAAATAATCTACTTAGTATCTGTTTCCAAAACAGATACTACATTAGGCATCCAATTTAATGTTGCAATGAACATAATCTGTTTTATGGAATTACCAGGTTAGAGGTAAGCAATAATTTTAAGACTTTTATTATATAGGTGTCCAAAAAATCTCTTTGTGGTTTGAATTTTTAATACACTTATTTCTATATAAGACAAATGATTTTCAAAATGTAACAGGGAAAGCATTTACACAGGATTTAAATAAAATGGTTAATGATTCATTTGTCTTAACATTTATTTTGATTTTTTATGTTAGATTCATAGCTATATAGAAATGTATTAAAAATGATGGCAGACATGAAAGCTAACATTATTGCAATTAAATGAGCTATATCTCAAGTTTTCCAGCAGTAGCAAAAATTTACAAATACCCATTTTTCATGAGATATTGAAATTTCTTTGGTTTCAGAGAATTGTTCCTCACTTGTCATCATCTGAAGTAACTTATTATCTTAGTAGTGAATTAGAAGCCAGTATGGGCAAGAGAAATATTTAAATCCCACCCAATTTCCTGCTGCATTTCTCCATCTATGTCATAGATTCTGAGTATGCTCTGTGTTTTCTTTGGTAGGTGATTTGAGGGAAATTTAGGTGACTATTATGTAGGAGGTAGGAATATTTGATGGGTGAGTGGATGCAAGGAGTTTAAGAAGAATTTAAAATAATAGTAGTAGAAAATTATGGTTCATGTGAAACAGCTAATAATTAATTTCATTCCTTCCCCCCCCATTAATTTCATCCCTAAGAGAGGACCACTTTGCTAGAGATGTCATTTTTCACATGGACCAATTAAGTATATAAAACTTATAATTAGATCAACCTAAGTATTATTTATTTACTCACTGAAGCTCTGGTTAGTTGGGGGAAATAACCTTACTCCATAGAACCTCTCTTGTGGTCATATATATTGGTTTCATTTAACCAAGGGGTTCTTTGATGTAGCAGTTTCCTTAGTTCATTAAGGAATTTGGCAATTATTACTTGAAAAGCTAAAGTAGGCAGAATACTTTAAACCCAAGAGTAACTTAATTGAAAATTAATTTGTAATTAAAAAAAATTCTGGGGCGCCCGGGTGGCTCAGTTGGTTGAGCGACTGCCTTCGGCTCAGGTCATGATCCCGGAGTCCCGGGATCGAGTCCCATATCGGACTCCCAGCTCTGCGGGAAGTCTGCTTCTCCCTCTGACCTTCTCCCCTCTCATTCTCAGTCTCTCTCTCTCTAATAAATAAATAAAAAATCTTTAAAAAAAATTCTGGAATGATAATATAAATCAGCAGGGTTTCAAAAGAAAAAGTCTGTTTAGATAACTTTTTATAATACTATGATTTTTTTTTAAAAAGGTATGCTTCCAGCATTGACCAGTTCTAGGATAGCAAGAAATGACAGCTCTAAACAGCCAAGCACCTGATAAGAAGAAATACTCTAAAAAATACTCCATTAAGGAAATGAATTTTATTTAAATACAGATGAGGCTCTCCACTTTCCCTTTTGCCACTCTACCCTGTATGTCATAGTATCTTGCCTATCCAGGTCTTTAAGCCAGTGGTGCTTCCTAAGTGACAGCCTGCCATCTTGTATCCTATCACTGTCGCTGGAACTCAGTTTAGTTTTGAGATGAGGCTGAGAGTTTAGAAATTTTGCCTTGGGGGATGCCTGGGTGGCTCAGTTGGTTGAGCAGCTGCCTTCGGCTCAGGTCATGATCCCGGAGTCCTGGGATCGAGTCCCACATCGGGCTCCTTGCACGGCGGGGAGCCTGCTTCCCCCTCTCTCTCTCTGCCTGCCTCTCTGCCTACTTGTGATCTCTCTCTGACAAATAAATAAATAAAATCTTTAAAAAAAAAAAAGAAATGTTGCCTTGGGACTTAAGATGCTGGTATATGTTAAAGCTGACACATTCTTGCTACCAGGAACTAAGAGTAATTGTTTGGAAAAACGTGTATCAGGCAGTATTCCTAATTGTTCAATGGCCAGTTGTTCTTGTCTGATTATTTCTTCCACTAATAAGAAATACCATCTGGCTGCTGTGGATAGAAGAATGGGAGAGATGTGGTATAAAATGAAATATTTTGTATATCACAATTTCTCCAAAGGAAAATCTGCCAGAGAATAGTAAAGAAATACTTCTGTTTGAATAGAAATACTGGAAATATTGGAACTATATTGAACAGCTTTGTTAGTCATGTTGCTATTTTCTGCAGCTAGGCCTCAGATAGGAGCAGAAAAGTATATAAGGGGCTTTAAAATCATAGCCTTGTTTAAACCCTCGGGGCAGCTACCATGAAAAGAAACGCTAGAAAGATAAAGAATTGTGAGCTTCTGGTTAATTCCTTCCTTTAGATGCCTTTTGGACACTAGAACATGCAGAGCAGCCAGGTACAAATAATTGGAACTTTGTACTCTGATACTCCAATGGACATAATTAAGAGGGATTTTTTTTTTTTGGCCATAAAACATGGGAACGAAAAAATTCAACTCCTATTTGCCACCTTAGCGGCAAAGAGGTGTAGAGAGAATTTACTGAGGTGCAAAGAAATCTAAAGAGTACATGAGAGGTGTCTTAGTAACTTTGAACTTACATAAGACCAGAGAAAGACAGGGAAGGGGAATATTTACTTTGAAAATAGATCTGTATTTCTTTTTGAACACAGAAGAAACAACCAAGAAATTAGGACACAATTCAGCATGAATCCAGAGTAGAACTTGTATAGCTATCAGGGAGTTTATAAAAATGTAGAACTTAATAGTTAAAGACATACAGGGTTTAGGTGATATAAATCACTTGGAAGGCAATAATTTTTTAAAAATAAGAAGGTTATGGTGAGTGCCAGTTAGTTGTGTGCAGCTATTTGAGCCATTTCTTACAGAAAAGAGGTGGCTTCTGATAGGTATGGTTGACAGTGACTTCTGTTAGGATGTGCTGGGGAGAGAAAGGGATCCCTGAATTCTGGGTGGGAAGAAGCTAGATATTTTATGAACTGAAAATTCCTCTCTATTTAATTGCATGTATAACTTTTTGTTCATGGTTGGGGCAGACAAAATATGCATTAAATATAATATCTAGAAGGTTGATCCACAGGGCTTTGCTAACAATGAATGTTCATTAACTTAAGTATTCATGACAGTTCCAGGTTCTGCTTTTGGGTACAAGTGTAGTTTGATTTTACTTGTATGCACATGATGTGAATATTAGTTGGAAAAGACATGGAATAGACACATTATAGAGGTCTGCCAATGTGCAAGTACAAGTAAACGACTGACAGTGTCTGACCCAGAGGCACTTCTGCCAGAATCTCCAGTCCGGACACAAAGGGCTTCAAAGGCTCTAAGGAACCTGACAATGAAGGAGAATCAGAGGGTGTCAAGAGGCCACAGCCTCTACTGAGTATCCCCAGGACTTAAATCAACAACAGCATCCACCCTTTCAGGTACTGAGGTCATTACAGGCATAACCTCCGACATCAAGAACTGGATATATTTGAGTAGTTAGCCATTAGGCCTTGGAACCCACAAAATATGACTGAATGTTGAGTGGAGAGCTACTGGCAGTGGTGTGTTGGAGTCAGCTCCTGCCATTTTGTGAGAGGCAATTGTTAGTTTTTTAAGAATTCTGTGAGCCAGTTATTAAACTGTGAATAGTTTGGAATTGGCTATGCCTTGTCTTCCCCAGAAAGCCAGTTGTTAAAGTTTATAAGCACACCACTGGATACAAAGCTTCTTCTGTATACGAAGATAAACCTAGGGGCACCTTGGTGGCTCAGTTGGTTAAGTATCTGACTCTTGGTTTCAGCTCAGGTCATGATCTCAGGGTCATGAGATTGAGCCTTGTGTTGGGCTCCGTGCTCAGTGCAGAATCTGTTTGAAATTCTCTCTCTCCCTCTCCCTCTGCCTCCTCCCTTGCTCCTCTCTCTCAAACAAAATAAATAAAATCTTTTTTAAAAAAACCCCAAAACCCACAAAGATAAACCTAAAATTTGAACTCTTCTTGGTTCTAACACTAGACCTGGTTTTTCTGGAATCATTCGGTTTCTTAATCCTGTTCATACCTCAGAAAGACCTAGCTTCCAGAGCACCTGATGGGCCATCATCTTTATCTGTGCTGAGCACACCTATAGTCTTAGTCCTTCTGTATCCTTAATCAGTTTTTAATTTTTCCTTGGTGGTGTTCCTCTACTAGAGACCTTCACCTTAATTGCCTTCAGTCCTGGCATGGTCCTGAAGCTCCAACACCCATGATCTCTCAGAGAATCTTATTCTGTTCATTACTGTACATATCTTGAAGAATATTTCTAATTGCAGCAGACACTGCTGGCACTCTGTCCATATCCTTTGACACTCACCACTTTAGCATATGCCAACAGCACCTACAGAACACCTAAAGGCTGTTTGTTCCTCAGATCACAGATGGAGCAGGCTGGAGGGGCTAGTGAGTTAAAGCCCCATAAGAAGCCCTTATCCAATGTCTGATGGCAGTTGAAAGTTAAATACCCCAAATTTCTCATTCATCATGTGGACCAACTCTGAAGCATTTCCCACAGTTATTTCCCAGAAGTCTCCAGGGGGTTTGGGCCGTGGCTGTCCAGAGGTAACCTGTTTATCAACCTCTGCCCCCATCTTACTTCTTGTCCATGTTCACTTTTCCTGTGCTCCTGGGGTCACCTCCTAAATAAGCTACTTACACATGTACTCCTTGTCTCTGGGTCTGATTCTGGGGGAGACCCAACCAAAGATATTCATCACTATCATTTTTATGCCAATAACAAACTGGAAGACATGAGCCACATTCTGAAAAACACTTGAGTTCTAAAACCTGTTCTTGGTTGGCAGATCACGTACTAATAAATGTTCAGCTTGGCATCTACTTTATTTTTAATGCTGTGTCATGGCCAAACACTTTGTAGTGGTGCTTGTTGTGTTTTCCCTTTACCATCATAAAAGTAATGCAAGAGGGACACATATATATTTGTTTTTAGTCGTGTGCTTTATTTTTAATTCTGTATAAACAAATACAAAATGACAAAAATGTATGTTTACTAAACATTGCATTTGATTGTATGGCATTACACAATGCATCACAGTATTTTAGTTTGTAACTGTGTCCTTTAGTTGTTGGTACATATTTCTATAACTTTTAAGATACAGATCATCAGGAAGCTGTATCAGCCACCCTTTTGTGGAACTCCTGCATGCTTACACTTGCAAAAGTTTGTTTGGAGAGCTTCTGAGCCACTCTGTCTGAAGTCTAGAGATATTTTTGGAAACATCTAAAATAGTAAAGTATCAGAGATGAAGAGGATTTTCTTTTTCACATTCATAAAAGGCATGCAGGGATACAAATCTCAGAATACCATAGCTATGGTTATTTCAAGTTTAAGCATTGGACTCAGTATGTATATTTATAAAAATTCAGTAGCACTGATTCTAAAATTTACTTTTTAACCATGGAAGGTCAGTTTCCAGGGCCTGACAACATTCAATACTACTTCCAGGATTTTGGGGTGGGTTTTTTTTTTTATCATTTTCTACAATACAAGATCAATTAAAGTGAAAAAAGTACACCCTTTTGCTAACAACCTTACATTTTTTAATTCATATAAATGCAGACAGGATGGGATCTTTTGTTTGATGGCCTCAAGTTCGAGAGACTCAACATTCTTACAGATTCATTATCTGTATTCCTGTTCAAGCTGTTGTAGTGGGTATTTATTATACATTTTTAGGGCTCCCTCTCCTAAATGACGTTTTCAATTTGGTGACTTAAGCCCTGTGACTCAAGGGAATTTCTGTTTTTTATGTTCTTGTGAACCAGTGATGCTCCCTGCAGAAATGATTTTCATGTAGATGATGAAATGTCATCTTGATGTGATACCCTTGGGAAGATAAAATAACACTTGCACCTGAGAGAGAGAAGCATGGCATCTTGAACCATGCCTTCATGATAAGAAATTTTGGTTTTGAAAAGCCCACAGTGACTATCATTCTCTATGGGGAAAAACTGAGAACTTTTCCCCTAAGGTCAGGAACACGACAAGGATGCCCACTCTCACCACTGTTGTTCAACATAGTACTAGAAGTCCTAGCCTCAGCAGTCAGACAACAAAAAGAAACAAAAGGCATTCAGATTGGCAAACAAGAAGTCAAACTCTCATTCTTTGCAGTTGACATGGCACTTTTTGTGGAAAACCCAAAAGACTCCACCCCAAAATTGCTAGAACTCATACAGGAATTCAGCAACATGGCAGGATATAAAATCAAGGCACAGAAATCAGTTGCATTTCTGTATGCTAACAATGAAACAGAAGAAAGAGGAATTAAGGAGTTGATCCCATTTGCAATTGCACCCAAAACCATAAGATATCTAGGAATAAACCTAAGCAAAGAGATAAAGGATCCGTACTCTGAAAACTGCAGAACGCTTATGAAAGAAATTGAGGAAGACACAAAGAAATGGAAAAACATTCCATGCTCTTGGATTGGAAGAATAAATACTGTGAAAATGTCTGTGCTACCCAGAGCAATCTACACATTCAGTGCAATCCCTGCATGAACATTTTCACATGTTTCACCATGGACATTTTTTCACAAAGCTAGAATAGAATAAATAACCCCACAATTTGTATGGAACCAGAAAAGACCCTGAATAGCCAGAGAAATGCTGAAAAAGAAAACCAAAGCTGTTGTATCACAATGCTGGACTTCAATTTCTATTACAAAACTAGTCATCAAGACAATATGGTAGTGATACAAAAACAGACACATTGATCAATGGAACAGAATAGAGAACCGAGAAATGGATCCTCAACTCTGGTCAACTAGTCTTTGACAAAGCAGGAAAGAATATCCAATGGAAAAACGATGGTGTCTTCAATAAATGGTGCTGGGAAAATTGGACAGCCACATGTAGAAGAATGAAACTGGACCATTCTCTTACACCATATACAAAGATAAACTCAAAATGGATGAACGACCTCAATGTGAGACAGGAATTTGTCAAAATCCTAGAGGAGAACACAGGCAGCAACTTCTGACCTTGGCCACAGCAACTTTTTGCTAGACAGGTCTCCAAAGGCAAGGGAAGCAAGGGCAAAAATGAACTATTGGGACTTCATCAAGATAAAAAGCTTCTGCACAGTGAAGGACACAGTCAACAAAACTAAAAGGCAACCTATAGAATGGGAGAAGATACTTGCACATGACTTCTCAGATAAAAGGCTAGTATCCAAGATCTATAAAGAACTTCTCGGGGCACCTGGGTGGCTCAGTGGGTTAAAGCCTCTGCCTTTGGCTCAGGTCATGGTCTCGGGGTCCTCGGATCGAGCCCTGCATCGGGCTCTCTGCTCAGCAGGGAGCCTGCTTCCCCCCCTCTCTCTGCCTGCCTCTCTGCCTACTTGTGATCTCTCTCTCTCTCTGTGTGTGTGTCAAATAAATAAACAAAAATAAATAAAATATTAAAAAAAAAACTTCTCAAACTCAGCACCCAACACCCGAATAATCCAATCAAGAAATGGGCAGAAGATAGGGACAGAACATTTCTCCAAAGAAGACATCTAAATGGCCAACAGACACATGAAAAAATACTCCACATCACTTGGCATCAGGGAAATACAAATCAAAGCCATGATATGATACCACCTCACACCAGTCAGAATGGCTAAAATTAGGAAGCCAGAAAACAACAACAGTATTGCTGAGGATGCAGAGAAAGGGGGAATCCTTTTACCCTGTTGGTGGGAGTGCGAGATGGTGCAGCCACTCTGGAA
>CM052801.1:16508465-16535496 GCA_028533885.1 Nasua narica | reverse complement strand
GGAAGCCAGAAAACAACAACAGTATTGCTGAGGATGCAGAGAAAGGGGGAATCCTTTTACCCTGTTGGTGGGAGTGCGAGATGGTGCAGCCACTCTGGAAAACAGTAGGGAGGTTCCTACTGTTTAACTGTTCCTATGTTTAACTTCCTCCAGAAGTTAAAAATAGAGCTACTCTACCACCCAGCAATTGTACTCGTAGGTATGTACCTCAAATACACAAATGTTATGATCCAAAGGGGCACCTGCACCCCAATGTTTATAGCAGCATTGTCCACAGTAGCCAAACTGTGGAAAGAGCTAAGATGTCCATCAACAGATGAATGGATAAAGAAGATGTGGTATATATATGGTATATATATCCGCAATGGAATATTACTCAGCTGTCAGAAAGGATGAATCCTTACCATTTACATTGACATAGGTGGAACTGGAGGGAATTATGACTACTAAATGTTGACTAATTTTATTTAAATAAAAGAAGTTTTAGTTTTTCTGCCCCTTACTCTTCATGCTTGATTATTTTTTTAACACTAAGAAGCGACTTTTCCATTTTATCAAGTAAAATTGTTGCTTTTCCCCAGGTATTGAATACAGACTTTCTGTACCCTCATTCCGGTGTAAGCCTACCCATCCAAGTATGAAGCACAAATGAGGGTATGTTGCAGTGATGTTTAAAACAAAAATTTAATGTTTAAGATCAAACATGAGTTTTGTCCTGTTGCCTTGTTGATCTTTGCCAGCTCTTCATTCTGGTTTGGTTTCTAGCAAAAGCTAAATACTTCATGAGTTGCAAAATTCACCAACATTGCTGAAGGGTATGGTAGAAGAATCTAATTTAAGATCCCAAATCATCATCTACAATTCATTCTAAAATGAAATTCTTTTAAAAGAAATCCCATTTTATCTTTTCTTATCTTTTCTTATGGAAAAAAGGAACAGAAATAGAAAGTAAAGTATTTCCCCCTATCAAAAATTGTCCATGTATAGAAGGGAGGAAGGTTGCCTGATGTGACATCATTCAAGAAATATGTAGAGGGGCAGTATTCATTCTTTTTCAGAGCTTACTATGGGTTTTATCAGTGCCCTTTAATAGGCAGTAATTTGAATGCTGGTCTATCTTCATGGGAATTGTGGACAATAATGGAATAATTGACTAAATATCTCTATAAATCTGGAATGTGCACATATTATTTTGCTATTAGGATGGAAACTTAACCAAGTATATGTTGAGATATTAAAATTGAACTCATTCATTTTCTCTTTTCCCTTGGCCCTTATTTTTCTGGGCTATTTAGGGAAATGTCAAATGCCTGAGAGTAAAGCAAAGTGGGCAAAAGTCCAAGGGATTAAATTTAGTTCCTGCAGATGACTTTCTACCATAAAATATTTCTAAGTTAGTTAACTAAATTAAATGAACATGCAGTTATGAAATGGAATTCTCCAAAGAATTGGTATGAAAGACCTGGGTGTGATAAGCTTATTTTCTTGACCTGGGATTTTTATCTACATTACAGATTGGCTTCTGAAAAAGGAAGTCAGTCTGGCCTTTCTTCCACTGCTGGCATTTTTTCCATTTGTAGAAAAGTTACCCTGATGAGAGAGTGTCCCCACAGAAATTCTCCTGTGGACGCTTACATGGGCACACACACACACAAACACAGACACATGTGTGCACACACCAAACTATATACAGGTTCTTTTCTGTGTGTGTGTGTGTGTTGGAGAGAGAGAGAGAGAGAGAGAGAGAGAGGGAGATCTGATTTCAGTTTCCATGGAAATGGGCTAAATAAGGATTTTAACAGACAGGAGTATGAGTGCAACTTCTTTGCTATTCCCAGCTCAGAACTATTGAGACAAAATCTGAAATCATTCCAATCCTTTACATTAGGAAGTCAGTAGCATAGCTTGGTACCTGTGACATGTAATTTTGTATTCAAACTTTGTCATAGTGATAAACATGCATCCATTTAGTTAGCCCTGTGAAATAAACTAAAAATGAAAACCCCCCACTACTCCCACCAACAATTGATTTGACCCCCCGTTCACATACTTTGTTACTCCTGTCTCAGGCTTTTCTCTTCCCTCTATGCGCTAGTGTTGACATACAACTATTACATACAGCATTTTCTCTCTCCTTAACCCCAAGTGCCTGTAGAAGACCAGAATGCTACAGAAGAGAAAGGCTGAACATATTTTCTTAGGCCTCTATTGACATCCTTTAAGCTCAGGCATGTAGATATATAGGGTGCTTCCTGCTATGAGTTTTGTGCCCTGTTTGTGATCATATATTAAACTAAGACCAGGAAATGGACTTTTCTTTCTCTAGAGACAGAGGCGTAACATTGTGACCTTTAAGCCAATATGCAAAGTTGTATAAAAAGGCATCTGCTGGCTAAACAAATAAAAAACCAAACCTTTATCTCCTTTATCTGTAAGACATTAAGTTACATAAACTTTTTGACCGTTCATTTGAAAAACAATACAAGAAAGAATACATACTACTAGGTATTAAAAAGGATTGAAATAATCTGGATCTAAAAAAGAAAGAAAAGGAAAAAAGTAAAAGTGAAGATATTCCCCTGGCTCATTGCCATTTCACTCTTTGGTGTGTGTCTATCAGAGAATTAGAAACATGTATGAAAAAGTAAAAGCAATAAATGTGAAATCTTCTTTACACTTGGAATTGGAGATCAAGATTGGAAACAGGACGCTTCATTGGAAGATGGGATTTTTTTTTTTTAAAGATTTTATTTATTTATTTGACAGAGAGGAGAGAGATCACAAGTAGGCAGAGAGGCAGGCAGAGAGAGAGGGGGAAGCAGGCTCCCTGTTGAGCAGAGAGCCCGATGCAGGGCTTGATCCCAGGACCCTGAGATCATGACCCGAGCTGAAGGCAGAGGCTTTTAACCTCTGAGCCACCCAGGCACCCCAGAAGATGGGATTTTAATATGAAAGGAAAGTCAGCTAAGAACTCCAGCGATTTGTCATGAGCCAGTTTCAAGGTTTAATATGCTAAGTAGTTTAGGGGCTTTGGCAGTCTATACTTTCCATGTGCAAGCTTGAAATATTGCCCTCTGGTGAAAGCTGGTCAGATGGAGAGGAGCTGTGGGATTGCCAGTCATCAGTGGGACAGTTTTCCCTGCTGATTTTTGTTTTTGTGTAGCTGTGGGATGATGTAAATACATATTTTAAGTGTCAGAGAAACTCAAGTGGTACAAAATACAGAACATCATTTTTTTCCTGGAAGAGCTGGTCACTGTTACATTGACTTTCCTTAAACATCTTCAGAATGTCTTGACTTTAAGTAAAAAGTATAGTTTATTAATGTTCCTTATTAGACAAGTGTTTTAACTCTTTGTGGGAAATTTTTCTAGGCAAGTTTTCAATTGATTCCACCCAAGCAGGTGCTGCCTGTCACGGATCAAAGGTGGTGTGACCCATGTTTTGTCAAGGTGGGCATGCAACTGTGCTATTTTTCCCAATAGGTTTTAATGCTTATCGGTCTCAAAATCGACCAACCTGAACTAATTATGTACTCTAGGATTTGGATATTCTTTCTTAGTTTTAAAACAGGTTACTAGGGGCACCTGGGTGGCTCAGTTGGTTAAGCAGCTGCCTTCGGCTCAGGTCATGTTCCCAGGGTCCTGGGATAGAGCCCAGCCTTGGGCCCCCTGCTCAGCGGGGAGTCTGATTCTCCCTCTGCCTCTCACCCCACTCTTGTACTTTCTCTCTCACTCTCTCTCTCTCAAATAAATAAATAAAATCTTTTAAAAAACGAGTTATTACTCCCCAAATCACCTACTTGCCTAGCGTGAAGAAGCACAGCTACAAAACTGGGAAACATAACATAATGCTGGGGAGTTGCTTTTGGAGAAAAAGATCAGATTACCGAATGCTGTATTAGTGATTAATCTGATTGACAAGATGTGATTTTATGACTAATAGCCATGGATACAACTTAAAAATTCATTGTGATTTAGCTCAAAACTGTACAAAATAATACTCAGCTTCAGGAACTTCTTTCATCAGTGATGACAATAAGAGAAGGACCACATTTTGCTATTTAAAGTATTTTATGTCTAAGGTGAGGATCTTTTCTAATATCACTAGGTATTTGATAGGGACTCTCTTCCTTTTTGTCCCTCACTAAAATTGGACTAAAGGAAATTTAACCGTTATGACTGTCATTGTTAATAATTATTGGCAGGGGTTATCTTTGATGTTAAAAACTCAAATGCATTAGCTATCTAGACATACTTTTTACAGCTTTAAAACATTTGCATATTCAGAGAAATGAGAGAGATTTGACCAAGGAGCTGTTAAACCCAAGCTGTAACTTTCCTTGTTTGGGCCTGGCATTCAATAATTCTGCTCACAGGCTCTAAGCTGGAGTGGGTGGTTGAACATGGGATCATAGACAATAGAAATAGAACCTGAGTGTGTCCTCACCAAGTTACTAAAGAGGAATTAGGGGCTGTAAATGCAAAAGAAAATGTGGAATCCTTTGACTTTATTCAAAAAGTACAGATTCAGGCTCCATATTTTTATCCTACAGAGATTCCTGAACAACTCCACGATTTGCAGCTTATATTTTCAGTCCTTCTGCACAGATTTGATTTGTTTCATCTTCCCAATCATTAATTTTTTTTTCTATACTCTGTCTAAATTTTAGGAACTCTGCTAGGGTTCCTCTCCCCAACTCTTCTTAATATCTACTGCCTCTGTGTGTGTGTGTGTGTGTGTGTGTGTGTGTGTGTGCGAGAGCGCACACACGTGCACTGTAAGTTTCTGGTCTTGGATAGTTCTGTTACTTGGGTGACTTTTCTCCCAAACTGATGTTTCCTACTACCAGGTTTCCCTGGATGGAACTTTCTTTCCTTGAAGTGGATGAAAGGTACTAGCTTTCTTATCAAAGTAATGCTAGGGATAAATGGAAAATGCCCAGTCCGTCATGAGTTTGGGAATTGGTAAGATGGGGTGACCACCTGGTATGTCCTTCCTCTTTCCTCCCGTGTCCTTTTCCCCTTGTCTCGATCACAAATAAAAATTTCAGATAAATTTCTACAATTTCAGACCTTGGGAATGATCTCTGTGGTTTTGGGTCTCTGCTATTCTCACCTATGACTTAGAGAATCCCATCAGCAGTTTCCTGCTATAGAACTGTTAGCAATTTGTAAATTCCAAGAAACATTCACTTCCCTGATTTTCTTTTTTCTAAGTGTACTATATGGCTGGACTCCAACATACTCATGCACAGGAAACAACTAGAATGGGAAGATAATATTTTTTTTATAGTTTCCTGCAGATAGCTGAAGATCTTGGCCTACCAAGCCCCACAGAACCACAGGGCAGGGGCTGCTAAAGCATTTTAATGTGCCTTAAGATGTGTTAGGCACATTGTAAAAGGCAGTGTGCATGGATATATATGTGTTTATGGGGTGTGTGTGTGTGTGTATGAAGCAGACCAAACGGATCATTACCAGTTTTGACTAGTCATCCATGGTCCTGGGAGGCATCATGGGATCTGACTTATGATTCTGGACAGGGCGCAAAGTCCATTTTGGTAGGATATTAAAGAATAAAGATCTGAAAGTCCAAGTTAAACATGTGAATGGTTCACCCTGGAAATTAAGTACATTGTTTTGCCAACGAGAATCCTGGGTTTTCCCAATGATGAACATGGGATGGGTAACGGAAATGAGCTGAGTCTTTGCCATTTTGTAGAAAGGAAACAAAGCACTTTATGTATCTCAATGAATAAAGTCTTCTAACTTCACATCAGATGCTACAAAGTGGAATGAATATTCTTCCATCTCCCTAGAAGGCTTCCCTTGTCATGGCTGGGCAGAGTGTCATATAAATGGACTGTTGGGCTGCCACTGCCTTCTTTGCACTTCTGGGAAGACCAAGTGGTGATTCCCTGAGCAATGCCATTAGAACAACCCAGGTATGTTCCATTGTGCCCAAAGTTATATTAGAGAAAGCACAACCAACAGGTACAAAAAGAGTCATTTCTTTTCCAACTTCCTCCATCAATGTACACTATATCTAGCTTATGGCTAGGAGTCAAGAAAACTGGGCTGCTATTTGCATATCTGTGTCCAAGACACACCTGTCCTTAAATGTAACCATCTGTCCATGGCCATGATTTCCTATTTGCCTGCTACAAATATCATGATGAATGAGACACATCCTCTCCCCGTTTGTTGGTGAGTCAGCTGCTCCAAGCGTGTGCATGCATGTCTCGCATAGACATCTCAAAATTGCCTGGGAGCAGCCCTTCTAAGCATGTTGTATATTGCTGCCCCACAGCTTGTACCTATATAACTTGGAAGTAGGCTCTTCTGACCCTGGTTCTTTAACAGGACCTACTTTCATATGTTGGCTTCATTGGATGCCCCCTCTGTAAATGTATGTGTGTGGGCTGTGCTTACTGTAATTTTGGGGCTACATATACTTTGTTGCAGTAGTGAGAATGTGGTAGCAACCTGGTATTCTTTCTGCCAAGAAGAGCACAGCACAGAGGGGTCCTTTCCCCACTTCTGCCCTGGAGAGTTTGTTTAGCTGGTGTTTACATAAATATGCAAAATAAATAAACAGATGAGTGAATGAACAATAAATGAATGGAAGTAGGCACTTGGCTGGGCTGAAGGAACCAATATTTGGAAGCAGTTTTGGCTTCTTGGAGCAAAAGTGGTTGAGGAACTCTTGATTGCTCATTAGCCAAAATGAGGACACCAGAATCACACTCCTATTGAGGTCTTTATTAATTTAGGACAGTGGTTCTTCACCCTTTTTGGGTCACAGACCTCTTTTGGAATCTGATGACAGCTATGAACTCTCTTTTTAGGAAAATGCACATATTAAACATATACACACATTTTTGCATATAATTTAATTTTAGGGAGTTCAGAGTCCTGCCCTCCCACCAACTCATTCATGGCCCCCAGGTTAAGACCCCATAATTTAGATACATAGAATTTGGCAGTAAAGTGGCAGAATGGAAAAAGGACTGAGGCTAGGAGACTTGAATTATAGTCCTGTATCTACTTCTAACTAGCTCTGTGCACGTCGTTTCACTTCTCTGGGTTTCAGTTTTCTCACATGAAAAATGAGAGGGTAAACTTAATTCTCCCCAAAGCTTCAACTGGTGTCAACATTGTGGAGGGAGAAGAGGCTGGCACATTCCACAGGAACAGCGTTCCTTCCACCAAGGTCCCTCTGTGGGCTGCCTCCTTGGTATACATTGCTTTCTTTGTACTTTGAGAAGAAGCCTTCTTTCCCTACCCAGTAGGCTCCTCTGAAAGCTTGTGGTGCTAATTTAAATCTAACTTGAAAATCTGCAGAGGCCATAGCTCTCTGGTTGCCTCATTTCCTCTTCCTTGCATGGTACCCTTGTAGATATCAAAGAGGACTTCAAACAGATCACCTGGGCAGAAGGGGGGCAGGGGAGAGGCAAGGCTGGGGAAGACATCCTGCCACTGCCTATTCGGGTGAACGGATTCTAGCTCATTCACTTTCCTGTTTGCTTTCTCCTGGACTGGCATGAAACAGAAATAAACAGTTGTAACCACCACGGGGAGGAACTCTGCCATGTGCTGGCTGCAGCCGTCCTCACGTCTTTGCCAGAGAATCCACGAGTACTAATTTAATATTTTCCTCCGTGTCACAGCTTTACCATGCTTTTAAAAAGTGGGAACTTTTTCTTCAAATACCTGGTGCTTTTTGTGTAGCACAAACTTAAAAGCAAATTACCCAGCAGGAGTGTTCAAATATCTTCAATCAAGTCAGGCATAGTAATTAAATAGCAAGTGCCCTTCCCTTCCAACTCTCATCTCTAAGTGCCTATATCCCATTTTTTAAAGGATTACAATCCAACCCCAACATCCAGAGCTTGTGCCCTCTTGACGGTTGCCCTGCCGAATGGTGATCCAGCTGAAATGAATGTCCTGAAATGACCAGGAGAACTAATTGCATCTTCATATAGCCCTAATTCTGTGCCCAAATCTACAGAAACTTACTCCTCTGTAGCTTTACATCATGGGCCCTAGTGCTACTGTGTGGAATAGAGAAATTATAAGTAAGGTCTTGACTTTCTTCTCTGCACCAGCCCTTGCCATGAGTTCTTTCTGAACATCATCTCCCTTGACCCTAACAGTAAATCTGGAACATCCCTCAAATGTAGACTCTCCGAGGGCAGGTATACTTTATCTGATCTGTTCACTGCTCTGTCCCCAGTCTCTAGAACAGTGTCTGGGTGATCTTAGGCACTCGGTATGTATCTGCTGAATTTAGAGATAATTACTGTTATTATCCCCATTTTACAGATGAGAAAACAGAGATTCACAGAGTTCAGACACTACTACAAGCTGCAGGGCTACTTTAATAGGATCCAAAGGAATAAAGCCATTATGAGGAGGATACCATTTGTGTTCAAGAGGCTCAGCCTCCGCCACACCCCCAGTGTGGCTGCCCAACGCACCTGTTCTTGAGATAGACACAGCTACGCTCCACTGCTGGAGCTGGAGGAGAGTGGTGCCGGGGTCGCGGAGTGCCACTTAGAACAATTGGGTGGTGGTTAGTTAGAATAACAGGGCTATTAAGGGCCTCATTTAGAGCAGCATATTGAATAAATAACCACAGGCATGGAGGATGGCACTTGATTATCTCCCTTCTGAGTGAAGATTGAGGGGGTGAAGATGATAGGAAAGACGGGAGCAAAACAAGGAAACACAAACCAACACTATAAACCAAACCAAAACAGAACAAAACCCCAAACCCCTAAACCCAATCAAAACAAAACTTAGGAGCTGAAACAATAAAGAGGGAGCTTCATGAGGGTTTGTCTTACTTTTTTCTGTGGAGAAAATGTCCTCCTTTTAGCCCAAGGAGCCCTCATGGTACATTTTGGACCATTAGTATAGAGCTAAACAATAATGCCCTGTTTCGGTATCATTTTCTTTCTTGCAAACCCCAAGTTTCTTGTGAATTTACATTTTCTGCAGAGTTCTATTCAATGAAAGAATATCACCCTGAGCCTGACTTTTCTTTTTTTCGTTATGACTGGCCAAGAACGCCCAAGTATCACAGTTCTTTAGTTGACCAGGAGAAATATTTTTGATGAATGGAATATTTTCTTTGGTAAACAAACACCAACTCAAAACCAACCAATAAGTTTCTTTGGTAAAGTGAACATTAGTGTCTTGGTTGGAATTAATTGAAAACTAAAACTTTTGCAAGTGTTTGCTAGGCTTGTTCCTTCCCTCTTTATAGCAATTGAAAAAGTAAAACTTTATGAAGTAAAGACTTAAATTTTACGGGGATGTGATTTGGAGTTGCTCCTGAAGTGTCTTCTCCACGCTGGGGCTATCCCAATGCTGTGAGAGCAATAATCATTAACGAGTAAAAATAATAATGATATAGCAATAAATAATAAACCTTGGCATGCAGAGTCCCCTAGTTAAAAAAAAAAATTCATTCCACAGTCAGAATTCCATAAGCCTTGATTTCAAGTGCTGAAAAGGGAAGTTGACAAGGTTGAAAATGCCTTCCATTAAAAAATACAATATTCCAAGGTATACAGAGACTCAATCAAATTGGGAAACTACTATCTGTCATAAAACAAAGTTCCACAGCAAGTCATTCTGGTTGACCAAATGAATGATTAAATTCTCAACAAAATCCATTTAATTGGTGTGTGTGTTGTATCAGTGTTTGTGGAGTCGCTTTAACCCGAGGTGCTCCATGTAGCCAACACTAAATCAATGGCTGATTCAGAACACACTGTTCAGAAAATGATTTAGCAACATATGATTTAAGAATAAAACCAATCCCCTCTTCAGCTGTGTTTTACAAATAATAGCCTAGTTGCAGGCCCCTTGGAGAGAGAATTGATCGCAGATCTATTATGCGAACTTGCCCTTTTTCGAGGACTGTACTTGTCCTCAGATTAAAGCTCATTATCTTCTAGTTGAGTGCATAACACGTTGGTATGATCGCTTAGTGTGTCTGCAGGAGAGACTGAACAAATGTGTAATGCACTAGCTACGTATTGAGAACTGTGTGAACAACAGTACAGGAAATAGAAAGCACAGGTTTGCACTTGGTGCAGTTACATCGGAATCATTTGGGCATTTTTTGCTGTTTGGAAAGACAATGGCAAACTGAAATCCCAAACATTACCCAGACATTAAAAGAAAAACAAAAGTCTGCCATGTAGCCAATAAAGTCCTATGTTCTTTCCTTGGAAATGTACTTTGAAGGGAGTAATAGCCCTCTTAAGGGAAAATCTTAAAGTTTCTTGCCCTGTCTTAGGCATGCTAAAATAATGGAAACCCTCTAGTGGTGTGACCCTGGCTGAGTCGCTTTACTCTCCTAGGTCTCAGTTTCCTCCTGTGTGGAGGATGGTGAAGTTGCACAGTACAGAGAGCAAAGGTGCTCTTGGGAAATGCTTCCCACTATAGATGTCTAAATAAGCTACATCTCTAAAAGGGAAAAATACTGTAGACATTTGCCTCAAATGTGACCAGGAATTAGCTTCATTGTTATAGACATAAAGAAATGCAAGGGTCTGGGGCAACATACACAGCCTCTTCCAGTCAAAGTTGTTTCTGTGTAGAGCCTGTAAATACCGCAATCAACAGTATAAACATCTAGGCTCATTGATGTACAGAAGGGCCGTGCAGTGCATTAGAGGGGCACCAGCAAAGGTGTGGGGGACGGAGTAGGGGGCACCAGGAGGATGAAAGTGCAGCCAGCTTAGCAGAAACGTTTGACCGTCGTCATTGATGAGTGTGTATTGGTGATTACGTCTTCCAGTCATTTCCATCTGTCTCTCCTTCAGTCCTTCATCTCCCTGCCTGCACTTCTATGAAGTTTCTCAGTTTCAGGACTTAACACTCACCAAAGAACTTCCTTTTCTCCTCTGTGTCTCTGAGCAGCCATGTCTCATGGCGAAGGCAGACTGGCCCTGCAGGTTGAAAGCTACGGCAGATGACCGTTTCAGTGTTCATTTCTCCTTCCTCAGCTATGCACAGGCAGATGTTGTTTCTGGGCAGCCACGCAAAAAACTGCATGTAGGGTGAGACCACAAACAGCTGTACCAGCTGGCCATATGTCTTTGTTAAAATGGAGACACTGCCTCTGGGTTCAAGTAGACACCTGCTTTTCCTCCATCCTGCCAGGTATTGGGTTTGGCTCTGCAGCTTTGGGTACTCGGAGCCTTCTGCCAAGAGCTGCAACTAATAAAGCAGATCCATTTGGTGACAAGCAACAAGATATTCCAAAATAGAATCGCTCCAACTCTGCAGTGCTGGAGCTGTCATTGGTTTAAAGGTGTATTCGCCAAATCATACAAATGTTCAACGTATACTGATGGGGGGCTATGATTTCTTCATTCTGGGCAACAAAACTGCCTCACCTGGGTGAATTTGGGGATCACTCAGTTTCGTTCCATGGGTGATGGCCACTCTACCATGGGTCACTTCCAAGGCTGTGGCTTGCTTTTGCTGGCCAGAACTTTTGAAAGCATCTCCTGGGGGTGCTGGGGAGCTAGATGAGACAGTTAAGACCTCAAACCACAGACTCTGCCTGGAGCTACTGCTCTGCAGAAGTTCTGGAAGCTTTATTGTTTGAACAATGCTTAAAGCTATTTCTGCTTTGGCAGCTGACCTTTCAATCAGTAGGTTTTTGTCACAATACCAGCAACATCTGCAGTGTGAATAAAATAGGGTTCTGCTTGCTAATAAGTTTTCTTCTATTTGATCTTAGTTTAAGAGGTGTGTGTGTGTGTGTGTGTGTGTGTGTGTGTGTGTGTGTGTGTGTGAATTCTTTCTGGTATCAGTCCTTTTGTTTAAAAGACTGAAAATATGCAATGCCCATTTCCCCCCTTGTCCTTTACTTTGGCAATGTCTGTTTCTTAAAAAAGAAAGAACAACTTTGAATTTGTTTCATTAACATAATCTCTTTGCTCTCGATAAGACCTAGGGTGAAAATATAACAAGCAGACTCTATCACACTGTTGTAATTTGGTCAACCACTCGGGTGCTGTCAATATCCACCATTTCCACACATTCAATTTCTTCCCGGTTTTCAGGATTTTTCTTCTCTTTCCTTTTTTTCTTAGAGGGTGGCAGGAAAGTCAGTATCACAGGTAAAATGGCAAAGCAGTGAAAGAAGGTGACAAATGCTATTAAAAACAAGCACCTGAACAGTGTACAGGTCAGATTTGAAGGCACAGCTGCGAGAGGAATCAGACCAACGATATAGCAGAGGTAGCTCTGTAAAATAGCTACCCCGTGCACTTCCAGGGCGTTCTTTACCCATTTAGTTCTTGTGAAATCCTTGCCCAGAACAAAGGTGGATAACAGTGGAGCACAATTGTCAATTGTGTAGTTAATTCCGTAAATTAAGCATAGCACAGAAATGCAGTCCAGTTCTACTTTCCATAATGTCATGAAACCTATAACTCCAAACTCCACGGACACAACCGTTAGAGTGAGCCAGACATTAATCAGAGAATCTGCCACCAGGAATGCCGAGAAGAAGAGCAGGAACAAAGCACTGATGCAGGAGTTGTGCAGGGGGGCTCCCAGAGAGGAGGCATATCGATCCATATACACAAAGGACGGGTTGAAGACAATGAACTTCACCTTGGAGGTGACAGAAAGTCTCCTGAGGGTCTCCAGGAGATCGTAGAGTTCTTCTCTGTTAGTTTCCATGGTCTTGGCCACCAGAAACATTCTGGAGGCCACTACATCAACCTCATCATTGTACTTTTTAGAGAAGATAATGTCCTCTTGAAAATGTGAAAATTGGGGAGCTTTCAGGAAAGAATTCCTCAACATGTCTGTGAAGTTTTTCTTAGGCAAGCCAGTGGACACATTGAGTTTCCGAAGGTAATTTAAATAGCTCTCAAACCAGGATATCCGCACGAACCCCTTGGTGTATTCTAGCACGTCTTCTTGGACACTAGTGTTCCAGTATTCTATGGACTCGTATATGTAAAACCCAATCACCGGACTGTAGTTACTAAAGTACTTTTGCTGGGCAGTAGTGTACTCAATAGTCTGCGTCGCAGTTGCTACGATGTTACTAAGGTCTGACCCTTCACTGACCTGCAGATAGCCCATTAAGGCAAAGGAAATATAAATAAGGTAAAAGAGAACTACAAAAGGCTTGACATAGGTGTTGGTTATCCAGTCACAGTAATAGCGTTTGAGGAAACATACCAATAGGTGACTCTCGTAAGTGTTCGCTTCCTCGCCGTCGGTTGTGTCCTCGCTGAATCTGGCTGTCAGGAGAAACCTGTACCATGCCGGCTTCTCCTGCAATGCCTCGGGCTTTGGGACTTTCCTACAGAAGATACTATGCTGGTAATTGTTTTCTATGTAGCCAGTGAATACCAGGCTGGAACCATAAAACGAGAGTACATAGAGGTAGTTGAAGAAGATTGCAATACAGGAATTGCAGCAGAAAATCCTGGCTGCCTCAATGTTCGTGAAAGGGCTGGCCCCTATGCCGAAGGTGACCAGGTACATGGCAGTGGTGAGAGAAAAGGAGAGCATGGAGTCTGCATAGACTGCTGCAGTTCTCTCTTTAACGTGTTGGTCTTCTCTAGTTTTCCTCCAGGAGGATAACATTTCAAAAGTCCCATACAATCCATGACCTGAGGGGGCAGAAAAAGACCAGATCAAAAAGTTGAAAACACTTACCTGTTTCAAGAGAGGAACTGACTTGGTCATGGGCCACTACTGGGTCAAGGGGAATACAACCGGCTTTGGTGGTGACAGTTTGTCAATGCCAAGAATTTCTCCCGTGGACGAGAGCCCTGTATTTTAGTGAATCCTAAATGTTAATGGCAAGTGAAAAAGAAGATCGAGGAGCTAAGATCTCCATGCTCCCTTCTGGCTTAAGAATGTGGGCTGGACTTTGGCCTATGGAAAGCTGAGTAGACTGGCATCTGTGTCTTGGGGGTTATATACAGCGAGAGGTTAGGGCTGTTGGTGCAGCTTGCAGAGTTTTTGTTTCCCTTTCTTGGTGGAACACTCCAGAGAAGGCTCCTGGCCACTCATCACTTGGCTTGTCATCCCCATAAGTCTGGCTGGAGGTCAACACAGAGGAAGGCTGTGGACAGAGGGCTCTGAGTTAATGTCTTATCATTTCATCTAAGTTTGGCCAAGTGGAGGGTATTAGGAAGAGAATGAGGCACTGTATATAATTTGAGTCTTGACAGGAACCTAAATCACAGCCTCTTCCCCCCCAGCCCACCCCCAAGTATCAGTCCAGGAAGCCATAAATCTGAGACACAGAGGGAAGCACAATAAATAGCACTGGGTTTGAGTGAATAGGAAAGGTGGAAGATGCAACACGAGTCACACAAACTCTCCATGCCACTGATAAAAAATTAAAATTGCACTTATAGGTGTATAGCTTGCGTTTTGTCTTCAGGGACCCGTTTGACCGATTTTGCTTGTTCGTAGATGACGTATCGAGCAGGGGCTCACCCTGCTGGCTTCTCTGCGCTATTTGGCAATGGCCTCTGAGGAGGAGAGCCAGATCAATAACCTTTTCCTTAACTACTTAGTGCCTTGGCCTCCTTGGTTAGTACTCCAGAGGCACTGGAGTAGCAGAGGTACGGGAAGTGCCCATGTTTTGACTCCATTCTACTGCTTGAGGCTGGGTCTGGCTTGCTTTCCCACGCCTCTCCTGGTTGGAGGCAGACACTCGCCCAGTGGTTCTCCCTGGGTTTGCAGGCCCCTGCCACTGGAAGTGCTCTGCGTCACCCCTATCCTGGCACTAGGATCAGCAGATCTGAATATTCAATCCCATTGTTGAGGAGAATAAAATCTTTACCCAGTGGTACAATAGTCTTGTTTTTATTTTTTTATTCTTATTATTTTTCATAGTCTTGTTTTTAAAAAGGAATTAAAAATGTCTGGCCAAGCTTAATGCTGAGTGAAGTGAGTCACTGTTACCTTGTGTGTTCAATAACTGGGTGAACATCTTCCCTTGTGCCCAGGCTGGTATTTATATCCTTATTGCGAAGTCTTGCTCGCTCTCAAACCCGAATGCCCATTTCGTGGTCGTGATATAGGCCTCTTTCCTCAGAAGGATTTGGCATTTATCTGAATTTACTAGGCATCATTCTGCAGCCACTTTGAGAGGGCAAGTTAAGACTGTCAATTTGATAACTAGCACTGTGGCCCCTACCAAATTGGAGGCACCTAAACTCCCCAGACATGAAGTCAAAGTGCACTCATTGACTGGCATCCTGTTAATTATGTTTTAGAAAGTCAACGTCTGGTCTCAGAAGGGAAGACTATTTATTAAGTCCGTTTCCACATTGTTCTCAGGAAGGACTGGCTGACCTTTGTTCCAGGACAACGAGAGTAAGAAGAGGATTAATCCCTCCAGGGCACCTGCACCCTGGGGCAGACAATACTGACCATTTCATCTGGGGCCACGTAGACTAAGTTCTCTTGGCTAAAACACACTTTAAAGTTTCACTGAAAATGGCAAATGGAGATTTTTTTAAATAGTGTTTACATGCTAGAAACAAGAAAAATGTTTTAAAACAGGGCTTTCGTACTGAGTCATTAAATATGTTAAGAATATAAGAATGCAAAAAAAATAATAAAAAAAGAATATAAGAATGCATACAGCAGGATTAGAATTAGTCATATAGTAGAATTTAAATTAAATCTGTTCTAAGTCAATATGATGTTTTATGACATTATCTGACTCCGACTCTTGTTGAAAAATACCCTAAGAATCCATTTCTCACCATGCTGTTGAGTAGTCTTTCCTCTTAAGTGAGGAAAGGAACTGGAATTAACAAAGCTATTACGTTCTAGAGAATGAGGCTCGAGGGTCCAGAATGAAAATAATCAAACTCAAGGAAAGGTGGAAATAGGCTGTGAGCTTGTCTCCTGAGTTCTGTTGCTGCATTTTAAATTCCTTGTCCTTCTACAGTTTGATCATTTTTATTGAGTCCTGACTCTCTTTGCATATGCTGTTATTTCTGGGGGCAGCTCCAGAGAGAATTTTCCTTTTATTCTTAGGGGCTTTTAGAAACTATGCCTTTCCTTCTTTCCTCTCGCTACAGGGGTGTGCATGTAGACAGTCACAGAGGCAAGAAGAGGAGGCCCCAAGAAAGAATCTGTTCTACCTGATCACTCACAATTTGTTGCTAGTTATTGTTGGTCTTGCCTCTAAAGGCCCCCACCATCCTTCCTGATAGGCCAGATTCTTGTTTCTTAAGCCATACCTTTCTGGCAGATGCTTACCCCCTAAATTTCAAATTGGAGGTGTGCAATATTTTTGAAGAGCTCTTTGGATTTCAGGAACAACTGCAGACACCATAACCGGGCCTCCTTCCTGAAGTTCAGTCAGTCAAGAGAAGGATGAATGCCAACATAAGTGGAGGTGCCTCCCAGGGATCGGCAGCCTGGAGCACCTCGCTGTGGCTAGACCTGATTCACAGCTGGGTAATTATTTGAAGAGGTCAGTCTGTGACCCTAAAGGAAAGCTGAATGACGGGCGTCTCTGTTTCCTGGCCTGGACTCAAGGGGAGTCATATTCTAGGGAGTCTTAGGACATGTGGAATACCCCGCCTGCTCCCACAATTCCCCAGAATGCCTATTCTGCCCGTATGATAGTTAAATTCCCTTTGGGTTTGGCCTTTGAGGGTGTTCTTATAAATGCTGACCCCTCTGGGACAGTGGTGGACTGAAGCAGCTCCCCTTCAGTCTGGGGGGTGGGACCGAGGCTGGAGATGGGGAGGCAGTAAATAGGAAATTATAGGTAGGTGGATTTCACAGAGCCTAAATCCTTTGCAGTTTTTTCTCCAGCCAGCCCTGGCCTTATCTTTTGTAGCCCATTTCAGAAACGGGTCAGTGAAATCAAGGAAAGGCAGGGAAGAAAGGTTTTGTTAGGTTCCGTTCCTCTTCACTTTCCTCTCTCAGCAGGTGCCTCCCTTCTTTAGTGTCACCGTCATCCATCACCCTCTTAGCTCTGGCGCTGGGGTCCAGCAAGCAGGACTCCAAGGCCAAATTGCACAGGTGTAGGCAAACAGATACTGCATGTGGATCAAAGATACTTTTCAGAGGTTTGGCTGTCATTTCCCCTATTTTTTTTTTAAGATTTTATTTATTTATTTATTAGGAAAGAGAGAGAGTGAGAGAGAGCATGAGAAGGGAGGTCAGAGTGAGAAGCGGGCTCCCCATGGAGCTGGGAGCCCGATGTGGGACTCTATCTCAGGACTCCGGGATCATGACCTGAGCCGAAGGCAGTTGCTCAACCAACTGAGCCACCCAGGCGCCCATTTCCCCTATTTTTAAGAGATGCTTTAAAAGCAAAAATATTGCTGTCTTCTTAGCACTGTAGTTTTTAAATTTTTCTCTATGAAGTCCAGACTCTATAAGCCTCTCTATTAAATCTGACCGAGGGGTGTATGTCATTGGTGCAAAGCATCATTTCAGCAAGCGATCATCATCCACCTCCAGCATTGCAAGCCTGTTCACGAGCACTCCCTCTTAGCAGCGCTCACATAGGGAGCTACCCAAACCTGAAGTTCCAAACAGACTTAGCCTTTGGTGACCCGAGGCCCTATGTGGTTATAGGAGCCGGGGCTCAACATCACAATGGCAGGTCCATGGCCCAAGACCCGGAAGTAAAGACTATTCTGGTGAGCACGCAAGGAGTCGATCGATATCCCACGGCATTCCCTCTTTTGCAGTCATAGTGTTTAAGGCTGAAGAGTTGCCAATGGGAACTGTTAAACAGCACATATTGATTCTATCAAATTCTTAAGATAAAGAAGCTTTTAAAGTGTTCACTTGTCTTTTAAAAGCACACGCAAGATGTTTGTTTCTATTTCGGTACACTGCAAGTCTGTATACTTCCATGGGTGTCAGGATGTGTCACACGTACAGGCCCAAGTTCTAATTATTCATGAGCGAACACTTTGGAGCTCTAGGGACCTTTAGCCAGGTCCTGGGATAAGGACAGTAGAGCTCTTCGCCAATGCTCAGACAAAATTTGTACCACGAGTGCAATTTACATTTTGTTAGCAGTAGACTTTGGGACTGTCATCTAGTAAAATCAAATACTAGAGGATTTAAGCTAATAATTTTTCTGCTTTTCCAAGTGATTTTATATCTGCATGTGCACATGACTTCCAGGCTTTGGAGCCATGAAGAGAAAAAACAGCACAAGTGATAAATAGCACTAATGGTGGAAAAACCTCAACTGGCTAATCCTCCAGTCAATTAGGGTGAGGTGCAGGAACACTGGCAGATCAAATCTCACCCTCACCCAGACTCTTTTCTGGGGCCTGACCAAAGCCTACGGGGTTGTTTATAATCCACTAATGCAGGAATTCACCAACGAATAGTTGAGAGTTAACCCAACTTTACCCAGTGGATGTGCTTCGGGAAAGCTATTCATAAAATGAATCATATTTGTATTTAATGGTTTTGCTATCAGAGGCAGTCTGGGTGATTTGTTTATTTTTTTGCCAATGAAGAATCACAAACAAATTGATCTATTTTGTGCATGTGGATTCTGTAGGGCAGATTTTTCTCCAGGCCCAGATTCTCCTGCCTGCCCCGACACACACAGACATAGCACAGAGGCTGTCGCCTCTGGGCACTACTCACATTTTCATCCTTTCCATACTAGCAGGATTTCCTCATCTGGAGTTCCAGAACACAAGCAGTAGCTGAGAAGATGAGGAGGTGAAATGGGATGGCTTGCTGACGGATGGTCTTTTAGTTTCAATGCAAAAACATTTACTATCAGGAGACAGTGAAGCCATTTATAGCCTCCCTGGGCAGTGCAAATTTCTTATGTGGAAATAAAATTACTGCATTTTTCTAGAAGACCCGCGGTATGATGAATGCATGAACAAAATCTGCTTAAAACATATTTTACTCTTAGATGAGCTTCACTAAGTAGCTCACGTTCATAAAATGCTTTCAGTGACATCCCCATAAATTCATGATTTTTTGAGTTTTTTGAGAAGAAATTTAAAGTGTATGAATGTCTGAGTTGAGTAACATCTATTTTCAGGGAGAAGTTCATTAATTGGGTTACATTTACACTTTGCCAGTTATAAACATTTACTTTCTATGCTGAATTGTTTGGGTTATCACAGCCTGTTTTGTGTCCCAGTTAAGAGTGAGAGTGAAGGAAGGTGTACTCTGCTTAAGTTAAGAAGGATGTACACATCAGGGCATACACACACATCTTATGCTCTCTACCAGAGAGCATAAGCAGAGCATAAGCAAGCATAACTTGCCACAGTTTGGCAATTCTAATCACAGCATTGGATTTTAATCTGAGAAATGCCTTTCCTTCATTAGAGAGCTGCAAATAAGGGTTCAAGAAATGAATATGCTAATACCTCTTCCTTGTTGAAAGAAAGGTATTTAGATACTGAGTGTGTGTGTGCACTATATATGAAATCAGTGTCTACAAATGGGGCCCACAGTATATGTTATGGTCATTGTGTAATATCTTTACATATAGGAAACATATGTAATATATAAATATATGCATATATGTCATATCCTATTCAAATATGTTTTATATATTTATGTACAAAATGTGTGAATATATACTGTACAATAGGGAAATATATAATATATTCAATTCAAAAAATATATGCTACATAATGTTATAAACACATGGAATACATACATATGCATATGAACTTACTGCATAATATGTCATATTATGTATATGCATATATGACATATAATATAGCTGATGTGATATATCCATGCACACACATACACATAAACACATGATGAACAGTAGGCTGATTTGAAAGTTATTTTACTGGTGAGGAAGAGAAATGCTAGTGCTACTACAACATCAATGCAGAGAAGAAGCTAGAATCCCTCTCTTATGTTCCATCTACATTTTGGTTCTTGGCTGCTGAAGTAGCCTAGGTGAAATGCAGGATTTCCTTGACAATGACCGTGTATCTTCTTGCATCATGAGCTCCTGTAGACCCATTTGCTCACTACTATCTGGTCCCAGCAGTGACTTTCTGAGATGCTGGTCCAAACGCAACACTAAACTAGGTATTTTTCTCCACAGCCTATTTTTACCAGCTCAATGTCCTGATATTGCCTCCTGCTGCCTGACCTTTGTAAAATCTGCCATTTTTCTAGTCCCTAGACGAGGTGGGGCTAGACCACCTAGACTGTACCAAGACCAGGGTCAAAGAGGAAGTGTCACTGCATTCTTGTGCCTTACTGAGCTCTGCATTCCTGGACCTGCCGCCTCAGTCCTGTTCTCATCTCCTTTACGGTTAAGAATAGAACAGTAAAACACGTTTTGTACCATTTCCCCAGGCCTATATCTCTCTACCCACCCCTTAATGGAATATGATTGGTGGGACATAATAAAAGGATGAGAACTAACCACAAAACTAGATTGCACAATCTCCTTGTAAATTAGTCCCCAAATAATCACTGGCATTACAAACAAGATATCCAGGGGAAAAAACTTTGAAAATATTGTATGGAATTACTGAAAACTGAGAATAATAAAACCCTTATCAACTAGATTTTTTTTCCTCCAGAAATTACTGAACCGGTTAGTGATTAATATCCAAGCAGAGTATTTCCATAGCATTCTACTCCATCATGTAGACTGTCATATTGTTGCAAATAATGGCCTTCTGTAATAATGTATTAGGTTGAGCCATAAGAAATTACTGCTTTGTAGTTAAAAAATGGCTGGTTTTTGTACCAATTTTGTAGGTCAAAAATAGTTGAATATTGGCAGTTTCCTACAGTTTGAACTTTATTATTATCTGGCTGATTTCCCTGTGCCATGTGTCTCGTAGCTTTAGAAATATATCGGAATATGGGGCACCTGGCTGGCTCAGTCAGTAGACCATGCGACTCTTGATCTTGGGGGTCCTGAGTTTCGAGCCCCATATTGGGCATAGGGATTACTTAAAAAAATACATATATATACCAGAATACTCAACCAGAAAGCAAAACCTTTCAGGTTTGCTTGAGTTTAGAGCAAAAATAATTAAGAATTCTGATTTCTCAGAACTAAATTTCCTGCACTTTCGCCTCTTCAAAGCCTGAGCTCCATATACTGCATCATATTCTAGGTGGCACCAGATGAGAAGATGTTCTCAGAAAATCGAACCTGATCTTCTAGTTTCTGCTAAATACAGATAATCTTGGAATATACCTGAAAGGAACCAAACACTCCTGCTATTGTTCTCCTCCTAGCACTTAATTACATCCTTTCTTCCTTTCCCATCCTTGAATTTGAGTGGCGAGGCTTGATAATTCAGGAGGAAGAGGGCAACCCCGGATGTGGCATTTGACCTTCTCAAAAGTCCCAAACACTTGAAAGCGCTGTGAATTCCCAGTAGCTCACTGTGATCATATAGTGGTTAGCACTCTGTTGTGAAAGGACTTGAGGAATATTTTTCTTGAAGAGTGTTTTTTTTTGTCTCATCTGATCTCCATAGCTCTTGTATCTTGATACATGCAAAGCAACCCTTATAAATTAGATTACCATGTACAAACTAATACTGAAACCCTCTTTCACCACAACTTCGCTTCTCCCCTTTCAGCTGGTCAGAATGTACATGAAGTCACAAACCTTCCACATGAAGAAGGAAGAAACCTTCCTTCTGTTCCCTTCTATATTCTCCAACATTCCATTCCCTTCCTGATTTGTGTCTGACCAGGAAAGCTGTGGAAATAGTAAGCCTGTAAAGAGAGCTTGCATGCACAAAATCTTTGCCAATTTCCTAAATCATAGCCAA
The DNA here is from genome assembly GCA_028533885.1 of Nasua narica. Lineage (NCBI taxonomy): Eukaryota > Metazoa > Chordata > Mammalia > Carnivora > Procyonidae > Nasua > Nasua narica. The sequence continues at coordinate 16,513,688 of CM052801.1, read as the reverse complement.
CTGGAGGGCAATGGTGTAAAGCCTCATCCTTTAAAGGAAGTTCCATAACGGATTAAAATGATGAGTGTTCTATGTTTACAAATGGCAGTTCAAATACTTCAGTACCTGATACTAATATAGTTTGGAAAGAGAGGATAGTACTTTATGAATAATAGGTATGGATGAGACAAACTCTTCTCCAAGTTTATAGTAACTAAAAAATGTCAATGGATATTTGTAATGCAGTAGACCTTTAAGGATTTCAGCTCTAAATAAACTGATCTGACTCATATGGACAGGGGTTTTGGCAGAAGTGAGATTGTCTAATATGCATGACACTGATTAAAAACATTCTAAATCATGATGTATCTATGCTTACATCATTGTCAAAATGATTCATCTGTGTAGGATATATTCTTATTGCCAGAGATGTCACGTATCATCTTGGCTAGAAACACACAGTCATATCCCATTATGGTGAACTCCCAGAGTTTATCCAAATTCTTTCCTATTCTGGAATTTTGTCAGGTTAATACTGCTTGACACATGTGGTCTTAAAATTTTCCATTCTAAATCTACTGCCATTTTGGCATTTGGCTGGATCTGGCCTTATGTGACCGGCATCACACAGAGAATGTTTAGTTTGCTGAATTTTAAATATAATGGTTATTACATTATAGACCTGTTGGCCAAAGAAACCTCTGTATTAGAGGCTTTTTTTCTAAGATACTCTTCCTTTTAAATGAGGCCACATAGTTTTATATTTTAATTTGATACTGTATTTATATAACATGGAAAATCAAGAAGTTTTGCTTAAATCTTAGTTTAGGCATAGCCATTTTATGTTATAGACAGGCAAATTTTAAAACTGGATGAACAGTTTATGGACTCATAGTGCAGAACCCTTAGCACTGCATTGTTTCTTGGTCATTTGAAATATTTATTGGTGTTTTGGGACTGGTCATTAAAAATCCAGAATTAAACATGCGCTCTTAATGCAACATTTAGGAACATGCTCTTGCCTATATTTCATTTTACAATCAAATTCTGAGAATGAAGAGTTTATCTGTGAACACAGAAGGGTGACCATCCTAAATCCAGGCACTGTTGGCTTTATGAGCATATTAAGCACCCATTACATGGTGCAAAGTATTTATTGCAGATGGGCCCCAGCTACTAAAATGCATAGCTTCCTTTGTTGTGACTAAGTAATTTGAGATCTCTTTGGGCTGAAAATGTACAGAAAGGTTGCATACTGATTGTCAGCAGGGAAAATTGCCATCAAATCAATGCATGTAACTTTTCCTCACAAATTGCAAACAAGAGAGTATTGGGTACCTGCGGTGCTTGGTTTCTTTCACTACAAACGCCAGATTTTTCTGAATTGAACTCTGACGTCAAGTTCAGTGATCCTCGGTCTCTGTGGAGTTGCAACGCTATTTCTGGATTTGTTTTCTAAAGCCACTTCTTGGCTAACAGCATCCAATCTCTTACATCCTTCCTTGCACCAATACTAGCTGGTATATTTCTTTTTGTGCTGACTTTGATTTTCTATGTTTAAAACTTCTTTAGGAAGTACAAAAAGAAGTTTGAAGAAATCTTAAATATCATAACTTAGTTTACTTAATAAAATTAATTTACAGGAGTTTCAGATGTTCCATTTCATTTTACTTGGTGAAATTGATTTTTTTTTTTTTTGGTGAGGTCAGTGTTAAGAAGTTTTGACTATTGCTATGTTGTTTTACTTAAAAATAATTTTAAGAAGCTCTAAATATTGAAGTTTTATTTTACTTAATGCAATTAGTTTTTAGAAAGCTTTAAATACTGTATCATCCTTTGGGCTCACCAAACCTGGGCCAATAGCCCTTTTTCTAGCTCTGACATTCTTTCTTCTTGATCTTAAAAACCCACTGTCTCCCTTCAGTTCTCTGCTCTTTCCTTATTCCTGTTTTTTCTTCCTCCCGCAAAAACAATCACAACAAAACCACTGCATTTTTAAAGCAAAAAGCTGAAAAATAAAACTGAAGCATGGGACTAATCACGAGCAAAACATCTTCATTTAAAGAAACCTTGACTCAAGCCTCAATGGAAGCTACTACCTAGTGGCACTGAGTCTTCAAGGAACCGGGGTGGAGCCCACCATCAGCTCACATCGTCTTGGGGTTCAAGAGGCTAGTTATGCTGCCTTCTTAATGGACTGGATTCAGGAGGAATATGGCAGTCCTCTTCTGTGTTGTGTTTGATGGCGATGAGCAAAACGACCTGGTGAATGTGCGACTTGCTCGGTGTCCGCAGTGCCCCCTTTCTCTGGAGCTACCATATATGTTTTTATTGCCCAGGTCTGTATTCCCACATGCTTCAGAGCCTGAAGGGCAGCGTGTCATTTTGCGACCTTGCAGCCCTGCCACCCTGCTTATCATTTAACCGTAAGGCAGCTGAGATCTCCTGAGTAAATGCTTTTTTTTCTTTCTGCTATCCCAAACCAGGCGGTAGGCATTCTAATGGACTCAACCGTAGTCCTTTGTCATTCAATGAAAAATGCCACTTGATTTGTCATGTCAATATCTGATTCCAAATGACATTTTAATTTTGCTAAAGGAATTGATGAGAAGTGGCCACAGAAAGGGGAGAAGCGAGCCCCTGGAACCCTTGGCCTGCAGGAATCCTGCCATCAGGCTTGCTGGCTATGCCACCTTCAGTACCAGATGAACAGAGCAACTGGTGTTGTACTAGAACTGCTCTGGCTTTGTTTTCGCTGTTATCTCCATCAAGAAATTCTTGCAGCCCCTCAGAATATACTGGGATTCTCACACCGTCATTTTAAAACATTCTCCTGAGTTCATAGCAAGGACAAGACAAAAAGATACCTTATTTATTTCTCGCTTGTTGCTTTCAAAGTTCTTGTACATTTATCATGTCCCTTTTTGTGATAGTCACATCCATTCCATCCCTAGGGTTGGGAAACTGAGGGTAGCAGACCCTGTCAGTGCCCAGCCCATGTGCGCTCCTAGTCACTATTCCGGAGCTCACGGAAGGCTTCTCACGACAAGTACTATCCACCTGAGGGATTTTTGCGGCTGCAGGATTGTGTTCAGTCTTCCCTGGGGAGGGCTGTCAGTGACTCATACACAGGTTTCTGGGTACATGGGCCAGCTTGTAGCCTCCTCACCCCTCAGGGAGGACCTCTCTGAGGTGCGTTCTGTTAGGTCTCCCAGAGGTCCCCAGTGGCATTGAGCCACCGAAGCCTAAAGCAGTAACCTGCCCATTAACATAGCCTGAGTTCTCTTCTGTCCCTGACTCATGTTCTCACTCTGACGCTGGGGCTTCCTGGGCTCACCTCCCAAATTAACGACTTATATCTAAATCCTTGTGTCAGGGTCTGCTTTTGGGGAAGCCCCACCTAAGACACTGGGGCACCGGAGAAGATTAATACCTGCTAATTGCCACACTGCTACTTACTGGAGAACCAGGGCTGGGACCCATGGCTTGGGACTCCTGGCACATTTACCCAATAAGGTTGCCCCTTGCCAATGGCCAGCACATCACAGAATTGGTCCCAGGACTTTTGAGCAAAAGGAAGACATGATAAACAAAACAAAGTTGTTAGATGGCTACTCCTTGCCACTTAGGAACCCAGTCAACACTAGCATCAGGAGGAAATAAAAAAATGAAGGGTGGTAATTACCTAGCATGACGAAAGGGACTCCCAGGAAGGTGGAATTGTATTTCCCACCGGTAAGATTGATGATCCCGGCCGCGGTGAGCGTGGCCAGGGTTATGGTCACCAGCCCAAGCAGGCCCAGCCAGGGCTTGCTGCGGACGCAGTCCTGCATGGAGCAGCACAGGATGGCCATGGTGACCACCAGGATCAGGCTGGTGACCAGGTAACGTTCCGATACACGGCTGGTCTTCTGGAAATCTTCCCTCAGTGAGGAGGACGTGTAAGGGTACATTTTGACTTTGCTGTTGGATTTCTGGAACAGTCGGACAGTGTCACAGAAGCTGGACTCCCACCTCTCAGCCACCATGTCATTGAGACTGTTGATTGACTGCAGGTAGTAGGTGAGTTGGACGGCCTCTGCGGATTTTACCCGGTCCTTGCTGTGCACAGTGACGCCTCCAAGCTGGTGGCCGTTGTACACTGCCCTCCCGTCCTTTAAGTGAGTGATCGGGTATGTGATAGCAAAGTTGGTCCGGTTGGTGGCCCGAGCATTCTTTAGCTCCTCCAGGACATGCACTATGTCGTCCACGATGCAAGTCTTATCATTATTCAGGATACATATGTGGGCGAACGTGTAATTAAAACCAGGCCTTGGAACCTGGATCCTGGTCACAGCCGCATGCAACTATGGGAGAAAAAAAATGAAAGTCAGTTTATTACCCAAAATAAGACATCGATGCATGGCCTTAGCTCTGTGGATTCAAATATCTCCATTTGGGGTGGCAGAGTCACTTGTGTCATCTCCAAGCTGAAGAATTCAAATGAAATGTTATAAACTTACAATAGAAATAGGTAGTAAGGATGCAAAACCCGCCTCAACACAACCCGGGAACTTGTCAGAGGTGAAAACTGTCTGATTCCACCTCAGACCAGGTAAATCAGAAATCTCTGGGGTGGGGCCCAGGGATTTGGGTTTTCACAAGCTCTCCAGAGGATTCTGATAAATCCTGAGAAGTGCTGGGTTAAAGTACCAGCATTATTTCCACATGTTCTCTTCTTTATATATGACTCAGTTGGTCTATAAAGTCTTAAAGTCTCACATACGACCACCATCTTGAAGATGTAATGTACCAAGTGAACTAAGGCACAGCTTCACCTGGAGGCTGATCTCTAGGGTCCCTAAGTGACTTCCCCATCCAATTCAGTCACTTAGTGCCATAAAAGACAAGAGGCTCACCTTGAAGGACCTCATATCCTCTGGCTTTCCTCGTCTGCTTATACGGGAGGGGAGACGTAACTGCAAGAGTCTGGCAGGGATATATGGCTGTCATGCTAAAGAAGCACAGTGGGATTTATTCTGCACACCTCACCTCAAGTCTGATTCGCCATGTCCAAGCTCTATACACCTGTGATCAAGGTGGACACTGGGAATACAAGCGTTCATTTTTAAAAATTTTCTTATTTATTTTTTATTTTTTTAATTAACATATATTATTTGCTTCAGGGGTACAGGTCTGTGAATCATCAGTCTCACACAATTCGCAGCACTCACCATAGCACACACCCTCCCCAGTGTCCATGAC
>CM052801.1:16320864-16508365 GCA_028533885.1 Nasua narica | reverse complement strand
CCACCCCCCAGCAACCCTCAGTTTGTTTCCTGAGATTAAGAGTCTCTTACGGTTTGTCTTCCTCCTCGGTCCCATCTTGTTTCATTTTTTCCCTCCCTACCCCGCACGACCTCTCGCCCTGCCTCTCAAATTCCTCATATCAGAGATACCATATGATAATTGTCTTTCTCTGATTGACTTATTTTGCTTAGCATAATACCCTCTAGTTCCATCCACATCGTTGCAAATGGCAAGATTCCAGTTTTTTTTGATGGCTGCATAGTATTCCATTGTGTATATATATCACATCTTCTTTATCCATTCATCTGTTGATGGACATCTAGGCTCTTTCCATAGTTTGGCTATTGCGGACATTGCTGCTATGAACATTCGGGTGCACGTGGCCCTTCAGATCACTACATTTGTATTACAGGCAATCATTTAATTGCTTCTACCATATGCCAGGCATAGTTCTAGGCCTTTTATGCAGATTAACCCATTTCACCCTTACAAGAGACTATGATGTAGGTACAAGTACTAGGCTCATTTTACAGATGAGGAAACTGAGATGGTTGCTTGCCCAAGGTTGCACACATAGTAAAAGAGAGAGCTAGACTATCCCAGGCAGCCTGGCTCCGGAACTTGTGCTCCTAGCCCATGATCACAGACCTCTAGGTTAACAGTGCTGGTAGTTGAATCCAAGTTCTTGCTAGCAACTGATGGTTGCATTGGTGCTTGCACTGCCCAAGTGCTAAGGTGGCCTAAAAAATCATGAGTGCTCAAGTTCAGATATGTAGGAGTATATGTACTCTACGGTCTAAGGTGAGAAAATAAGGCCTTTTCTCTGTAAAATAAGCCCAGGCTGCAACATGAGGCCAGTGGTAGACATGTAATTGTTAAGTAAACGAGCGTGCTCGTGCCTAGCACTCAGTGGGCTCTCGCAGGAGCAGAGACAGTCACTCTGTATCTAGTGAACAAAGAAAACCATTTCATATGTAAAGGGACTGAAGTTTAACACCCAGTTGCCACACCGTGACTGTGCCATTGTAACTCATACCTTCTGAGAGTCTCCCCATGACCCTGATGTATTTTCTCTTAAATCTGCCCTAGATGGATTATTTGTGAAGACATTTTGCTGTGCACGTGCCAAGATGAGTGGGGTATTTATTATGCTTTATAGAAAATGTCGGAGGGGTACCAGCTGTCGAAGTCCTTTAGTTAACACAGAGCATGAGTTGTTAATCCTGATTCTCAGAGCACCCTCCCCCACATCTCCTCATGGGCACCAATCCTCCGGTTCAGGAAACACTTTACCATATTATGTTTGGCTGAAATAATTTTGAGTTCTTTCCTTACACACACACACACACACACACACACACACACACACACACACACACACATCTCCCAGAGATACCTAAGAGATTATTTTCACAAAACTCTTATCATCTCCTAAATTTTTGCTTTGGTGCTTTGGGATTAATGATGAGCAAAATGTATTCAATGATTTTAAACTTTGAGTGTGTCTTTTTAGCCATTCTTCTCTAAGTATGGCCCACTGAATTTTGACTACAAGAACCTCTAACTACAAAAAAAAAAAAATCCCAAATATAAAGTTATTTTAGGGGAGAGAAGAACTGAGGGGAATTTAAAGACAAGAGGGTTTTGATAAGTGTTGAAAGAAAGACTTTGGGGAAAGATTCAGAATAGGCTAGAAAAGGAGTGGTATTGAAAGCATGCATATGTGTAATATTTAGTGCATTGTTTGTTCCCATGAACAGTCTAATAAATCTCCCTTAGAGTGATTACTAAATATGTCAAGAGGAAAAGATTGCCAAATAAGATGGTATTAAGCCACAGGGCTGGACCCAGTTATAGTAAGGGGATATTTTCCATCTATTCTCTAAGGCGACGGTGCCCTGCTGGGTGGGGAGTTAGAAGCTATTTAGTGATCTGCCAACTCTGCAGATCTGCTGCTCCGATCCCTGGGACCACAGACCGAAGAAAGGAGACACTCTGTTAACTCCTGTACCACCAGATCATAGGACGGAGACTTGGGAAAGGAGAACTTAGTGAAGTTTTTGAGAAGGAACGCTTCTTAATTCTCAGCACCAGAGCTGCCGTGAGATGCAGCTGCTTTGCATTTCCAATGGAGAGGTGGGTTGAGCATGTGTCACTCTTGCTTCTGAGTGGCAGGGAGCTGCTGAGTGACAAAGCAGCCAGAGAGGGGGTGTTAGCTGAGGCCACCCACCTGGCAGGAGGCATCTGTGGGATTCTACTGTGGGATAAGAGGTGAGAGGATAATAAGAGGCATGGAGAAGAACCAAGACTCCTCAGCTCTAATCTCCAGTTCTTACTACTGTGTATCGAGCACACACATGTACTCTTGGCCGTGTGTGTAGCTGTTGGCAGGCATGCCGCACACACTACCTGGATAGCACCCTGTTAGGGTTCTAGAGTGCTCTGATTTACTTTCCTAAGAGAGCCCCACTGAGGACAGCAGACACATTAGTAGATGTCCTTAGATATATTCCCAGGGCGAAAAAACGAAGACAGAGATTGAAGCTATGCTCTACCCCCCCTTTTTTTCTGTATACTTACTTTAAATTTCTGCACTGGGAAAGGAAGGTAAAAATGATGACAGGTTAGTTTATAGTGACTTCATCTTTGCCTTTAAATTAATGTTTTCTCTTGGGGCCAGAAAGGGGAAAGCGAGCCAGGAAAACATCAAAGGATAATAGTGAAATGGTGACTAAGACTCCTCTGTCTACAAAATGGACAACCTCCAGCCACACAAGATTGTTACTGAGCTCGGTATGAGACCCTCAGGAAAAAAAAAAACAAGGGAAAGTGACACAAAGTAATAGTCCTGACCCATAAAATAGTCTGAATCTGTCATGTGAATCAACACATAATCCATGTTTCCGTAACTATGTATAGATTCTAGATTATTCACTCAACAGACATTCAATAAATACTCATCAAATTTGCCATGTTGCCAATAATAGGATAATTTCCCTGAATTTAGTGTGCTCATGCTCACACATGGAAAATCACTGAAGAGATACAACATTCAAAACAAAGGGAATATTCTAACAGTAGACAATGCCAAACACGTTGTGCTAGTAAAGCCCAATCCAATGTCAATCCTGATCACAATATTTTCTATTCTGTATTTGCTGCCAAAGAGGCCAGAACTGAATGTTAAATTGAGATTCATTCCCAGGCTCTGAACATACCATTTCAATTGTTAGCTTCTTTGCTCTCATCACCCCGCAGGTTAAGAATGATAACAGTAATTATAACTAGCCTGCTAAGTACTTCCTTTACAGTTTTAAAAATGTATTCAATATAAGACTCAATGGGAATGATTAAATGATTATCCTCATTTTATAACTGGAGCAGTTGAGGCCTCAAAGGTGTCAGTAGGTCACCTGTGCTGACCCAGTGAGTAAAGGGCAGAGGCAGGATCTTGGGGGCAGGAGACGCGTGGCCTTAGCCCAGCACAACTTTGAATGAGGACTAAGAGGATTTGGGGAGAGGAGAAGCGCTGTGGGCTCACCTGGTTCACGTTGACTGGTCATGGCTGTGACTGAGCTGTGGGATGGCCATACTTGGGGATCTGGAGCCTATTAAGAGAGACCAGACATAATCCAAACAGCCAAACCTCATCTGTAGATGGTAGCATCACGTGGCAATATTAACAGGTAGCAAAGGGGATGGGCTTGGAGCTTACCGACTCTTCTTATTCTCCTTCCAGACTCTGTAGTTGCCAAATAGAACTTTTCACAGGCAGGCTTACCACGAAGAAAGGCTGTGGGTCACAGTGGAATCCAGTAATAAGAAGTTTTGGCTTCAAGTCTGGCTTCTGCTGCTTCCGTGGGAGTGTCAGAGACCCAAGGAATGTCATTCCTTCTGGTCTCAGATTTATCAGTAAAAAACAGGAGGTTGGTGTAGCTAATCTTTATGGACAGACCCTTTCGGTTCTAACACGACACCAATTCTAAGATGAGTGACTTCCACATACTGTACGATCAGATGCGGGGGGAGAGAAATTAAGTTAACTTCATAAATATCAATTTGAGATCTGTTGTAGCTGCTTGAAGTATGCTTTTTCAACACACCAAAGTTCTTTTTAGGTCAATGACAGATCTGATAGTAGATGAAACCCAGAAAGAAAACCACAGGGTAGGGAAAATAGATTTACTGAAAAAAAGAAAAAAAAAAAAAAAGCAAAACAAGACTCCTTTCTGTGAGTGATTTCCCATTCTGGGGAGGCACTGGCCCTTCTAATCCCCTTCTGCCACAGCCTGGGACAAAGCCAGTGTGGGCTGCCGGTCACGACAGGCCAGAGTCTAATTTCCTCTCTGCCTCTCCTTGGCACACTCAGATCTTCCTCAGAAGACAGCAGGGGCACCTTGTAGAGAGTACAGAAGGGATCTGGGGGGAAGGAAGTGTCTGCTCCCGAGTGGTGATTAACATAGGAAAAATACCTGTGGGTTCACAGGATCTCGTACAATACCTTTCAGCTCCTCTTTGTATTTGTTTTTTATTGAAAAGGGGGGAGAATCAAGGCCAGAAGGCCACTCTGCCAGGCAGGGCAATTAACAGGCTCTGGGAGCAGCGTCAAGCTGTCCCCCGCAAACTCGCCTGCGAGGAGAGACTGGCAGGAGGTGAGGGGCCCCAGCTCCCTAGGGGGAGTCAGTCTGATGATCCACCTGTATCAGCTGCCCTCCTTTCCTTGCCTTGCCTTCCTACCCGCCCCTTCTGATGGTCACAAATGAGCTGTGCTCATTACAATCATGTTTTTTTTAAAGATTTTATTTTTAAGTAATCTCTCCACCCAACTTGGAGTTGAACTTAGAACCCTGAGATCAAGAGGTGCCTGCTCTACCCGCTGACCCAGCCAGCCGGGCACCCCCATTAAAACACTTCAAAAAGGGAGGGCATTAGTTAGATTTTCTAACTTACATCATTTGCCTCTGAGTAATTACCTTCAAAGTGACACTAAATCAAAATTGCTTTAAAAATGCTTTCAAGGAATATCTGCTTTTCACCCCCAAATGAAATCTTTTCTTTGTTTAGTCCCTCCAAATTCCACATCTTAATCTGGGTCTATATTGTGCGACTGTAAATGGGTAGGAACTGAATGGCAAGGGATCCTCACCCAGGACAGGAGAAAACACCTTGAAGCGGTTGGACCCGGTCTCGGCAGTTCATCAATTACGCTAGCTCCCTCAGTGTTATGTTCTGTCTTTGCATGATCTCACTCTCACCCACTCTCTTTCCTCTTCTTTTAATAGAAATGCATTACATCAGAACACCAGAAGTTGCAAGTTGGGGATTGTTACCGTGATTCATTTGTAGTGCAGCCAAAAGCAAGTTAGTCATCCCTTAATAAGTGAACAGAAATATCATTCTGCCTTTGAAACATTACATGTTTGGAGGACACCAAATTTAAGCTGTGGATGTAGCCAAACAAGTGACTATCTGTCTACACGCTTCTTCTATACATGTGTGCCCGCTGTCCGCCTGACCTGCTCTAGTGTCAAAAGACAGATGGGCACCTCTGTCAATACTGTCGTGCCAGGAGAGCTCTGGGAGAGTGGGGTGTGTCTGCTGTTCTCCTTGCTTTACCCCCAGGGGGTAAACACTCTTGCTGCTGATGTTGACACTAAGAAGCAGCCAAGAGAGCCCCACATTGTAATTGCCCAAGCAGGCTGTTTGTCTTTGCAGCCTTGGCTGAAAAAGCAATGCAGCTTTCGATCTGAAGTGAATAAATCTGAGATTTTAGAAACAAAAAATGGTAATGATGAAGGAAAAGGCAAGTATAATATCTCCTTGCAGCTTTGTCCCAATTCCATGTTGGTCTGGAGGAGAAAGACCATGTGGTGAGGCATAGGTCTGGTACCCTCTACTTCCGGAGTCGGGGGGAAATTTTCATGTGGTCTTAATTTAAAAAATTCCTTGATACCATGCAGACCCCTGGAAATGTGTTATGTTAAACTTTCTGATTAGAGTGGTTATCTTTTAAACCCCATTGCCCTCACTTGACTTTCGTGGTCAGGATTAAGTTCTAGGAGAGCAAATTTGTGGGTCCTGAGTTTTGCTGAACACCTCTAAGAGGACAGGATGCTCTCAGAAATGGGAGAATGTTAAAGCTGATTGGCCAAGAGGCAAAGGGAAGTCCCAAAGAGCCACATGCCTGGGGAATATGCAGCAGCAGTGTTAAGATTTGGTCAGGAGAGCACAAATAACTCTTCAAGGGACAGGAAAAATAGAGTACCAAGGACATCCAGGTCTGGAAAATGACCATGAACCTGAGTGGGAAGAGCCCTGGATCAGGAGTCAGAAGACTTGAATTTAAATCCTGGTTTTATGTCTTGATGATCACATGAGTTAGAGAGAAATTAAGAAAAAAATGAGCCTCCAAGAACATACATCATGTCCCTTCCCTGCTCTGAATCCTCCAGTGGTTCCTCCCGGCACTGAGCGCCAACACCTAAGTCCTGACTGTAGCCAACTAGATGGTAGCTGTCTTTGCTGATATCTTGGGACTCACGTCTTACCAGGTGCTAGTCACATGGCCCGTCTCTCTCTTAATTCTGCCGGGACTGTCCTGCCTCCACGTGGCCTCGCTTCCTTCCTTCCTTGCTCAGATATAATTGGCTTCCCTGACCCCACACCCCCCATTTTAAAAACCAATATCCCTCATCATCACCATTATTTTTTTTCACAGTTTTTCACGGCACTAACTGTGATATGCCATTGCGTTACACATCTGTTTTTGTCTCTTTATTCTGCTGTCTCCACTAGAACATGAGTGAAACCACGCCAGTGTGTCTGTGTATTGGGTCTACTTGTACATCTCTACTGCCTAGAACAGTTCCTACCACAGGCGCTCAGTAGTTCTGGAGTAGACATATGAATATAATAATCTTGTGAGTGACAGGATTTTAGTCTATATCATGGACAAGAGGCGGGCCAAACGAAGTGATAGAGTGTGCATTTGGTAAACTCTAGAGGGCTCTGCAAAGGGGACTGCAGTGATTACGCAGCAGGGGAAACCCGGGGTGCTACTTCTGCGGACGAGCATCTTAGAGCTGTCCACATCTAACCTAAAGCTGACTCCTGATTGTCCTGCAGGCCCTGCTCTTTCCTGGGTTTTGACAATATCTTGTGCATTCGTGGGAAGGACATGGGTAATAAGGTCAGAATGCCACACGTGCAAATCCTGCCTCTGTTGGTGCTACCTCTGGGACCATAGCAGAATGGCTGGGCCCTGTCCCTCTCTTCTCACGACTCAGTGCACACTGGCCCGCCTTCCAGCCCGATGCGAGAATACTGGGGCATTAACATACTATCTTAGTCCTAAGCAGCCTGGAGCCATGACCAAATAGTTCATGTATAAATACTCCTGCTCCTGGTCCCTAAGGTGGGGTGACTCCGTGGCATGTGTTGCTCACTGGTTCTCAGAGTTCCCCAGCAGGATTAGGCTGCCGTTGCCTGGAGGGTAACTAGCTTGACAAGGGCCCGATAACTGCTTGCCTTCCCTGTTGTATGTTGCCATTCTCTGACTGGTGCTTTCTGGGATTGTCTTCCAGAAAGACTCCTCGTATCGAGTCCCTGACTCTGCGCCAACATTTGGAGGAACCCAAACTCAGACAATGACTTTATGCATTTAATTCCATTTCATTATATGTAAATCATAATAGGGTTGTTAGGAGGATCAAGTGTGCGAAGATAGAAAAGTGTCTGCCCTGGCATTTATTATTGGATTAAGCCATATGGAATTGCCATTTGTGTAGGAAACCAAGTGGTTGTGTGTCGGCAATTTTAATGTAGCTCGCCTAATTGACCTTCAGTGAGGGTCTGTTCTTTCCCCCTCTCTCGGCCCCTCTTCCTTTCCAAGAGTACTCGCAGAACCAGGGGTCCCCTTGTCGGAGCTCTAGGCCATCTTATTTAGATTCCAAGGTACAGTTTCATGGTACCAGGTCAGGCTTTTAGGCAAAAGACAGGAGTTCTGGAGTGGGAAAGGTCTCACACGTCCACAAACAAGACTGCGTGATAGGCCCACGTGTGCAGCCAGAAGTCACACTTGTAGCAGTTTCGGCTTAAGAAAAAAAAAAAAGTGCAACATCATATAACTTACATCCCTGAACTATTTGAACCTGCAAATAATTAATAATGGTGTTAAAATCCACAAAATTATGAAAAAGTGTCTCTGCCGGCTGAACCGTTTGGCGATTGTTTTTTTCCTTCCGACGATTTACTGAGTTTCTCATGAGCACTGAGTTTGAGAACAGTGTAAATTGTGGCTGATAAAAGAAGACACAAGAAAGAAAGTTCCACCTGATGACATGGTGATGGCGCTCCTGAATGATGGACCTCGAGCTTTCCGAGGCTGAGCGCGTGAGGTGGTTCATCGAGTGTACTACCTGATACTGCAGTTTTTCACTGGAAATAATATATATATATTTTTGGTTTTGTTATCAAGCTTCTCTAACAAAACTACTGCCTTTAAGAATCACAGGCGTGATCCCAGCCACTGCCCTCCTTTTCCGGATCTGCATAGAAGCCTCATGGAGCCGACAGGCAAGGCGATGATGGTGTCTGTGATTCAGCCTGCCCCTTCTGGGAAGTGCTAATGTTGGTGGCCTCATTTGGCTTGGTGGACATGTGTACTTGGGCTCAAATGCCGGCTTGGGCACTTGGTAGTTGTGTGACCCTGGACGCTAAGCTGTAGCAGCTCCCTGTGCCTCCCTTTCCTCATCTGTAAAGCGGGGCCTACAGGGACTAAGACGAGTACCTGTCTAGTAGGGTTGCTGGAGGAGAAATGAGAAACTGAATGTGAACTGCTCAATATCATTCCTGACACACGAGTGGCACCCAGTATAGGTTTGTTAGCAAAACCAAAAAGCCCCATTTCTATCCTCCGTTTTGCCTTGTCCCCCCCCCCCCCAGTGTTTTTTTTTTTCTTTAACTGAGCAAGTACTGAACAACTGTTTTTCTGTTGTTCTTGAAAAGCATATTCAGTGGGATATAAAGGTGACGTATTTTTGCTCACATCGTCACCGAGACACTGAGGGGTAGAGGCACGCACCAACACACAGAGTTGAAGAGAACAGCTGGGTGGTGTGTGTTTAATGCTGGCACTCCCAATTCCAGGCTCCGCTCCCGCCTGGCACCATCCCACCTTTTCCAGGTGAGCTGCCTGCTTCGATCACTGTGCCCATCAGACCAGGCAGGGGACTGTGGCAGGGGCAAATGGAGGACACTAAAAGGTCTGAAGTGCCTACTACGCGCTGGGTTTTGTGCAGAGAATGCTGCCTCTGTTACCTCATTTAATCCTCGTGGCTGCTCAGGGAGGTAGATGGTACATCCACATTCGCAGGTGGGGAAACTGAGCCACAAGGAGCTTAAATAACATGCCCCTGCTCACAGGTGTAGGATGTGGATCAGTCCACATTTAAATCCTGGGCTTGCACATTGTTCCCTCATGGGCGTTCCTTTGGCAGAGTAGAGACTTCACCCCCGATCTCTGTGCCTTGGCCATGTGGATAGCGACACACCTGTGTTTGGGTATCAGGCTTCCGCACAGTCCAGCCACAGGGGCAGATGTTCAGCAGCAGTTATGAATTGAAAGGGGCGCTGATGTAGCAAAGTCCAGGGGCGAGACAAGACAAAGCAGCCTAGCAGAAGCAGCAAGACTCAACTGTACTGAACGCTGAGGCCGAGCCAGTGCCGGATATTTACAACAGAAACCTTAGGCAGAAGCCGCAAGCCCATTACCAATGACAGGCATGTATGACCGGCTGGAGATGAAGAAGACAGATGTCTAAAGAGATGAGACTTTCATCAGTCCAAATAGCATCCTCTCTGTCTTGCATGTTTCCTGTGTGACTGCCCGCCTTCTGCCCCGTGCACGCACAGAAGGAAAAAGAGAAAAAAGTACTTTACAGAACATACTAGTGGAAAGGGCTGGCAATTTGGGAATTGATTGCAAAATACTAGGCTCAAGTTAGGGATAACTACAGGATGCGGGTATCACCCCTCCCCCAAGGCTGTTTAACACCACAATATATATGCTCCAGGAGGGCAAGGACTCTCTTTCACTCCATCCTGTATCTCTGGCACAGAAGGGAAATCCAACAAAGATGTACTGACTGGACTTTCTGTTTGTTCCTTCTTGCTGATTTATATTTTCTCTGGTGACATTGAATGATACTTCATTTGTACCCAAAGGCTACTGTGCTACGTGCATATCATTTCCATCTTAAATAAACAGATGACATTGAATTTAGTCCTGTCGCTTACACACTGCAGACAAATGGCTGATCTCATTAGATAAGTGGATATGGTTAGACTATAATCTAAAACATAGAAGAGCAGAGAAGCACTTTAGGTAGGAGATTGGGTACTGAAATAATTATCATTATTTCATATACTCTATAATCATTATAGGATAGCTTGAATTTTTATTGTATAGTTGTTGGATTTCTGTTTTTGGAGGGCAATTCTTTTTAAATACAGGAAAGTTTAGGGACTAATATAAAAACTCTCATGTACCTACATCTCATGTTGTGTCTATTTGAAGATTCTGCCCCCCACCCATGTTAATGCTATCGGTGGGTAGGGTGATCATATAATTTATCACTTTTGAGAGTGCAGGAGGGCACTGTTAAATTCACGGAGACACCGGGCATAATGTGGGACCATCATGAGCAAAGCAAGATACTCTCCTTACCTATGAGTGTCTCACAGGATGTGAGCACTGATGTGATGTCACCCACTGATGCCTCACCGTGGGCAGAGATGACAGTCCTTTGGTTTGCAGACCCATTCCTGCTGATGGAACCTAGATTTTTACTACAGGTGACACTAATCTGTCACCAGACAGTCTTCCAGGACAGGAACCTGGGAAAACTACTTCTGCCTCTAACTCCTTCCTTGCTCCCACCACCATTCCAACTTGCTTCCATGGTGAGGCTCTGACGTTTTGCCGCATTCCACTCTCACGCAGCCCAGTTCCGCTCTCTAGTGCAGAGGTGGAGAGCAGCTGTAGGATCCTCAGAACCATTCCACCTGCCTGCCCTAGGCACACCAGCACACCAGCCCTGCCGGAATCGACAGATGGCTCCCACTCGGTTGTCTCAGGGCCATGGCTTCAACCAGCCAGGAGCGAAGATCGCTTTCATGCCCAAAGATGGCACTCTGGGTGATTCTGTCTTGCTTTAATGCTGGCAATGGCTCACAGATTTGGCTGATTAAATTTTTCAAGGCTCACACATGTAAAGTCTGTGCTGGGTCTCAGCTAGGCAGCAGGTGGGAGGCCAGAGCATTTCTGTTTTGTTGGGAGAAAGTCTTCTCCATTTCATCACCAATTATAGCAACACATCATTTACTCAATATGTATTAAGTGTCTACACTATGTTGGATATTAATATAAGCCCTGGGAAGGTTAACAACATCAAGACAGTTTTACCCTCAAGAAACTTAAGAATCTAGCAGAAGGACTGCAGGCAGAGTCTCAGAATTGGTTAGCACATGCAAACCATAAAATGAAGTATAGTGTTACAGTTCCATGATAGAAGCAGCTAAAGGGTGTAATGGGGCTCTAGGGAGACCAGTGTGTTGGCGTGTGTGCGTGTAAGTGCAGGCACACAGCATGTGTGTAGCAGTGGGAGGGGCGTGGTGAAATACAAAGTTGGAGAGGAAATGAGGCCAGATGGGGGAAGATCTTTCCATTCACCCATTCAGGGAATATTTCTTAGTAGCTATTAGTAAATCTCCTACCAAGCTGTGTGAACAAGACAGATAGGGCTCTGCCTTCACAGAGCACTGAAACTCTGAGAGATACAGACACCGACAAGACATTTACAAGATTTGCATGGAATTCTAAGACAGGAGAAGTGAGACAGGGCATCTATGGCAACCTTGCTGGCACCAGGGAAGACTTCTTGGAGGAAGTGACTTATAAATCAGCACGTGAAGAATGGGGAGAAATTAACCACAGGCAGAGGCTTGACCTGGGGGTAGGGTACCGCTGGCAACAGTTTGGGCAAAGTCTGAGAGGCACAAAATGGATATCAGGGGAAACAGAAGGGTTCAGGCTAGTGGGAGAACACAGGACAGCCGGAGGCAAACCAAGTCCAAATCACACAGGGCGTTGTCTGCTAAACTCGAGAGACAGATTTTGTCCTGCAGGCAATTCGGAGCCAATGAAGAGTTCCAAGCAGGGGATGAGATGATCAGAACTCTCTGCGGTGCGGTAGACAGCCTGGGAAGGCTGGAGAGCAGAGGCAGGGAGATGGAAAAGAAGGTCTGAACCATAGTGTACATATTGGCATGAAGGAGGCAGAACACCGATGTCTCTTCCTTTTCAGAGCTCTGGACACCTTAGCCCAGAGAGTGGGCCAGGTACTCAACTTTGATGACAGAGTTTAGATCCGTGGTACTGATTAAACATTCGACGCACATGTCCTAGGTTTGGGTATTAGTGTGTCATCTGTCAATTCTGGATTTATTAATGTGCAGATCTAGCTGATGTGTGGCCTTGTACTTCTCTGTATGTACACTTCTAAAACGCGGGCATAGACCACACAGGCACACAAGTTCTTGGCCAGTTGCTTCAGGTTCCTCTGTAGCAGATGCACTTGGCGTCCTGCTCGCACCCTCTAGTGCTTACCTCTTGAGAGCACACCTGCCCGCCGGCAGATGCCAGCACCCACGCTTCTTTGTCAGAGAGCCCACTTTGCCATCTGCTCGGCAGACCAGACGTTCTGCGGCATTAGCACCCCCTGGGAACAGACTTCAACCAATGACAGATGGGGGTTGGCATGGAAATACCCAGTTTCCCTCCCTATGGGTGGGACTATTCATGGGTGGGTGTGTTTTAAATTGGTTCCCACAGCTTCCCCAGTGGGGGTGTGCTCCATTTACTTCCAGCCATGCCTGCCTGATTGCACACTCTTTTAGGTTCCTTCCCCTTCTGTCTTGCTCCCCTGTTCCGTTCCCCAACCCCCACTTCTGGTTGCCTTTCACCTCCCAAGGAGACTACCTTTACTCGATTTCTTGTTTCAAGGTCAGCTTCTGCGGGAACCCAAGCTAAGATAATGGCTAACAATGGTCAAAGCCTCTGGAATTAGAGTTTCCTACTGTTCTTGAAACACTAAAGCATTCTAAAACCAACTGCTAATTTCCTGTGTATTCAAATATGGTTATGTCAAAAGAAACAAGACTCCTAACTCTAGAGAACAAACTGGTGGTTGCCAGAGGGGAGGTGGGTGGGGGGATGGGTGAGACAGGTGAAGGGGCTGAAGGAGGGCTCCTGTTATGATGAGCACTGGGTGATGTACAGAAGTGTTGAATCGCTATATTGTACACCTGGAACGAACATTCCACTGTATGTTAACTAATTGGAATTTAAATTAAAAAAAAATATTTAGAGCCCCCACCCAAAAATACCTCTCAAAACCCAAATATGGTAATGTCAAAATAAAACGACCCAGGGGAAGTAAAGCTAGGATTTTTCGAGCTCCTCTTCATGTTCAGTCTTTTGATGGCGGACATTTTGGGGGATGATGCCAACTTGCATACAGTAGGTACACAGCAAGTATTTCTCAGGTGGCTCTGAAAGTTCATGAAGGCAGATGGCCGATGCCGTCAGCTGCACTTCCCCCCTCATTTGGGATATGGTCCAAGTCTTTTCATTCAAGTGTAAAGCTAAACACATGTTGGGTCCAGGGTATACTGATGACAAGAAGGCACCATAACTCCTCAAGAAGGGCTTAGGCCTTCGGGGGAACTGTGAGATGACATGATCTCTCCTCTTTCTTCTTGCTGAATAGAAAAGAAGAAGGCATTGCTTTGGCTTTTGCTTTATTTGGAAAAAAGAAAAAACCACTCAGAGACACAGCAGCCTCTTTGCATCCTTCTGGGGTATGTCAGCAGGTAAGGGCTCAGGCTTCGGCATTCTCTGTTGACAGCAAATGCTGGAATATTGCCCAAGTTGGATGAGTGTCCCTGTCTTTACATTTCTGGATTTCTGCTGTTATGGCGGCCGCTGTGTGGGAGAGACGGCTGATGTGTTCACTGGATTCCTTCCCAGGCAGTGATGTGCCTCGGAAGTGTGTGCTGCCAGGGGCCCGCTCTTCATGCGTCGGCCCCGCTGCAAGGACAGGTGCTCCGTGATGGCAGTGTGTCAGGAAAACCGGCCTGACCTGTCTGCCAGGATTCAGGCCCTCTTCCTTGTCGTTCCTCGCCATGGCTGGGTGCTCTGCGCTGCTGGGCTGGTAGTCTAAGCCTTCGACCTCATTCGCAGGATCACGGAGTAGAATGTGTGTGTGTACGCGCATCACTGAGGTGTAACATATAGTAAAGTATACAAATCGGAAGTGTATAGCTCAGTGAATTTTAGAAGTTCATGCCTATATAAGTATTGCTCAGATCAGGGTAGGACAAGTGCAGCCCCCTTCCCAGTCAACACCCCACCACCCCCAGGGCAAAATTACTCTGGTTTCTAGCCACTCTGATCAGCTTTGCTTATTCCGGAGCTTCTGATCTGTGCAGCCCTGCCGCCGGTGCTGTCTGGCGGCTGCCATCTTGGACTCAACCCCCAGCTCACCCGTGTCGTGTTCATCAGTAGTGTGTCATTTCTTTTTGCTGTCTAGTAGTTCACTGCAGGAAGGATACCAGAATTTATTGTTCTTTCCTGTTCGAGGACCTTTTGCATTGTTTCCAGGTTGGGGTTTTTATAAATAAAACTACTGTGAACATTCTTGTGCACATCCTTTGGTGGACATACATGGGCATTTCTTTCCAGTATATACAGTGGCGCGTTGGTACGTGTTTAACAGTGAATTCTTTAATAAAAACAGCTCTGATGGCCCAATTTCAAGCTCCTCAGGGGATGAGAGTTAGGAAGAGAAATGCCAGACCAGCTCTTGGGAGCCAGAAGGGGGCGCCACTCTCCAGATAGCACTGGGTAGGTAGCTAGACCCAGGAGTGGAATTTGGAGATCATAGAGTTAGCATGTATTTAAAGTTTTCCAAAGTGATTGTAGCATTTTACATTCCCATCAGCAATGGGTGGAAGTCCTAGTTGTCCCATATCTTCAGCAACGCTTCGTATAATCAGTCTTTGAAATTCTTACCGTTCTGGTGAGTGTATGGTGGTGTCTCATTTTGGTTTTGATTTGCGCTTCCATGATGCCTGAAGCGAAGCCCCTTTGCACAATCACATGGGCCTTGTGGCTGTCCTCTTTCCCAAAGGGCCTGTTCCAGCCTTTTGCCCCTTCAGATAGGGGGTGGTTTTGTTTTTTCCTTGTTGATTTGTCGGAGTTCTAAATCAAGACAATTGAGACTGACTGGAAAGACTTGTAGAAACAAGAGCTCCAGAGGCAACCTTGCATGCTGGAAAGAACCTGACACTGGGGTCATATAGACTTGTGTTCATAGCGAACTAAGTTAGTGACCACCTGATAACCTTGAGCAGAGTCCCCTTCTTGAGCCTGTTTCCTCATCATCAAAATGACATTACTATCTAGAAGAGTCGGTGAGTTCTGAATGAGATAATGGAGAGAGAGCGCCTGGGAGAAGAGCACATCACGGGTTTTTAGTAAATGGTGGAACCTCTCCCCCACCTTAGTCTGAAAGAGTAGCTGGCACTTTCGCTTATGGGTGGCTATTCATGAAACATGTGATGGTTTTCATTTAATGCCTGGAAATCCCATATTCTTCGTGACTGACTAGTGGTGTTCTCGTCATACAGCAACTGCCTATCTCTTGACGTGAGGGTTTCATTCTTTGTGAGAAGCAGCATGTGTCTTTCTGTGGGGGGCGTGACGGCAAGGTTTGCTGTCACGACATTCTGCCGTGCCTTATTTGATGTGAGGCAGGGAGGATCTGCAGTGCACCTTTCAGAGCCCCGTCCTCTATTTGAGGGAGAAGAGGCTGCAGCCCAGCAGCCGTGAGAAGCGGGCTGCGTTGGACAGGGCTGCCGAGTGAGCAGTCAAGTCCCTGTCCCCAGCCCTCCCTTCCGGGATTTAGGACTTGTGCAGATTGATGGGCCTGGCTCATGCATTACCTCCTCCAGGAAGCCTGCCTTGGAAGAGCAAATGACGTCCTCCCTGGTCCCCTGTGTGGGGACACATCTGTCATCACTTGCCACGTCATAAGGACATCTTCTTTCAGCTCTTTGAGCCTTATTCTTTGCTACGTCGCTCCTCCCAGCACCATGCAGGCGCACCCTACCCAAGACAGAGACGGTCTGGACAAGCCAACGAACTCTCATCCAGTCGCCTTGCCATCACGGGCATGCATTAAACAGCTGCCTTGTCTGCGTCCTGAAACCCGCTTAAATACTGCGACTGACTTGACTGAGCAGAAGTACTAGCTAGTTCACGGAAGACTCAGGGGGGAGAAAGCAAAACAAACAAAAAGGCAAACAAACAAGGGGAACCGGAACAGGTTGGAAAAGATGCTGGTTACAATGAATATATGTCCTTTTATGTGGAAAGGTAAAGATGTAGCAATTTACACACAAAACTAAATAGCATAGTAATGCTTTTCCAGCCCAGCCCTCAGGGGAATACACAGGCAGATATTAACATATGCAGCTCCTGAAAGAACAAGACATTAGAATTAGGAATAAAGAGGTTTTTAAACTCTCAGTCTATCATTTCCACTCTCTTTTCCCAAGCTTTAGTAGCTTTATCAGAATCAATATAAACAAGCCTGCAGATTGCGAACTAGGTTTAGATTCATCTAAGAAATGGATGAGCTTAGGTGTTACTGTGTTACCTTGTAAATAACATAGCTAGTAGAAAGATGAGATGACAGGACAGAACTATCCCTGTACCTTAACTTTTTTTTCACATTAACCATTTAAAAGAATAGTTAAACTCTGTGATGTGCTTCTGTGCTTTTATAATGGTCACGAGCAGGTTTTGTAAGTTCTCTTTTTAAGTTAAAAAATGGGCAAAAAAAATGCCCTTAAAGGGGAAAACTGAAATGCTAAAGAGCAGACCATTTTGAAATGGAAGCATTTTCACGGTGCTTTGCACACAACTTTATAAAGACAGCTCCCAATAGGCAGCAAGCAACTCTCAGTAGGGAAACCCCAGATTGTTTTTATGAGCGGAGACTGGTGGCTTTGGCAGGTCACCCCGTAAAAGACAATCCAAAGACAATCCGTTAGCTATCGGCTGCTTCCCACTTGTGGCTCTGGAAGCCTGGTGCATGCTCCCAGAGCACCTTCGGTGCAGTCCGGGGGTGTAGTAGCAGAGAGTGCTGACTTCAGAGGCTCCGCGCGCCTGCTGCCCCCAGGAGAGCGCGGCCCACGACCACAGCCACGCTCTGCACCTATTGCAGAGTTTGGATGAATTCCAAAACACAGCCTTGCAGGAGCAAAACCCAACCAACCCAACATGAAAGACTCGGGTGGAAGAAGATGGAAAGAGTATCTGGGTGGATTTAGGAGAGAGGTTGGGAGGGGCTTTCCAGAGTCTGGAGAGGGACCGGGAGCAGTGAAAACAAGGAATTTTACCTCGGTCCCAAAGCTTTTAGCCCAGCTTCCTGAAGATTTCTTTGTATAAATGTTTCAAAATTTGGGGTTAACGGAAAGTTGTTTTTAATAACCTGAAGTGACGTTTAGATGACACAAACAATTGAACTAAGGTTTTATTTTCACTTAAAAACAGATTTGTTTAGATAAGGCACGAGAAGAGAGATAGGTTGCAAGGATTATGGATTTATGCATTTTAACTCCCAAGTTTTACAATTTTACTCAACATAAACCAAGTGGAAGAGGAAGGGCTACCTCCCTAATTTATCCTGGCTGTCTCTTTGCTGCCTCCTCCTCCTCGGCTGGTTAGCGGCACGACTGGATTGAAAACCTGTGAGGTTTACCCTGCACTTCCCGCCTCCTCAGCCGGAGCCAGCTGCTCTCCACCCTGCTCATTTGGACCACCTGTGGAACGCTAGGAACTCAGCGGCCTGGGGCCAGCCTCACCCCTTGGAATCCGAATCTCCTGGCGAGGGCTCAGGCATCTGCATTGTAAAAAGCTTCCTGGGGGCCTATGCACACAGCCAACGCTGACAGTCCTTGAGTCACTCAACAAATCC
This sequence comes from Nasua narica, assembly GCA_028533885.1. NCBI lineage: Eukaryota > Metazoa > Chordata > Mammalia > Carnivora > Procyonidae > Nasua > Nasua narica. Next base: position 16,490,261 of record CM052801.1, on the reverse strand, counting down.
TATTGAGTTCACCTCCCAAATCTCACAAATCCGTCCTCTTGTGTTCCAATTCCTTTGCTCCTAATTTGGTTCTGGCCCTGATAATCTATCTGGACAACAGACACCGCCGCTTCCTAACTTTTTTTTTTTTTCTTTTAGACAGTCCTCCAAACTGCCACCAGATTTATTTTTCCAAAATACAAATTCAAACCTGTCATCCCTCTGCTTTAAATCCTCCAATGGCTCCCTTCCGAATGAATGACGGAGCCTGTTCATTTCTTAGATGATGATGGAGAACAGCTGTTCCTCATTCTAGGCAGGCACTCTCTTTGCTTAACATGCTTTCTTTTTAACTTTTTATTTTAAAATAATTTAAGACAAGAAGATGTCAATATACATCAGAGTCCCAGTGTATCCATCACCCAGCTTCCCCTAATGATAATGTCTTACATAACCGTAGCACACGATCAAAACCATGAAACTGACTTTGGTACCATACTATTAACTACGGGTCTTATTTGCATTTCTCCAGGTTTCTATGGGTGGACTCGCACATGCAATGCTCTGACATTTTATCACATGGGCTAAATACGGTTTTAAAAGTATCTCTCTTTCTATGTAGCAGTGGTTCTCAACTGTGGTTGCACAGAAGTTCCCGGGGGACCTTTAAAAAAGTACCCATGTCTGGCCCCACTCTAGACCAACCTTTAGTCTGGCATGTATCAGATTTTCATGTGTACACAAATCAATTGGGAATCCTATAAAAATGCAGACCCTGATCTAGTAGGTCTGGGTGGAGCCTGGGATCCTGCCGTTCTCACACGGTGCCGGGGATGCCGCTGCTGTTGCTGCCAGTCTGTCGACCACATGTGCAGGAGGCCACCCTGTTCCCAGACACACAGAATGAGAATCTATGGAAGTGAGACGGAGGCCTGGTATATGTGAATCCCTCCAGTGATTCTACCATGTAGTCAGGGTTGAGGACCACTTAAGTATGTGATGGAATTTGAAGACTCTGTCACCCTTGGAGGTCACAGTCCCAACCTCTGTTTGAACCATTCTGGGTCATGTCAGTCTCCTCTGATGAGTCATCCAAATGCCAGCCAACTTTTGGATGCCCATTAAGAAATCCTTCTTTCAGGCGCCTGGGTGGCTCAGTGGGTTAAAGCCTCTGCCTTCGGCTCAGGTCATGATCTCAGGGTCCTGGGATGGAGCCCCGCATTGGGCTACTTGCTCCGTGGGGAGCCTGCTTCCCCCTCTGCTCCTCCTCCCACTCATTCTCTCACTCTCTCTCTCTCAAATAAATAAATAAATAAAAATCTTCAAAAAAAAAAATCCTTCTTTCTACATAACCTGCTTTGTTTTTCTGAAATTTAGAACTATCCAGTGTGAACGCTCTCAACTTGCCTTTCACGTCAGTTTCTTCTCTCTACTTTTGCCCATCTTGAGACAAAGGGGAAGGTGAAACTCTTGGTTTTCAAACCCAATTCTGCTCAAGAGATGGCTTCCGATTTACTACCTGTTACTACCTCATTGCCTTGTCAACTGGCCTCCAAGCCCATAGATATTAGACAGATGCTCACTATCCTTAACGCTCGACAAGATGCATTTTCTGCTACCGACCTCATTTTCTGTCTTGCAGAGAAAACCCCAAAAGCGATCACTTAGAAATTACTTTCAACTTGCTAACACCACATCCATACAAATATCCACATCTATCTGTTTCTGTCCTCTCATCCTGTGGAAATCAAGGCCATGGCCCTCCCTCTAAGATCCGTTTCTCCCACTGGGTTCTGGCTTTCCTTTCCTCTTTCTAGTCTTGTCAGTCTACTCTAATATGTCCTCTGTTTCTACTAGTTCTTTCCCATGAGCTTTGAAATACACTCATGTCTCCCTCATGTTAAGAAAGGAAAAAGGCCTCAGTGACCCCACATCACTTCTAGCTTCTGCCACATCTCCCCTTCTGTAAGGAGCTCTTTACATTTTCTGTCTCCAGCTACACTTCAGAGTGATTCATGCTTGCTAACTTCATTTCCTCACCTCCCACTCACTTCTCAAACCACTCCAGACTAGACTCTAACCCAACCCTCAACCAAAACTCAACAATGACTTCTAAGCATGTACACCCAATGGCTACTTTTCAGTCCTCACTTTCCTAAAGTCCTAGCAGATGCTTACAGTTAAGGCAACAATGTGGGGTCAAAGTAATACTTTAAAAATATCTAAGATGATTAAGCATGTTGAGCTTTTCAAAGGGAATCCTTTGAATTGAAACATGGGTGTGCTTTCTTCACTGCTGCATCCTCTACCATATGCCTGGCGAACAAATGTGCTCAATAAATACATGTGGTTTGACCTGAACCCTCCCTTCTGCCATGATGAATTCTGTGACACAACTTTCTCGTCTCCTCCGACCTCTTAACCTGGCTTTTCAGCGCCCGTCTGACTCCTCTACATTTGCCTACTTTGTAAATCTGATATTACTCAAGATTCTGTCTCTGGTACTTCTCTGATTTTTTCACATTCTTGTGCACTGTTCTTAGGCAATGAATTCCACTGCCAGGATTTGGCTTGTCACCTTTATGCTGTGCAGTCACTGGTTCACATCAATACCTCACCTCTCTTCTAGACTCCAGATCCAAATTTCCAGCTGCCTCCTTAAAGATTTGCAAATCCATATTATGGCACTATTTCAACTGGTATATATCCAATAGCAGAATCTTTTCCTCCCAATTTTTCTCCCACCTGCTTCCTGTTATGGTTAGCAGTCTTCTTTCTGCTTACCCAGGTGGGAAACCTCTAGGCCAATGTCACCTTTTCCTCTTTGTTTACTCATACATCCAATGAACCTCAAGTCCTGTTAATTCCACCTCCCTATTTTAGGGACAGTATTTTCTATGTGTTTTGAAGCATATTAGTTCCTTGGGATGTTAATAGAGGTCACCAAAAAAGTAAAAAGTATCCATGACCAAATAAACTTGAGAAATACTGATCTGGACAAAGTTAACTAGATTTCTTCTGAAAGCATTTATGCTAATTTGCATTCAGTATGGGGGATCTGATGTGGAGATACCATAAACATTGTTTCCCAATGTTATTTTGTCACAGAACCCAGCTGTTTTTTTTTTTTTTTTCCAACATCAAAGGAAAATTTCCTAAAAGACATTTTGGAAAATCATAGTCTAATCTACCTCCTTTTTTCTCCTATAGTGATCCTATTCGAAGCCTCTTGCTTACAGACTTGAAGTGAAAGTTCTCTGGGTAGAGGAGGGAATCTCCCTATCTCGATCTTGCTTCTCCAACTTAAGCCCTACACTTCTATAAGTGCTGTCCTTATAAAAATTGAGTCATGACTCTCCCCACATTATTAAACATCCTGCCCCTTCCTTCTGTCCAGGTCATCTGTATACTTACTGATTTTCTGCCTGCTTGCCCTGTCAGTTACTGACAGAAGAATGTTGAAGGCTCCAACTATAACAGTGGGTGTCTTTCTCCTTTCAGTTCTATCATTTCTTGCCTCATGTATTTTAATGCCCTGTTGTTAGATGCATACAGGGTTAGTATTTAATGTCTTAGAGAATTGATCCCTTTATCATTATGTAATGCCCTCTTTATTCCCGATAATTTTCCTTGTTCCAAAGTCAGCTGCATCTGTAATTAGTATAGTTATTCCAGCTTTGTTTTGATTATAGCTTCCTTTATCCATTTATTCTTAACCTATCCCAGTCTTTATATTTATTTATTTAAGATTTTATTTATTTATTTGCCAGAGAGAGAGATCACAAGTAGGCAGAGAGGCAGGCAGAGAAGGGGAAGCAGGCTCCCTGCTGAGCAGAGAGCCCGATGCGGGGCTCGATCCCAGGACCCTGAGATCATGACCCGAGCCGAAGGCAGAGGGTTTAACCCACTGAGCCACCCAGGTGCCTCCCCAGTCTTTATATTTAAAGTGGGTTTCTTATAGACAAAGATGAGTTGGGTTTTGTTTTTTCTTGGTCTCCTCTGAATCACTGTCTTTTAATTGCCGTATTTAACACCATTCACATTGAAAGTAACTACTGATACACTTGGATCAATATCTACCATGGTTGTAGCTATTCTCTATTTGTTGGATTTGTTCTTTATTTCTTTTTCCCCTTCTTTTTCTGCCTTATCTGGTTTTAATTGAGAATTTTAAGTTATTCCATATTATCTTTTCCCTTGGTATATCAACTTTACTTCTTTCAAAAAAATTTCAGTGGTTGCTGTAGTACATACCATATATATTTATATCTAATCTAAGTTCATCTTCAAATAATACTGTAATGCTTTATGTGTAGTACAGGTGGGTTATACTAGAGTATTTCTAATTCCTCCCTCCTATCCCTGGTGACATGACTGATATTCATTCCACTTAATCTATTTGTTATAATGACATAATACATTGTTACTATTATCGCTTTAGATAGTTACTGTTTAGATTAAGAAAAAGAAAACTTAAAAGACTTTATTTCACCTTTTATTCCTTCTCTAATACCCGTCTTTTGTAAATACAAGTTTTTGACCCGTATAAGTTTTCTTCTGCCTGAAGAACATTTCTTGCAGGACAGGTCTGCAGGCAGTGAATTCTCTCAGTTTTTATTTATCTGAGAAATTTTTTGTATCTCCTGCACTTTGAAGAATAGTTTTGCTGGATATAGAATTTTAGGTTGGTGAGATTTTTTTCTTTCAACTCTTTATAAATATTTCACTCCACTGTCTTCCTGCTTGTGTGGTTTCTGATCAGAAGTCTAACACAATTTTTATCCTTGTTATTCTCTATGTACAGTGTCCCCTCCCTTGCCCCCCGCACCAGGCTTCTTTTCAAGATTTCCTCTTTGTTTTTGTTTTTTTCTAGTTTTAATATGATATGCCTAAGTGTGGTTTTATGGGTATTTATCCTCCTTAGGTTTCTCTGAGCTACCTGGATCTGTAATTTTGTATCCATCATTAATTTTGGAAAGTTCTTGGCCATTATTTCTTCAAATATTTTTTCGGCTGCATTCTCTCTTCTCTTACTGACATTCTAATGTGCATGTATTATACCTTTTGATATTATCCTATGATTCTTGTATGTTCTGGGGTGTTTTCAGTCTTTTATCTCTGTCCTTCAGTTTGTGAAGTTTTTATTGCCTTGTACTGAAGCTCACTGATTCCTTCCTTGGCTGTGTTGAGTCTACTGATGAGTCTATCAAAACCATTCTTTATTTCTGCTACAGTTTCAATTTCTAGTATTTCCTTTTAGTTCATCCTGAGGGTTTCCATCTCTCTACTTACATCATCTATTTGTTCTTAATGTCTACTTTTTCTATTAAAGCCCATAACATATTAATAATAGTTATTTTAAATTTCCTATCTGATAATTCTAACACTTGTGTCATATCTGAGTATGGTACCAGTGCTTCCTTTGTCTCTTCAGACTGTATTTTTTTCTTTTGGCATCCTTGTAATTTTCTTTTCCAGAGCTGGACATGTTTTATCAATTAATACTAACTGAGGTAAACAGGGTTTTACAGTGAGGACTTAAGTCACTCTAGGAGTCAGGATGTATTTAATGTTTGTTGTGGTTATATGTACCAGAAGATTCAAATTCCTTAACTGTCGTTGTTTTTGTTTATACTGTTGACTTTGGGTTTCCACAAGTACTAAAGAGTTTATGTCTTGCAGCTGAAATCCACTATTATTATACTGGAAACTTGTTGATATGGTGGTAAGATTTAGGGAGGGGAAATGCTATATAATAATCTCCTGATACAATTTCAGTCTTTAATGGGCCTGTGTTTGGGGGCTATGACTTTCACAAACATTTCTTCAGTGGTATAGTACCCATACCCCAACACTGTCCTCTACTTCCTTCCCTGGATGTAGCACTTCTAGTCTATTTCCTTGCAGTCTTGACACATCTGGACTCTTTTTCCCCCACTTAGGTGAGACAGAAAGGCTGAAGGGGGCGTCAGTGGGGAGAAACCTAGGACGAAGCTTCAGAATTGGGCTCCAGCAAAATCCTCTTCTCTAGAGAGTGGGCCTTTGCTGTAGGAGATGATCGGGTGGATTCCACGGTGATTACTCTTCCACCTCTCCCTGCCAGATCTTCACCTTGGGAATCTGGTGGGGCTTCTGGAGATGAGGCCCAAGAAAATATGAGCCTCCTGATTCCTCCCCCTATAAAGACAGTGACTGCAGCTCCCAGGAGTCTCTCACTCTCATGCTAGTCCATACTCAGGCTCCATCAATTTATCAAAATACCATTTAAGTGTTTATACTGGAGTCTTCTGCTTCAGGTAAACAGATTGTGACTACATCTGCATGGATATGCCTACCTCCACAGATTTTGGGATGACAGTTTCCCTGTTCTCTGATGTGTCCAAGAAAAGTCACTGATTTTCAGGTTGTCTATATTTTTCTTAGTGTAAAGAGGAGAGTGACAACTTCCAAACTCTTAACATGTTGAAGCAGAAACTGAAGGTTCTCCCCCTTACTCTGTTACTGATCAAAATACCTCCTCAAGGTCATCAGATACCGGGGCCGTGCCTCACTCATCTATTTCTGTATTTCAGGGAGGCAATCTGGTATAGCTGTTTTTAAATGATGCTTTATAAGCCAATCCTATGTTTGAACCTTGACTCTACTGCTTATGAGTTAAGCAATAGGATGTATCAGTTATCTTATCTGTGAAAAGCAGCAGTGTTGAATAGAACTATCTCTGATGGGGAAAACGGTCTTTACCTGTTCTGTCTGTTACAAGCACGTGTGGCTATGGAGCGTTTGGAAAGTGGCTACTGCAACTGAGGGAGTGAACTTCTAATTATAGGAAGTTAAATTTAAGTCAAGTAGCCACATGTGGCCATAGCTTCTGAATTGGACAGTGCAGGTCTAAGGGTTTAGAGGGGTCAACAGTGGATGAACAGATGCGCTGTTTTATTCTCCTTGGGTCTTCCAAAGTAGAAATACAGACAGACGCGGTATTACTCTATCTGGGAGTTATGAGGCCATGTCGGCCAAGCTTCTGCTTCATAAAAGGTGGTCACTGACTCTACAGGTACTTTTTACAAAGCGAGATGGTGACATGAAACATGTCAACTGACTACGGTCCTTACTCTTTTCCCTTAGGAATCCCCAGAGGCTTGTTTTCCTGCCCTGGACAAACGTGTGTATTCAGTGCAGGTCTTGTGAGATTAGCGTGGCCTTAGGCACATTTCACTTGATGAATTTTGTTCACACACATATGTCCTTTTATCTTCCAACCCTGGGATGATGCTGCTGCTGATCCCATTTTATGGGTGAGGAAATGGAGACCCCAGAGAGGTTAAGTGACTTTGATCTAGGACACAGTAATGGTTCACAGCCTCAAGCACGGAACTTGGGGGCTCTGAAGTGCTTATTCTACTGTGCCCAAACCAGTGCTTACTGAACTTCACTCCAGCTCTACTTTACGTCTCTTTACCAGCGCTGAGATCAGACAGTAGTTGAAACTGAACAGTAGCTGTCAGGGCCCTCCCTGCCGGACACCTCGCCTCTGGCAACCACAGAGCTGGGTCCTTGCCTCAAAAACACAACGTGCAGCTCCTATTTGTACCCACTGTGGCTTCTGGTTTGATGTAAAAGAAAGTTTCTGCAAAAGCAAATGGCAGGTGACCCTGTGTGGGAAGTCTCTGGTAAAAGGAAACCTGGGAAATCATATGGTGATGGTAGCAACAACACCTACAGCGTATGCATGGGTAGGGGGCTTATGTGTCCTCCCCTGCCCCCCGCTCCATCTCAGACTGTCCTTTCTTCTCCTCAGCCTCTTTCCCCCAGACTCCAGCCCCTGCAGACAGGCAGTAGAGCAGGCCCCTCTGTCCAATAAGCTTGCCTTAAATTGCAAACTTAAAAGGTTCCCACTTACAAAGTAGCCTTTGCACAATAGTTGTCGCAGCATCGTTCAGAATTAACTGCTGAGCAAATACAACTTGCACCTGTGTATACCTGTGGGCCAGGTTCTACAGACGGGGAGACTGTATTTTTGGAATTAGACCTGGCAGCTAATTACTAAGAAGCTTTATAGAAGTGGTTCTCGGAGTATGTTCCCTGAACCAACGGGAACAGCATCATCTTGGGAACCTGTTAGGAATGCAAATTATCAGGCTCCAGCTCAGATCTACAGCATCAGAAACGTGGGTGAGACCCAGAATCTGTGTTGGGACAGGCCCTCCAGGGGATACCTGCTCAAGCCGGAGAGCCACTCCTTTAGGTATGGAGGCAATTACATGGCCCTGAGTGGGGTGCCTGGGTGGCTCAGTTGTTAAGCATCTGCCTTCAGCTCAGGTCATGATCCCAGTATTCTGGGGTCCAGTCCCATATCAGGCTCCCTGCTCGGCGGGAAGCCTGCTTCTCCCTCTGCCTGCTGCTCCCCTGCTTGTGTTCCCTTTCTCTCTATCTCTGTCTGTCATAAATAAATAAAATCTAAAAAAAAAATAAAATAAAACAAATGGCTCTGAGTAATTAGTCAGGATACACAAAAGTTCCTCGGGTCCACTAAGCATGGTTCTCAAACCAGCAGCAGCAGCCCTGGGAGCTTGTCAGAAGTATAGGGTCTTAGGCCTGCTGTCTCAGACGGACACCGCATCAGAATATGCATGTTCATAAAATTCCCAGGGAATTTGAAAGCATATTCAAATTTGAGAAGAAGTACTAATCCTCACTTACACTGAGGTTAGTTCCATTTGAAGAGTTCAGGCATAGAGAACCAGGTAGGCAAGGGAATTTTCTTTGGTGGATTTGATTTTGATCCTAAATAATTATAGATTTCTTTTATAACCCCATAAAAGAAATTTTAGAAAGGGGAAGGTGGGGAAACGCATTGACCTAAATGATTAAAAACCTCAGTCAGCAAAATTTTACATTTCACAGTTTCAAAGGGCTTTACAATTATCACTTTGCCTGGTTCTCCTGATCTCTGGCAATTCTGACGACACTTTCCCCTTTGAAGTGCTTGCAGATCTACTTATGTCGGCAAGATTTCTCAGGGAGAAAAAAAAAAAGATTTCTCAGGGAGACACTGTAGTCATGCAAATTAAGTGAGAGAGGAGAGTTATCAACTGTCTCTCCTAGAGAGCTGGAGAATCCCTGGAGCAGTGAAGGGAACCTTGAAGCAGGAGCCCACAGCCTCCCAGAGCTTCTAATTCCAAAGACACTTTCCTGGGCAGGAAGTGAAGGCTTCCTTTGCATGTTTAGTCCTGTCAAGCATGAAGATGAGGTTCGGAACCCCGAGGAAGCACCTTGAAGGGGCAAAATGCAATCCACCTGTCCCCACTGACAGTTCTGCCTGCCCAGGGACTTAGGAGCTATATGTTCAGCAGTAGGATGAATCCAGTAGTCTGACAGGACTCAGATGGAGTCATTAAAAACCAACAAATTGCCAATCTGAGTATTCGGAATGGAGACTGCGCACCCATCATGGCCTGCTGGATCAAAGGAAAAAAATGCTTACATGTGTTATTTACTCAACCGGCGACGATGGCTCGATGGCTCGGGAGGAGTTGGCACTTAGGAAGGAATAACAGTCATTTTTCGAGGTCAAGAGCCATAATGATAACATACCCTGCAGAAGACTGGTTATGCAGTGCTGCCACATACCTTCTCTCAGTGTGTCCTTACCGTGAGTGGGTGCAGAGGACGTGCTTACACCCAGTGCGGGAGAGGAACTGCTTCTCAGGGAGGGTCGACAACCTGCTCAAAGTCACAAAGCTAGGCAAGTTGGGACTTGAGCTTGGCTTCCCTGCCTCCAAATCCAGCGTTCTGTTCACAACCGCTAAGCCTGAGCCTTGCCGCTCAGCGTGTGCTCCGCTGCCCAGCAGCATCGCCTGGGAGCTTGGTCGAGATCCAGAGTTACGGGCCCCCCCAGGCTGAAGCAGAATCTGTGTCTTCCCAAGGTGCCCAGGTGACTGGCCTCTTATAGAGTCCCAGAGCAATTCATCTTTTACTGATGGCAAGTATGACTGCTTGCCTAGTGCCAAACCAAAACAAGAACAAAGACAAGAGGCAATGATGCGGACCTCACAAAAGTAACGTATTGAGCATCACAAAGATTTTTTTTTGAGTATTTATAGTAATGATCCTATAGCAGAGATGCATTTTTTTCCCCTTGAGACAATTAGGATTTGGCGCAGCTGTGGTATTTGGCAAAATCGTGGTGCCCATGGAAAAATGGTCAAAGAAATCTCACCTTCAATGCTGAGAAATTAGCAGTTCTAGTGTGACCAAAATAAATCAATAGGGAAGGGAGAGCACATTTTCCATCCTATAAACCAGCAACTGGCAATATTTTATTAACTACCTGCTGCACACTCTACATTATGAAGAAATATGGAGAAATTTGGGAATAGCAGACATTGTTCCTGCCCTTGAAGAGCTTATGATCTTGTTTAAGAGAAAGTAATCAGGTGACAAGACAGCAGATTATGTAATAACGTATACTGAAGCATTAAGGAATGTGGACATGACTAGATAGATTAAAGGGAGGGAAGGAGCCATGAATGTGGGAAGGCCTCACAAAGTAGGAAGCATGTGAGTTGGACTCAAAGTAAGGAGTGAATGCATTTCTAGGGAGCAGAGCAACTAGAGTCCATGTGTGGAGATGGAGCTCTGAGAAGCAGCCTGTGCACTTCTCTCATATTCATGAAAAGGGGCTGGAACCGAGCCACTCACACCTGGGGGTCTGGCATAGAAAACCCCCAGTCCTAGTGGCGTCCAAGCCCTGTTGGGAATCATCTTTACCACCATCCAGTAGCAAAACTGAAAGTGAAAATGGGTTTTCGGATTCGAGAATAACGAAACAGCTCGGCTGGATCATTCCTGCCTGCAGCTTCCTGGAGATGCGGTGATGTCCATTTTGTTGAGTGAAGGGATGAACTTGGCCTAGCAGTGGGAGCCCTAAGCTTCGAGATGGGGTGAGACCTTTGGGGCAGACACTCTCAGCTCCCCCTTCCCTCCGTATGCCAAGTCCCCTTACTGTAAACATGAGGCTGAAACTGAGGCTTTCATAAAGCAACAAGGAGAATTCTGACTCTAGGGGGCACATACAGCATCTGGAACTGTCGGGCTTATTTAGTGCCCCCAGACGCAGCTGGACTGACTCGTGGTGGCTGCAGAGTTGGGGAATAAACATCTGGCGTCTTCACCCACTGGCGGGGTAACTTGGACGTGTGTTCTACAGTGTCTCTCAGGTGTCCCCTGCCACACCGAGCCCCAAGAGCCCACAGTGGACACCCGGCTCCCTCAACTGGCTGCCTGCCACTCCCTGTTTCATGGCCCCACTTTCTTAACTGGGTTTTTGGATATCACCTGCTTGCATGAAAATCCTCCTCTCGACTGTACTTGGAACCCACAAGTTAAAGCGGAAGACCTAACAATGGAGATCTTTCGAAATAGCAGAAACAATAATCTCAGGAGGATTTCTTAGAGAGCAAGAAGATAAAAATAGCTTCCATCTTCCCTCATTGCCTTCTTTTGTTCAAAATAAGAATTCTGAAGTTGAAGGCACGACATATTATTCAGGGCTTCCCATATAAAATAACAACTGGTGTTGATTTCCCCTTTTTTTTTTTTTTTCCGTCTTCTAAAGGTTAGAGATTACTCACCTCCCCTGCTGGTCATTAAATCAGTCTGGCAGGAGTCCTCGGAAGTTCTGCGGCCTTCCGGGCATGTGGCGGCGGCACAGACAGCGAGGCAGACGGGCCTGCTTGCTGTGATGTGCCACCGAGCAGGTGACTTCAAAGGGCTGCTTCGAGCCTATCTCAAGTATCACTTGGGGCTCACACTGAGCCCCAAAGTCAGGTACCAGATGGCACATCTCACAAAGTCAGAGTTGATCACATTCCCTGGCCCCTTGGGCCTCCCTAGCTCCCGCGCCCTAGGGATGCTGCGCCCTCTCAGGCAGGAAACAGAGAGTTTCTTTTCGCTTCTTTCTCCTTCTCTTAGCGGAAGGAGTCACCCCTTAAAGGCTCAGCTGTTCTTTCTGTGAGGTTTGTAAGTCTGGTGACTCCTGAGAGGTTCCATTTTTGTGTGAATTTTTTAAGATCACGCTTCTCTCACTCTAATAGAGCATACTATGTGGCATCAAGAAGGTGGGCTTCCTCTCCCGCGACGTTTTATTTTTACATTTCAAAGTGAATGAATGGTTTACCCAAATTTGCGCCCAGTGCTCATCTGCCTGGGTAAGTAAGAGATTGCTCCCCAGATCTAAAGAAGACAAACGGGGTGTGAGGCTACTACTCACACCACGGAAATGTGCTTCGAGGACAGACGGCCCTAGAAGGATTCCGTGCTTGGATCACTGGGATGCACCTCCTATGAGAGGGGAGGAGAGTGAAGAGTCATCTCAGTCTCTCCTTAATTTTTCCCTAGTGCCCAAATAACAGGCAGAAGGCACGTGGCTGGCCAGGGTCTACACAAACGCTGCCCCTTCAGGCTCGGGCTCCATCTTTTCTCAGAGTACCTGCCGTCACAGAGCTCACCGAAGGGACTGGGATGCTCCAGTGGCCATGGCACGTGTCACCAGAAAAAGCACCCTGAGATGCTAAAAGCAGATCCCAGGGTCAGCATCTGCAGAGATGACCTTTAAGGTGGCCTCCAAACCCAGGGGCCTTTGGTCCACGGTTCCTTGGATGCAAGCTTGCTCTTTTCTTGTTTTGTGTTCCAAAAAGCCAAGCAGCTGGACCAGGCAACAAAGCACTGCCTCCTGCCTCCTCAGGGGGTCACTGCTTTGGGTGGTGGGGAGACGGGGGGCTTACACGCTGTGGGAAGGACCCGGGCCTAGTGGACTAGGACGGGGGCTACAGCTCGCGCATCTGGCCTGCCGGCCACGGCCACTTGGGCAGGTCTCGAGGCCGGCACCAATGGAGCAGCTTTGCCATTCAGGCAGCCAAACTGCATTTGGTTTCTTGGCTTCAGACTATAAAAGACAGAGGTGTGAGGGACAGCAAGAGAAAAGCATCTTGGGGAAGATTACACTGGAGAATCTGATCTCTGCCCGACCGCCCCAGAAAACATCTCAAGAGGTCCTAGTATTTGTCTCCAGCCAGAGTTCTGCGAGACGTGAACTTCTCTTTGGCACTTTTTCATTTGATGTAATCCGTGCAGCTGAAAAAATTTAAACCCTAACAAAGCCAGAGAAACACAAAGGAACCCCTTCAAGCAGGGTTTGGGGCCAGATAATTCTCTGCTGTGGGGCACAGCCCTGTGTGTGCGGGATGTTTAACGGCATCCCTGACCTCCACCCACCAGATGCCAGCAGCAGCCTCCCCCCCCACCAGTTGTGACAGTGGAAAAACGTATCCAACCGTTGTCAAGTATTCCCTGGGGTGCAAAACCACCCCTGGGCGAGAACCGCTGCCTTCCACATGACTTAACAGTGTTCACTTCCAGAAATTGCTCCAGTAAAGGGGTGTGGAAGACAGTACAGGGACCTCTCGATGTAAAGAACCACAGAGTAAATAGTTTTAGGCTCTGAGAGTCACATGCCATCTCTGTCTCATATTCTTTGTTTTTGTTTTGTTACAATATTTTAAAAATATAAAAACACCTTCTGAACTCAAGTCAGCTGGGATTGGCCCAACCTTAGACTGAAGAGAAGGGGACAATGGCTCTTCCCATAGTGACTACTAGTGCGGAAACAGTATTTGGAGACAACTGGGATCTGGGTCCAGCTACCAGGTCTTCATGACCCTGAGTGAGCAGTTCTGCTGCCCTTCTTGGAAAGCCTGAATTAATTAATTCCAAGTTAAATGCTGTTAATCTTATGTTGCAACTTAGTTCTATTTAATGTATTTAAACGTAAAAAGTTTTTTTTTTTTTTTATTGAAACTCAATATTTGAACTAAATAAGATTCCCCCGTAAGTGGAAGAATGCTTAGTGAGGATGTGTCCTTCCATTGGTTTGGAATAAAATATCCTAGGAGGTTCCTTCGAAGAAGAAGAAGTTGTACAAAGGAAATGCCCCCACACAATTTGAAAACTGAAATATGTTTTAATAGGACTACAGAGGTTATCGAGGAAAGAAGAAAGGTGTCATGGAAAAAGAGAAGCCTAGAAACTGCAAAAATAAAAAACATGTCATTTTGAAAATACATTTCAAGGTAGTTTCGATGGAGTTTTCTTTACCCATCACATAAATGTTGGAGCAACCTAGGGCAGGTGCGTTGGACAAGTGTTGAGGGTTTGCAGGGTGCCAGGGACAGGGTGAGGCGCTGGAGCTGAACCCCCTGGACCGTGAACAGTGCTCAAATAGGAAAGGGCGTCATCCACTCATCCAGACAGTTTTCTGGTAAAACATTTTATCTTTATATCTTTGTGTATTGTTAACTCCAAGTATCTTATGCTTTACTTTGGGCATTTAGGGTTTCTCTATGGGGATTTTCACTGACACCAGACAGAATCAGTCAAGAAAATGTCCTCACAATCCAGTTACCACTGCTAAGATGACACAGTGAGATGGGAATGAGACTTTAGTCAGATATACTTCATTTGCATTTAAAAAATGTACATTTTAAGGCATTCAGGGAGTTTATCACATGGGAGGCAGTAAATTATAGTGAAGAGTCAACTGGCCTGGGAGTCAAACCCTATCCTGTCCTGTTTCTGCCCTTGTCTTCTTCCCACAGACAGTTCAGGGAATTTGTAAGGAGCAGATTTCTCCTCTGTAAAATGGGATCACAGCACTGTTACCCTGAGGTATTTGCTGTATTTAAACGTACTGTGTGTTTCTAACGTACAGAATGGTATAAAGGTGGTATCGTTATCGTAGGGACTGAGCTAAACTGGTTCTTCATTCTACATGGATGATTCTGGGATAAATCAACTAGTGTCTTGGTCACAGCCCAGATCAAATACCAACAAGACCTTCTTACACTTCAGTTTCAGGGATCAAGAAGAAAGAGATTTGTAAAAGTTCACAAGGCGCTACTCTGAAATTTGCTCTGAGATGAATATCCTGGATTTTCTGTTAAAATATAATAGTGAGCTAAATTTAATCTTCTAGTGAGATGAAGACTTTTAGAGCTATCCAGAAATTAATGGTTGATCCTTTACTAGCAATATCAGGTCCCACCCCCCCTTCACCCCAGATCACCTCTTTGCCTCACAGACCTCAGAGGAAGGCATTGCTAGGGACAGTCACCCCTCTCATAGTCTGGGGTGGGAATCTCTGCCGCATAGTCGGAGCATGGCAACCGTGTCACCTGCACAAATCTGAGAAAGCTTCTCCAAATGAGATCAGTGTAGATTTTTTTTCTTGCTGATACTCTCAATTGTACTTCAAACAAATCAACCTGGGCTTGTACTTTTTGTCGTCATCCCTTCCCATTCTATTTTCGCTCAGAAAGTAGCTGCGCTAATATCCCAAGAATGATCTCCTTCATAAAATGGGTACAACCTCAGAGAACCATGAGGAGTAAAGGACACAGCCCTGCGAGGTACTTCCTCTGGGGTTCGTAATGGGGCCTGAGAAAGCCTTCATAAAACTCTGCTTATATTTTCTCCACTTCGTTTCGAATGCGAGGCCATCAAATAGGTGGGAGCTGGATGGTGCTGCGTGCAATGGTAGCTGTCAGGGTTATCCTCCATGGCAGCAGCGAAGCATCAGAATAACACTAGAAAGGTCAGAAACAGTGACTCTTCGACTCCTAACACCTTTGGTAAAGGACACATCTTCATCTCATGGAAAGAAAGACAAATGACGATAAGTGCTGTTCTCCCACTTCACATTACCATGGCTACTGGAGGTCCATTTTTCTGTCCTCCAGCTCCGAACTGTCCAGATATAGGAGTTAGATGTAGAAAGAAAAAATGGATATATAAAATTGAGGTAATTCCCTCAGTTTTCTAGGTCTCAGTTTTTATAAACTGTATGAATTCATTTGACCAGAGAGCCATCAGCTTGAAATGGCTTCTGACCACTATTTGACTTGGTTCTGATTTTCCCCAGACACCTAGCCCATGAAAAATCATCTGGAATCTGAAAACAATTTACTGACAAGACCGCTGTCCTTTAAAGTTGCCCTTTAGCCATGGAGGCAAAGACAGCCTCCCTCTCTCTCCAGTCCCAACTTTCTCTGATAATACGGTTTTGTGTCCGGAACAGATCAAAATCAAATAGGAGAGAAACAATCCTGTTGAAAAGAGGTCTGATGTGCCTGTTGATGTCTCATTAACCTTGAGAGTGTAACTGGGGACTGCCTGTCACAGTGGCATGACGGTTTGTTAGGGGGGGAAAAAGCCAGTGGAAACATCACCTTGGGGGAAAAAATACAAAGAGAAACATCATTTAGTAGATCATCTTTCAAAATATAGGGCAGCTTTCCAGCTGTCAGGGCTGGCTAAATTATAGTTTCCTTAAGCCTGTGATGAAACTACTACGTGTTTTCTTGGGAAAGCATTTGGGGCAGTATTTTTCTGTGTGTTGGAATATATTCACTGAAGTATTGGGACCAACAAAACAAAACAAAACAACCTCACTTTGATTTTGGAAGCATAAGCGTAAGAAAAGCAAATATTTCCAGACCACTGTTACTAAGGTTCTGTGATGATGTGTGTGTGCCATTTAAAATATCACAAGCTACCCTACGTGGAAAGGTCCTAATTCTACTGAGTCCCTAGTTGGATGCCCCTCATTACTAATTGCCGATAGATAACACATCAACAGAGAGAGAGAGGGAAATAACATAGGAAAATCAGCCGGTCTCCAGGGATATAGAGGGTTACCTGTAGAGGGAAAGAGGAGAGAGTTCCCCAGCTTCACTGGCTGACTCCCGGTGGCATAAGAGGACTACAAATCTAACTGGCCACTAATCCCTGATCTGGACTGGAGACCCTGACAAAACCAGCCCCTTTTGTGCCTCTGCCCCAGGGCTCCAGCTGGGACTGGTTGTCAACACCGGCCACAAAGGGGCATGTTAAGTAAACAAGCCCTACAATTCCCACCAGGGACTTGGATGGAACATTCTCACCTATTTTTGCTTTTCTCTCTGAAGGTCTCCACATTTCCATCTCTAGTCTTCCCTCCTCTGCTTTTCTTAGGAACTTCCTGAAAGTTATCACCATTAACCTCACTTTTCACATCAAATTTCCACCTCGGGTTGACGGCACAACCTGTTTCCACGAGTGTCATCCTCTAACCAGCTGCTAGGGTTTCCTGTGCTCTTCTCAGGGCCACACAGTCTGGCTTCTGTCCTCACCCTTCGGGCTCTGCCCCTCAACCTCACGCCCAAATGCACCCAAACGAAAGTGGATTAATAGAATCCCTGCTTTCCCAAAGAAGTTTTTGCATTTCGGAAGAGGGGTGCTACTGTGCAAGACAAAATAACTGCGAATGACAGACATCATTTCCTACCCGGGAAGACAAGAGATGGCCACCTCGCTCTGGGAAGAGGGCAGCAGGGCAGTCCCGCGTCCTCGCCAGAGACCACATTTCTTCCTGGGTGGGTAGGAGGCATTTTCCTCACCATCCCGCCTCTCATTCCTTTTCCCCCTCATGGCCCCTGCGGGCAGCCTTTCTAAAATCACTCCAAAGGTCAGAGGAAGCGAGTAAAGAATGGGGACGGGGGAGAGGGGTCTCTGAATACCCCCCCCCCCCAAGCGTAATATTTTGTTTTCAAGTACCGGACTTTCTAGAATGTCTTCTCTTGTTCTGCTCCTTCTTGGCCCAGTTACCCCCAAGCCTCCCCACCCCCAAGACCACTGCGACCAAAACAAGCGCACCGACCACAGCACCTTGGCTGCCGCCGCCCCAACTGTTGCAGCAGCTGCCGGGGTGGCGGCGACGGCGGAGAGGGCAGGGCCGGGCCCGGACCCGGACGCTCCCCGCCTAGGAGGCTAGGGGGCTAGGAGGCTCCGGGCGGCCTCCGAGGGGCGCGCGGTGCAGGGGAGCCCCTGCGGCAGCCGCCTGGGATGGGAGAGGCGGCGCTCTCAGACCGGACCCCCGTGCGGAGCTAGCCCAGCCACGGCGGCGGCGCCGGCGGAGGCTGCCCGCGCCCGCCCCCCTCTCACCTTTAAGATCAGGTCGGTGTGATGCTGGTCCAGCATGTTGGCTTTCTGAAAGGAGGTGACGATGACCCGGCCGTAGCGCCCAGGGGTCTGCAGGTCCGAGTAGAGTCGGTGCTTGGAGCGGTTGACCGGGAAGAGGCTGTTGACGAGGTTGCGCTCGATCTTGGCGAGGCTGTGCTGGGGCGCCAGCAGGTGCTCCACGCTCTCCTCGACCTGGTAGCGGCTGAAGCTGGCGCCGAGCAGGATGGAGATGAGCACGGGCGCCGAGGCGAAGAAGACCGGGTGACTGGCAATGAAGTGGCCGAGCCGGGAGAAACACGTCCTCAAGCCCCTGTGCAGAACCTGCCGCAGCATCCTAGAGCAGAGCGGGCGCGGGAGGAGGGCGAGGCGCACGCTCGGCGCGGGCTCGGGCGGCGGCGGCGGCGGCGGCGGCGGTGGCGCCCGCGGCGGCGACGGCGGCGGCGGCGGCGGCGGCGGAGGCGAGACCCGGAGCTCTCCCGGAGCCGCGGCACCACCATCGGGGAGTCCCGCGCCGCGCCTCGGGAGGGTCCCCTCGGGCCGGAGACACGCCCTCCTGCCCGCGGCCGCGCCGGCCCAGAGAGCCCCCCAGCCCGGCGGCCTCCGCGCCGCCCCCACCCCGCCCTACCCCGTGCGCCCTCCCCAACCCCCGCCGCCTCCCAGCCCGAGGGGCTCCGCGCGGCGGGGCCGCGTCCCGGCTTAGCGCGGGAGGGGCCCGGAGCAGCCCCCGCGGCGCGTCATGACCCCACTCACCCGACCCCCAAGGCCAACGACGGGGTGGCGCGGGGAGCGGCGGCGGCGCTATCTCGGGGAGACTCTGCGCGCCAGCCTAGGAACACGAGGACGGAGAATTCCAGGCTACACCCAGTCCCCTCCCCTGCCCGCGCTCCCCTCCCCCGGCCCGGCCCGCCTCGCACGCCCTCCCCTCCCCTGTCCTCCTCCGGGGAGACCCAGAGATGAATAAAGAAATGGCCCCGATTTTCCAAACAAAAAGTAAAGAGTTCTCCCGGGGGGCGTCGGGTGGACCCGCTCAGAGCCAAGTACCCCCAGAGGCGGAAAGGAGGCTGCTGAAGACTGCGTGCGCCCGGGCTCTCGCCAGGCTCAGGTGGTGGCGCGCACTGGCTGGTGCGGAGAGGGGGTGGGGAGCGAAGACGCTCGAACGTGGAAATCACGCCTCCTCTCAAGTAAGAGCCGTTTAAATTATCCCCAACACTGCAGCTGCCGCGGGACCACGGGGTCCGAGTGTGCGTCTGGGGCACGTCCACCCAAAAGGCGTCTGGAGAGAATCTTTCTTCTCGCCCTTATTTAGGGTAGCTCCAGAGTGTATTGGGGCTGGGCAGTTCGGCGCGCCCCTCAACCTGCGCTCCCACCCCGTCCCCCAGTAGCAAAAGTGCGGGTACTGGTGGTCAGTCGGTGGAGCTCCCGGACTCCCGGCTCTCCACCCAGCCTCCTCCTCCTCCCTCTGTCGTCACAGGCGGGTCTGGGGGACCTGGTGCGGCGGGGCTGGAGCAGGCGCCCCTGCGGGCGGGCGTAGAGTGTTTGTGAGCCGGGAATCCGTAGCGTTACTCTCCTTCTCTCCAACACCCCGCCCTCTCATTCTCAAAGACGCAAGTGTGGGAGTGGGGGACACCTTATCTCAGACCTGGAGAGATACTGGTCTCCGAGCATGCCGAGCCGCAGGGGGCGCGGGGGAGCCCGGGGGGCGCCGACGTCTCGGCAAAGTTGGGCGTGTGCGTGTGCGCGCCAGCCTTGAGCTACCAGGCAGCCACTGTGGTTCCCCTCGCACTCCCCCTCCAGAGAATTTCCCGAGAAGGCGGGCGCCGGCTTCGGGCCCAGGATAGACCTGCGGCGGCGGCGGGAACGGCCACGCACAGGTACAATTTAGCGCGTTTCGTTGTGCGCTCTAAGCCCCGGGGTCCGTCCATTTCAACTCAAACCGAGCCGGATCTCGTAGTCTGGGCCACTAAGGCGCTCGGTCCGGCTAAGGGGGTGGGGACTGGTGCGCGGTGAGGGGTCGCAAGGTTTTGCGCTCTTGGCGCTCGGTTTTTCCGTTCCACGCCTCCTGTCGCTCCCGCTTGGCTTCCCAGTGCCAAGGGTCAAAGGAGAGGTGGTGGCGACTGGAGGCGCGGTCCCTGGAGTGTAGTCCGCACTACGGAGCATGGACAAGCATACTGAAGCTGAAGGAAGAGGGAATAGGGAGAGGAAGAGGAGGAGGACTGGAAGGAGGAGGAGGAGGAGAGAAGAGGAGAGAGAGAGAAATGGGTGGGAGAACGCGATTCAGGAAGGTGTTCCCATTCCAGACTCCCCAATGCCAAATGGCCCTTCACTTCTCAAACTGAACTTGGGAACTTGCCTGTTAGAAACAGGAAGTCTTGGGCTGGGAAAGCCTCCGTTTTTGGTGTCTCTTCTCCCTTCCCCCACACCAGACCCTCCTTCCTACATTCCCTCATCAGCACCTGCAACTGCTGCGCTGCCCACCCCGGGGGCGCACCGGCTCTGCTCTGTCTGCTCCCTAGGTCCTTCTACCCATCCGTACTCTAGTCCACTTTCTCTGCTCACCCTTGCTATTTCCCACACCGATCTCCGTTTCCAAAGGCTCCCTCCCGGGCGCCTAGGTTCAAACAGCAGCTTCCAGCCAACACCTCCCCCACCCCCGCCCCAGTACCGTGGTGGTCCCCGAGAGGGACACTTTGGGAGGGGCTAGAAATGTCCCTGTAACACTCCCCTTGTGCCCTTCCCCCAGCATCGTAATTTCTGCTTGAGACGCCGCTGCTCTGCAGCGCTTTGCTGATTCACGATGATCGCGGAGGGAAAAGCCTCTTTGACTTGTGCCCCTGCAGCTGGCGAGGCAAGCGCAAGTGGCTGCGAGGGCACACGCTTTGGGAAACCACCCACCACTGCGCAGCCGAGGTGCTAAATGGCAGGGTGGATGCCCTGCGTGGCTCTCAGCCGGGGCAGAAGGAAAGGCGGAAAGGGCGGGGGGGGGGGGGCGGTGCGGCGGCAGTGGGAAATACTGCGAGCCCAGTTCTCTGCCGCTGAGCGGGCGGCAGCTGGTGGGTGGGCACCTCTCTGGAGGCCTAAAGTCGGTCTTGGCGCGGGGAGCGAACAGAGATGTTTCATGTGCCTTGATGCCAGCGCAGCGACGAAAGTAAGAGAAGGGAAACCAACTGACAGGTCTCCTTGGGCGCCGTTAACATTTTGGTGAAGCTTTTTTGGTTCTGAAGTCTTTGTCCCTCCAAATGGTTCCCTCCTAACCTTGGTTCACTCGGGTCCCTAGAATTTCTGGCCTTTTAATGTGAGCGCTCAGGCAGGCTGAAGAGTAGGCATCCCCTTTCTCAGCGCCTGGGCTGAATCTTAGAGCGGGGTAAGCCCGGCGTTGCTCAGCTGACCCGGGCGGGCGGGGAGAGGTCTTTCCTTTGAGACCCAGACGTTTGCTTCTAGTCTTTCCAACTCTATTCCTAATCCTCTTGATGTATATGTGGGGCAACTTCCACCCCGCCTGCTTTAATTCCCAGACACTGAGTGGCCTCAGAGTGGATCTTGCTGCCACTTTTTATTGCGGGAAATTCAGTTAGTATTACCTAAATTGAGCTGGAGCCAGAGGGTGGGGGGTGTTGCCTCCTCCCGATTTGATTTTTCTTCTCTTGATTCAGACATTTAGGGGAGCGTTGCCACCACCAAAGACCTAGGTTTGCATTTGGGACAATGACCTTGGGAATAGAGCTTCGTAAATTATTCCTTTTTCTCATTAAAAATTAATACATTTTAATTGTAGAAAATTTAGAAAATAAGAACTAGAAACAGAAAGAAACAAAAAGACCCTGTAGCCCTGTTACTCCCACCGCCTCCCAAAGGCAGCCTCTGGTGGTAATTTTTCCAACCCATAGAGAGTATAATGCATGGAATCCATGCTCCACTACTTACTGTGATAGGTTGGGTGAGTAACTTCACCTCTTTATTCCATATTTCCCTGTTCCAGAAAGTGGGAATAATTAAAAGTACCTCTCTCATAGAGTTGCTGTGGGGAGTGAATTGGTTAAAAGATGTAAGGGACTTAAAACAGTACCTGGAAAATCACAATCACCTAGTTAATGATATCTGTCATAATTCTAGTCTTTCTTGAATATGCGTGTGTGGAAAAGAAAATCAGTCCCTGCCATCCTGAAGCTGGCCTGGTATTGTCATTTGGGACTTGGTGTCTCTAGGAGTTGCCCTGGTAGTCACAACTAAGCTTCCATGTTCTCCTGTTGAATAAAAACTATTCTCCAGGACATTGACATCAGATAAGGTCATTCGGTAACTGTGATGGATCCAGACAAAATTAGGACCACTCCAAAATCATGTCTGGACAGAGATGAAGCATGAGCGTTGGCCAGATCCCAAAAATGACCAAACAAGTCCCTGTCTTGGCTAATAGGAGTGATTATTGTGTTTTTTATTTTTAATTTTTTTAAAAAATTCCAGCTTTAGCTTTGGTCTAGGGTTCTCTCCTAGATAAAGATTTGTTAAAACACCCAATCACAAAACTACCCCTGCTTCCTGACAGCGCCTAATCCACAGCAGGCCCCACTGCCTTAAACTTTCCCCCAAATTACTTAGCACAAACCCAAGCCCTTCTTATTGGGATGCCCTTCAGTTCCCCATGGTGCATGTTCTTCACGGCAAGGAAAATTAAACCCAGCTCATTCAACTACTGGTGTGTTCCTGGTGGTTTGGCAGGAGGGCTTAGGCAATGTATATGAAATATTTATACATTTTTTCTGAAACTGAAAGTCATAGTAAACGTTCTGTTTGGTAAACATTTTTTTCCTGTTAAATAGATTGTAAGCCTTTTCTCACGTTGATGAATATTGCTGTAAAATGTTTTAATGGCTGCATAGAATTCCACCAAATGGTTAAAAGTGGATTTATTTAACTTACATTCTATTTTTGGGCATTTAGGTTTTTTTTTTTCTTTTTTCTTTTTTAATTTTTACTGTTGGGGCACCTGGGTAGCTTGGATAGTGAGCATCTGATTTTGGCCAAGGTCATGATCTCAGGGTTGTAAGTTCTAGCCCCACATCTGGCTTGTGTGCTGCATGAGGAACCTGCCTAAGATTCCCTCTCTCCCTCTGCCCCTCTAAAAACAAACAAACAAATACATTTTTGCTGTTATAAATAAGACTGAGATGAACATCCTTTACATAAATCTCTGACTACATCTCTATTTTCTTTTTTTTTTTTGCCGCTGCTCCGCCCCCCATCTCTATTTTCTTAATGTCAAATATCTACCACTACTTTTTAAGTAGACTGCTCCTTACAGATGGCTTTATAATTATTGCTAAATTGGAAGGGACAAGGGTATTACTTCACAAGAATTAAATTTGTTGATAAAATTCATGAAATAGTCTCACTTGGGAGGGGAGTCCTATCATCTGTTACATTTGAAGTAAGTCTCTTGGCTCAGTCTTGTTCAGAGATGCCAGAGGGATTAATCATGGTGTGGAGGGAGTGTGGGCTCAAAAAAAAGCCTATTTGGTTTGATAAGGTTAGAAACAGGGGTCTACTCTTGTGTAACAAGCGTGTTACTCATAGCTTTCAATAATAATACCACCATTTTCTGCCAGAGAAACAACAAAATATTTTCATGCATATATGTTAAATCTAAACAGTTTGATGTCAGCCATGACATCACTATGCACAGCAGGATCATGCAAAGGATATTTGGGCAGCTGCAATATAGGGTGGCATTTAGAATAGTGTGCTTATCACTCCTTTATACTATTCCAATCTCAGTAACACTCATATTTTTTAAGTGTTGGATGTTTCTGCCATCCTAAATGAAAATGTGCTAATTGGATATCTATGATTTTCAGGGTATTCTGCCAACTCAGTCATTATCATCTTGAGTCTTTTAAGAAAGTGATCTATCATGACATAATGAAAAAAGTCATGCAGAATCATTTTTGGGTGTTTTGTTTTTGTTTTTTTGTAAATGGGATTTTAAAAATTCCTTCCTTCCTTCCTCCCTCCCTTCCTTCCTTCTTACTTATTTTTATTTATTTATTTATTTATTTATTTAAGTTTTAGATAGTTAACATACAGTGCAATATTGGTTTCAGGAGTAGAATTCAGTGATTCATCACTTACATACAACACCCAGTGCTCATCACAAGTCCGCTCCTTAATCCCCATCACCCATCTAGCCCAACCCCCACCCACTTCCCTCCATCAACCCTGTTTGTTCTCTATTGTTAAGAGTCTCTTATGGCTTGTTTCCCTTTCAGAAAGAAACATTGTGGAGCACACTAGCTGGGTGTCTGTGCTCACCCAGGTCCAAATCTGTGCTTTACTTTTTTCTCCTAACATAAAACATGGCCTTACCTTCTCTTCACTTTCCAAAATCTTTCCATCCTTCAAGGTTCTCTTAAAAATCCTAGCTCACATATCTAATAAGCTTTTTTTGACTGGCACACTAACATTGATTAATTTAACTAGATGGAGTAATTTTATTCCAATTAGCAGTAAGTTTCTACCGTAGTCAACAACTAGGAGAAATAGAGCAAGGGATTCCCTGCTTTCAAGGAATTTTTAGTTTAATAGGGTTGGATACATCGACCGAGGGTTAAAATATGAACCTGAGTAAAGAAAATGCCAGAGAAGAGGTCACAACAATGATGTAGGGTGTCAAAAAAGGCATAGATGATATCTAGTTAGTCTGTAGTTTAGAATGCCTTTAGTCTAGAATTAATGTTTTGTTGATTTGAACATCTTTGTTATCTAATGTTAATGATATTAATGTGTCAGGGTTTTTTTTGTTTTTTGTTTTTTGTTTTTTTACAGCCTTTTGATCACTTGGCTGAGCTGCTAGAGAACTCCTTCTCTCTTTCCTTGGGATCATCGTAAAGTTTTGGGAAGTCCTGAGTAGTGCCACTTTCTTGATATCAAACTAAGTGCAACTCAGGTTTTTTCATTAAGTTAAACTAGCTTTCCCTCCACCGCACCTAAATAAGGAAAGTTTAGGTATAGTTTGCACTTTCAGCACCAAGGACAGATCCATTTAAACCCAGGTACTCCTCCCCCTTCCAGCCCCCATCACTTCTTAACTGTGTTTAGAGAAAAATTAGAGCTAAAGAGATTCTTTAGAATAATATAATCCCGGGGGGGGGGGTGGTGATAATTTTTTTTTCTTAAGCCAGGCCAATTAAAATGGAAATATATTTAAATCGATGGAACACTAAACCTAATAGAACCATATTTAAAAGTGTGCCCAATACTTTTATGCCTTTGTGATGTGTTTGTATGGGGAGGGGGACATTAGAACTGACTCTAAAAAATAATCTCTTGAATTTTAAGAGTAATTCTTCAGAAAACTTACAGAAAGAATAGAACAAGGGGAAAAGAACATTTTAATGCATTTTATGTGCTAAGTTTAGCCCTAGGCATTTTCCCATATCTTAACTTTCTAATTTGCAAAATTACCATGGGTTATTAAGAATTGTCAAACCCATTTTAAAGAGAGAGGAGACTGAGGATTAAGGAGATTAAATATCTTCTGCAGGATTACACTTCAGTGGAAGTATAAATAGAATCTAGGCCTATCTGATATCAAAATCTATGTTTTTCTGTTCACTCATTCTTCTTAGCACGATTGACTTAATTCCTTTTCTAAAATGCCTTGACTGGGTATAATAATACGTCAGACACATCTTAATCAGATAACATAATATGCTATGAATATCATAAGCAATTTTATGCTATTTCTGTATTTGCTGTTCATATAATAGTGTTGTAAAGTGGCAATTTTGTGACCTCCTGTCCATTAATCAGTTTTTCAGTGTTTGGATTCATTTCTGATGTTGCTATTCCTCAGAGGAGTTCTGTGGACCAACAAAAATATTGTTATGGAACCCAAAGTGTTTGCTGATCTAATCCAACCCACTCTTTTTGCAGATGGTAAAACTTCTACAGTCCTTGTCTGGATTTTTCTACCAAGAAAAATCCCTCAAAATGTTCAAATGGAAAACTGTCGAGTGGTTCGAAAATACATAATGAAAAAAAGCAACCAAATAGACTGACCTTATGCCTGTTGAAATGCTTCCATTTTTTAGTGGTTCACCAACAGTCATTATACTGCAGAGGGAAAAATTCTTTAATTCTCTTCCTTTACTTTACTGTGTAAAGTGAATACTGTAAAGTGAAAAGTTATAATCACCAGATCCATTGTCTTATGTTTAAACATAGGGGCCATAAAAAAGCAGGGGGTTTCCTGATACAACTCTTAGCTTCAGGGCAGTCTTTCTTTGATGTTTATATATTTAATCCCTTTAAAAATTGTACTCCAGGGCATAACCTAAGAACAAAGCACTTCATCCCTTCTGTTATTAGAATTGTGTACTTCTTGCTTTGACTTTTAAAAATGACAGAGCTACAAGGCATTCTGTTCCCCATGGCTGATCACTTCCTTCCAGTGAATGGCATTATGTTGGTGAATTAATTAATAGTAAAATATGATTTACATATTCACAAATATTAGAATTGTAGAAAAATTACATCGGGAGGCAGTTCCTTGGAGAGGCTAAGTGCGAGGAGAAAAAAAAAAATCAAAGGTTCCTTTTTCAGATATAGCATAGGACTCGGCATTTCTAGGCCTGCTTTGCTTCCACCTTCAGGCATCTTCTGAATATTGTAAAGTGGATTATTCTAGATATGGGAAAGTTTGTTCTACCATGGGTTGAAAGATTTAGCCTCAGGTGAATGCCATTACCTCCTGTAGTGCGCCAAGGAGCAGAAACTAAAGCAGTTTGGCCACTGGCCTAGCCATCAGCAAATACGGTCCTTCATCTAGCTGTGTCTCATCACTGTATTTTAGCTTTCTGTCCATAAAATCAGAATGATAAAGATGATGACGCTCTCTCTGTCTCTGGTAAGGAGATTTTCAGGTATAAAATATGATAATGAATATAAAATGCTTTGAAACAACCTCACACATTATTGGACCAGGTAGGAGGTCCAAGGCACTTTGCTTAATGTGGAGCATGAAGGCATATAAAGGCCTTGCCTTTGAGAAGTCCACAGTATAGTGGACTGAGGCCAAAAAATGAAACCACAAAGTTGCAGAATGTGGCAAGGACATTGGTGCTATGGGACCAGTGAGAACATTCCCCTAACTCAACCCGAAAAGTAGAGGTAGAGTTTGGAACAGCTTTGGAGAGCATGCGTAGAGATGCTGTCTGGTTCTCCATCCTCACCCTCTTGGCTTAGAAGTTTACTCTAGATGGTTCCTATATATACTAACGGCTTCCTGCCTTTCTCTGTTTGAGATATCCTTGGGCCATAGCATAGGCTGGAAGTGCCAGTGAGCTAACAGCCCTGGGAGTGACTCTCAATTAATGAGGGACAGGAAAATAAGTATCCAAATTTCTTTGCCTCTCTGTGGGACAACTCAGAGATGTGTTTCACGCAGGCTCTCAAAGACTTCCCAGCAGAGTTGAGCACCCTACTTGCCCACAGCAATAACCCACTCTCAAACACACACTTGGTTAGCTTTTCTCTCCTTGCCATCTCCCATCTCTATGCCCTCACTCTACTTTCTGGGAATCCCCTCCTACATAAACCACTTGCACCCACACTTTGTTTCAGGATCTGTTTTTGAGGGAGCCCAATCAAAAACAAGAGATGACATCCAAATGGAGTCTCAAAGGTTAGTAGTTAGTGTAACCTAGTGAATTTAATGGTGTATAAATTAAGCATCAGTAAAGCTGTTTGAAAAAGAAGAGAATTAGCTAACCCCCCATGGAGGAAAATAATATTCAAGGCTGATTGGATTATTGGCAGAAGAAATATCATTTTAAATTCTAAGGTTGGGATAGAGAGCTTAGCTTGTTTTGGGAACTATGAATAATTCAGGGTAGATGGGCAATAGTTGGGAAAAGTAGACAGGAACTGGGTTTAAAAAGGGACCTATAAGCCTAGATAAGGAGCTGGGTGTTCACTCTGAAGGTGACGGGAAGACATTTCAGGGCTTTGAATCAGGGAGTTTATGGCCAGGCTTATGTTCTATAAAGTTACTCCAGTGGCCACATGGAAGCTGGATAAAGGAAGGGCAAGACTAGAGACAAAGAGACCAGTTAGAAGGTCTTGGTAATAATCAGGATGAGAAGAGATTAGGGCCTGAAGCAAGGTAGAGGCCAGTGTAATGGAAAAGGAAGGGTTGATAGGTGTTGCAGAAGATAGAACTGTCAGGACTTAGATGATTGCAGAATGGAACTAAGATACTGCCTCATGATTTCTGAAGACACATTGTTGTTCCAAAGAACTATGCTAAACCGTACTCAACCCTAGAAATATTAGTGTGTTTTTACCAAATTCCACTGGAGATCAGAGTCTCTTGTCAGAATGAGGAAGAAGGAATTGGGCGGGGGGCTGTGTTAAGCTCTAAGCTACAACAAATGGGGGTTGAATGTAAAGGTTTAGATATGAGAACTGGACAAGAGAGGTCAGTGACCCAGAGAAGTTTACAAGGTGGAGGCGAAAACTGATCAGGTCAAATCCATAATATGGTGATTCACATGGATTGATGAATGTCCTTGCTTCAAAGGGAATTGAGTTGTGTCTTAAGGCTGTTGCTTACATAAGGCAATTTCATCTAGAGGAGAAGGAAAGGAGATCAATGAGAAGCAGGGGTTGGGAAAATGAAATGTGTGGCTTTCATGGGTGAGATTCCCCAGAAACCTCCCTCTTCGTTTCATCTCAATTCGCTTCATCTTTATAACGCACACCTGCAATTTCCCCTCTGCTGACTCTCTAGATCCCATCCCTGAAGGGGACCAAAGAACATACTCTATACATAAGGCCCCATTTCTGGTGGCAGCTTATACATTGTTAGGTTACACACACACACACACACACACATTTCACATGTGTGTGCTTTAGCTGACACAGCGATCATATCGAAGAAAATAGGCACGGATATTTTACAGTATTAGACACTCATTCTTTCACTGACACCTGTGTGGGGGCACTGTAAATAGGAGACCATATTAATGAAATATTTTTAGCCCTATTATAAATTATGCTGCTATTAACCTTTATGTACAAGTTTTTGTATGGATATATGTTTTTGTTTCTCTTGGCTATGTAACTACTGCTGGAAGAGCTGGGTCCTGTGGTAACTCTATGCTTCACATTTTGAGGCACTGCCAAGTTTTACAAAAGGGCCTGAACCATTTTACATTCTTACCAGCAATGTTCTATGTTTGTTTGCTTGTTTGTTTTAATTGTTATATATAATCATTTTTTCTCTACTTATTGTTAGATGTCAGTTTCACAAAACTTTTGCAGTCTCTTTTTTGATTTGTCTTCCTTTTAAAGTCTTTTTGGTGAAATACTTTTCTTTAACATCTTAGAATGTTACTTGAAAATCCCCATAATCTAATAAGAATTAAGATAATGAGATTATCTAGAAACTATACTAGATTGGACGAGTAGTATTACTTAGGTCATTGTTTGGGGATTCTCAATTTCAGATTGCGATGTCCACATATTGCTGTGGAAACCCAAATCTTCCATAAAGTCTCCAACTTGGGGGGATTCTTTTTTTTTTTTTTAAGTAGGCTCCATACCCAGTGTAGAGCCCAACGTGGGACTTGAAGTCACAACCCTGAGATCAGGACCTGAGCTGAGATCAAGAGTCAGATGTCCCGCCCCAAGAGGAGATTCATTTAACCCCTGGAACAGCAAAGATGGAATATGGGGACCACTGTGATGGTCTCTTATTTTGCACTGAGATGAGGAAAGAAAGGAGGGAGGGGCAAAAAGAGGTGAAAGACTGAGAGGGAGTTGGGCGAGGCCGCAAAGATGTAATGTGCCGACTATTGTTATAGCTTTGACCTTAGCAGACGGCCAGTGCCCCAGGTACAATAGTGGGTCTTGTTCGGACCACTTGGAAGCTTGCTCATTTCACTTCTTTCCCTTTCTTCAGTTCAAACCACTCTCCCCAGTTTCTTCTTCCAGTTCCACCTTACATTTATCCATCCATTCCCCATCATTCTGGCCAGTGAGTGGTGAGGAAAATTGGGGAATGGGAAAAAGAAAAATGAGAACATATGTGTTCATGACACTTCCCCCACTTCACCTCCCTATTTATTATCATTCTGGTAGGTGTTTGGTTTAATTTGCCTCACCTGAAGCAATAACACTTTGATCTCTATAAAGCAGTAGAATCACCTAAGCCATGGCAATGAACTCCCCTATAGAACAATAAAGGTGAAATAAGGTGGTGACAAAATCCCACAGGAAGGACTATTAACTAATGTTATTAGGTGATACTTTCTTAGTGAAAATTCCCTCCACTGTAATATTTCATTATTAATAGTCCTTGGGAGTTTAAAGAAAAGAAATACCTTTTTATTTCTCTGGCTCGATCTCCTAGTACTCATAAAGGAATCTAGGCTATGCTTTATGATGCCAAAAATCACTGGTCAATCCAATTTGCTAACAGAACAACAATCAACCACGTTATCGGGAGCTATGTAGACAAAATAGCTAATTGTTTGACTGAAATATTCACATGCAAATCAGTTATTTTGACATTATATGGCACAGTCCAAGTTAATATTTAAATAGTAATTTGAAAAATCATTAATTGGAGCCATATTTGTTGATTATCTCATGTATACAGGAATCTTTCTCATTAAGCAGATGGCTTTGCATCAATCCCATCTTAGAAATTAGTAAACACAGATTTTTCTAACTGTAGAAAGGAAGTAAATACATAAGAAGAGGCCAAAGGCAGAAGGCAACCTAAAGATAACTCTGAAAACTGAGGCGGTGGTAATTCTTTAGCGGTGGTAAGACACTCTGTGGAGGAGATAGCACTTGACAATTTGAACATTAGAGGCTGCAGGGTTTAATCTGGTGTGTTAGTTTCCTAGGGCTTCCTTAACAAAATTCCCAAGACTGGGGGGCTTGAGTAACAGAAATTTATGGTCTCACGGTTTTGGAGGCTAGAAGTCCAAGATCAACGTGTCAGTGGGGTTGGTTCCTTTTGAGGGCTGTGAGGGGGAATATGTTCCATGCCTCTCTTCTAGCTTCTGGTTGTTTGCTGGCAACCTTTGGCTTTCCTTAGCAGAGACTCATCATGTTCACGTGGTGTTCTCCTGTGTCTTTCTGTCTCCAAATTTCCCCTCTTCTATGAGGACATCAGTTATATTGAGTTAGTTAGTGACCCACTCTTCTCCAGTATGACCTCATCTTAACTAATTATATCTGCAATGACCCTACTTCTAAATAAGATCCTGGGAGTTAGGACGAATTTTGGAGGGGGGTTTACAATTCAGGCTCTAACATCTGGTAAGTGATTAATACCACCTCCATAGAGGCCCAGGGGTCTCTGTCAGCTCTGGATGTTGTGTATGTTTATACCTATGTATTTCGTGATGTTTATATATGTGCACATACAAACAAAATCAAGTTGCTTAGTTGTCAAGTAGAAGTTATTGAAGTAAAACCTGGGTGTCTCTCTATACAAATTAGTGACAAAATATATATTATAAGCCCACTGTATGCATCACTGGGAGGGTGCTAGGGGGTAAAATTGAAGATATCTATTCTTAACGAGCTTGATATCTTAGTGGGAAGATGTGATTATTCACTCATTCGGGAAAAAAATTTAAACATCTAATATGGGCAGGTCCAGTCTGAGAACTGATAGATGTTGTAAGATATCATCCCTATGTGAAAGGTCATAGCTTACGGGAGGATGTAGAGAGGTTGACGGAAGGTGACGAAAGTCTGGTGGAGATTTTAATAGAGGAACACAGAGGGCATGGGCAAGAGTGGTGTTTAACTCAGACTGAGGGTCAGGCAGGCTTCCTCGAGGTGGAAGATAACTGAGACCAATGTTCCATCAGTGCTCCCCACTCAGTGGGTGGTGCAAGTGTAAGTGGCATTCAAAGCTAGGGAAGTCACATCATGCTGGGGTGAAAAGGGGTGACTTCATGGAGGAGTGGAGGTGGGGTTTGAGAGAAACTGTTTAGGTGAAGCTCAAGAACTGTTCATACCTGGCCACTGTGCAGCTGTGCATTATGGAGACTGTGTGGGGAGCTGGGTGATGAGACAAGCCTGGGATGTACAGGTTGGAGCTAGGAGACGATGAATCTGAGCCCAGCTGGCAGTGCTAGCCACGAGCTGTCGCCTGTGTCTTCAGGCTTCGTGTAGGTTCGAGGGTTGGTAGGGAAGGGTAGGCTTTACAGCAGATGGGTTTGGGAATGGAATAGTGTGCTTACCTGGAGTAATGGATGGATATTGGACGAAGGGGGCTATTTATTGTGGTGTATGAGTTAGGACTGCTTTTGTCTGCAAGTGGCAAAACCCAACTAAGAATGCCTTTAATAAGAAAGGGACTGACTTTTTCCTGCATAATTCAGAGTCTGGAGTTAGCCACTGGGGCATTGATTTAGTGGTCCAGGAATGTCAGAGATGGCATCTCCCATTCTCTCAGCCTTCTCTTCATGTTTGTTGCCTCATGGTTGAGATATAGCATTCACAATTCTAGAGAGCAGATATGCACTTCGGGCAGGATAAAGGGAGGAAGTTATATCTGTTCCTTCAATAAGGAAAGTAATGTTCTCTCCAGAAGCACCCCAGGAGGTTTCCCCTTATGTCTTCATGGCTAGACCTGTAGCACATGGCCACTCCTAAGGTCAGGAGAGGTTGAGAAAGAGTTTAGGAGTTTTAGCCTGTCATAAAGGGGAGAAGGGGATTGTAAATGAGTGTTGGGAGGACCAAGCAAGAACTAGGATATTTGTGTTGGACCGGGGGCACATGGGGAATTGCTGGGGCTGCTTGTACCTGTGCTGGGGTACAGGGACCAGGTGCAGTACCAGTAGCAGCCTCAAGGGGGAACCAAAGGGAAGGACACACGGCTGGGCCCCCCACACTGCTCATTTCATGACTCTGGGTCTCTCTCCACCATCATTGCTTCTTTACTCCTGCCCTGAATCCAGATCCTCGCCCTTTCTCTCAGATGTTGGCTTTCACTTCGATACTGTCATTGGCCTCTTTCTCTTCTCACTCAGCACACACCTGGGGAGAAGTCAGGAAGCCGGCATTAGCAGGGCCTGAGTCTCCTGCCAGGCCTGGAAGCTGTGCCAACCATAAGCTCCCTCTGGGTAAGGTTCAGATTTGCCAAGCTTCGCATCCCAGCCAGCCGGAGCAGAGGAAAATAACAGGGGCTCGAGTGCCCAATGATTGGTGCCAGGCCAGTCAGTGGGAAGCCAGACTGTAGTCACCTGGGATAAGAAATCTGTTCTCTGATGACAAGTTTGATTCTGGACTTAGGCATTTTCTTCATGGTTTCTGCCTTTCCCTTTAGTTTCTTGGCATACTTTTCCAGAAACCCCAACCTTATCATCTCAGGATGAAAAGAAAAAAGGAATTGCCCACATCACAACAATGGGACCCTCATCCTTACTTCCTGGTCAGGAATGAGAGAAGCCAAGTTGTCCTAGCCTGAGATTCAGGTAAGAATAGGGTGGTTAGGAAGGTAGAAGGTCTCTACTTTGGAGAGGGTCGCCAAGGACAAGGGTGATTTCTACTGTTCTCTCATAAGGGCATTCCTTTAGAAGGGACTCTCAACCAGGGTCGCTAGTGAGATTGGGGAATCAGAATTTCTGGCTAAGTTGGCATGTGATGGTTTAAAACAAAGCAACACTTTGCTCCGTGGAGTGGTTTTTAATCACAGTGTTTATTTTTCATTTCAGAGAATATTAAAGGAGGGCATGAATGTTTATGAAAAGGTAGCATGGCCTGCAAAGGCTGAGAAACACTGCTAGGGACAGTGACACAGAGTGGGGCATCACAGGGAGACAAGTAAGAAAAAACCTGATCTTCGTTGCAAAGTTGCCTCAGACAAAAACCTCTCTGAAGTATCTGTGAGAGGATTTGGCCACTTTAATGTGTGACCTAACGGAGGAGCTAGGCTTTGGAAGTCTGGTAAAGCCCCTGAATTCCCTCTCAAAAACTGATTTTACATGTGTAAAACAAAATACATAGGATAACAATGAAAAATCTACTATATTGAAATGCAGATATCAAAATTAAAAAAAACCCCTCAGGTTTGTGATAGATACACTTGCTTCTTTATTAACAGGTTAAATAGCAAGATTGAGCAACAGTTCTAACAACTGCTGTAATTTTGAAGCGGCAAAGAGTGTTAACAGTATTTTGAGACATCTGCAACAACTGAGATGTGAAATATGAAAACAACTGTGAGCTTTATTGGGGATGAAGTCACAGGCACTGTTAGGACTTCTGAGGTTTCCTGTCTATGTTGAATTGAAGGAAATGCCAAATTTCGGTTAGGAGTTGAAACCCGAAAGGTAAAAATTTCCCTTCCAAGTCAGGGGCCTCCTGAAATCTACCCTTAGACTTCATGGGGGTCCACAGCTTTAGAACTCCTGGCTACAGAGTGGCGATGACACAGTGGCTGGTAATGCTACAGTTAAGGAGGGCATGCAGAAGACCACACCGAAGCCACGGGGGCTCTTTCCATCCCTCCGTGAACGGCCTGGAGTAGAAGCTGCGCTCCATTTTCTGGGTCTGTTTGGACTCACAGATAATGCCAAGTCCAGGAAATGGCGCTGCTCATTTTTTATTGGCCGTGGACTTGGTTATCTTGTGGGAGATTAATGGACTTAGCGTCTGCTCCAAGCCTGGGAGGGCTTATGGTGAAGGTTTGCTCTCAGCCTTCCTGCCTTGACTGGATGTGAAGCATTCACATAGTGTCAGCCTAATGTCATGTTTATTTGCCTCCTCCCTGAATGTGCTAAATGCAAACGAAAAGCCAACATAAAACACAAAGGGAAAGGTGCAAGAAAAAGATTTGGCTTTGGGTCATCCCTCTTTCTGAATATGGCACCGGGAGTCTAATTGCTAATACACATCGAGTCCTCAGTCAGAAGGTCACCTCAAGACTCGTGTTAATCATTATTCTCATTTTGCAAGCTGAGAATGAGGACTGGCGAAGAGTTCAAGGCTGAGGAGCATGACAAACAGAGTGTGATGAATAGAATTTCCAACCAAAGAATCACAATCCTTCTGGCCATGGATGCAGTTAGTTACACTTTTAAAAGCATGTCCACCAGTAAGCAAGTAATTACTGAATGCGTGGCTCATGACCAGCT
The DNA here is from genome assembly GCA_028533885.1 of Nasua narica. Classification (NCBI taxonomy): domain Eukaryota; kingdom Metazoa; phylum Chordata; class Mammalia; order Carnivora; family Procyonidae; genus Nasua; species Nasua narica. The sequence continues at coordinate 16,455,066 of CM052801.1, read as the reverse complement.
CATGCAGGGATGGGGGTCTCTTCAGCTGTGAGGGTCAGGCACGGCCTCTCTGAGGAGGTGACATTGTCGTTGAGAGCCCGGTGAGGAAAAGCAGCAGCCGTATGGAGATCAGGGTAAAAGTGCTCCAAATAGAAGGAACGGCATGTAGCAGTGCCCCAAGAAAGCAGACCATGTTGGGGGACAGGGACATGTGGAAGGCCACTGTGAGTGAGAGGGAGCATTGCAGGAGTCACGGCCAGAGGGATAGGCAGGCCCCGAGCTGGGAAGGCTCCGGACGTCACCATGAGGGGTGGGGGTTGTGGCCGGCTTGAAATGGGAAGCCTCTGGAGGGTTTTTAAGCAGAGCAGCCTACTTGATCAGCATGCTCTGATTTCTCTTTCTCCGTGTAGCTCTGGCCCCTGGGTAAGGACAGACTGTCAAGGTCAAGAGTGCGTAGGAGGCAGACACAGTCTCCTGATGGGGAGTCAGGCCCCTTGTACTAGTGTCGTAGCTGTGCGGACAGTGAGAAGTGCCCAGGTTCTGGAGATATTTTAGAGGCATAGACAATAGGACTTAGCATTTCATTAGATCAGATGTCTGAGAGGAAGAGTGGTATCAGGGAAGACTCCTCAGACATATGGGGAGCAGTTTCTAAGCAAGGGAAGGCTATGTAGAGGTCTGCCTTAACTAGCAGCTCTGTCCACGGGAAAAATGGTGAGTTCTGTAGGTTCATCTTGTGTTCTCTAAGACTTCCCCTGTGACCCATCTCAATACCACTACCTTCTAGGTCCCACTTTCCTTTTTGGCTTCTCAAGGGTTGTAACCATATACCTCTTGCTTAGAAAGTAGTACGAGGCGAGGGTCATAGAGAGAGGGTGGAGTCTGGAACACAAAAGGGCTAGAGCTTGAATCCTGGCCCCCTCTTGACTTGCTGTGTCACCTGGGCAACTTGCTTCTGAGTGTCAGTTGTTCGTCATCTATGAAATGGGATGAGAGGAGTTACCTTGTAGAGTTCTTTGAAGACTGAATAGCACAATGAATGAAAAGTGCCCAGCCCAGAGCAGTCTCTGAGCTCATTCGTCCTGACTTCAATTTCAATTTACCTCTCTCATATCCTCTTTGGGTCCTGGCTTGGTGACAGCCTGGCTAGGTGTTCACTAATAAACTAAATCATGTGGAGACGTGGCCCTGTTCGCCAAGCCGGTCCCGCATAAAAGCAACTGGAGAGTTCTAAAAAATACTCAAACCCACACTCCACCTCCTTAGAGTTCCTGATTTGATTGGTTGGGGGTGTCAAAGGATCATTATTTTTAAAGCGCCTTAGGTATTTCTAATGAGCAGTTATATTTGAGAACCCCTGTTAAATTAATGGGCAATTATAATTTAATTAATAATCTTCAAGTAGCCACTAGTGTTTGTAGAACAATGGTAGGGGTTGTAAAGATTTACCCCTAAGCTGGAGTTTTCACTTGAGGAGGCAAGGGCTTTTCTATTAAGAGTCCCTCAATAGCTAATATTTGTTGCTTACTTATGTGTCAGTGTGTCAGATAGTGTTCTAAATGCTCTCTCTCTCTCTTTCTGTCTCTCTCTGCCCCCTACCCATTCTTTCTCCGTGCTTGTGTGTATCGTCCACTGAAATTTGGGAAATCCATGGAATTGTGATTCAGACTCATCTGCCTGCTTCAGTCTGTGACTGGCCTTGGCAAGGACTCCTTCCTAGGTCCTGCATCATGGAAGTCCCAGGCTGAAGACCTCTTCGAGTGTCTTTCTAGAGCACTTAGCTTGGAGAGTACAAACTCGAACAAGGGCCCTCTCTCTCTTTCCATCTCTGTTTCTGTCTTACTCTCACCTTAGCTACGTTGGCCTTTTTTCTGTTCCCTGTCAGAGCTCACCTTCTCTGCCCCCTCAGGGCCTTCACACATTGTTACTTCCTCCAGCCGGCCCCCTTCACATCCCCTTTGCCCTGAAATTCTGACTCCTGGTACTGTTTTGATATTCCTTTTGTAGTTATCTATCTACCTATATGCCTATGTTGAATATCTGTCTTCTACACTCTACCATAAGTTCACAAAGGCAGGGATGAGTATGTTTTGCTCTCCCTCAAGTCCTCAGTGCCTAGCCCAGGACAACAAGATTTGTTGAAAGTGCAGTGGTGAACATCATCCCTCAGTGTTAGACACAATCAGGAGCGCACTACGGGTAGAGACAGATTCCAGTGTCAGCTTCCCAAAGGACTCCAAGACTGTCGTCTTCCAGACTGGGCCCTTGGTACCTGATCCAGTCATTTGGTGGCTCTCAGCCACCCTTGTGGCCTCAGTGCACTTTTCTGTTGCCTGGCCTTGGCCGGGACCACCAAGTGGTTTTAATAATGTTGAACACCACACAGAAAGGGTTGGAATGTTGGACTGGTCTTTCTTCCTTTCTTTCTTTCTTTCTTTCTTTCTTTCTTTCTTTCTTTCTCTTCTTTCTTATTAACATAGAATGTATTATTTGCTTCAGGGGTACAGGTCTGTGATTCATCAGTTTTACAGAATTCACAGCGCTCATCATAGCACATACCCTCCCCAATGGACTGCCCTTTCTAAGAGAATCTGTAGAGCTTCCGTGTAAATTCCTGGCTCTGAATTGATACAAGGACTGAGGAGCTGAGACTATTTGTCCGGGCAGTGTTACCAATGTCTGTGCTGGGGGCTTGACTCAACGCCACTGGCCCAAGCCCCGATTTAATTGAGGTGTTTCATTATCAAAAGTACTTCAGTGGCCTATGGGGTCAGAAGCAGGATTATATTAGTAGTTATACATAGTATGATTTGGTGCCTGGCTACACTTCCTCCTGTGGGGGAATGAGTGGTGTATTTAGAAGACAAAGCTCCAGGGTCATTTTTATTCCCCCGCTCCTAAATAGGAATCCTTCCATCTTTTGTGTTTGTAGGGCAGAAAGGCCATGCATCTCACTGAAAGCATTTGCCCAGTGGTTTTAGTTTGGGGTCCCTCATAAGCAGACCTTGAGATGAGCTTTGGATGCAAGTAGTCTCCTTGGGAGCGGACCCAGGAAGCCCTGGTAGGGGAGGGGCAGAGGGAGACAGGGGAGAGGAGGGAGCCTACACAGACACACCTTAACGATAGTGTTACCGTTGTGGGCGGCTGCCCCTCGGTCCTGCTGTGGGCATCTGGGAGACTGTGTGCAGCCTGGCTCAGAGTTGTTCTACCAAAGTGGGGAGGGAGTGGGGGTGTGTATCCACCTACTCGCATCCTTCATTGGTTGATAGCCACTGGGGGAGGGGTTAGCTCCTGGCCCTTCCAGCCTGCCCCATGTGTGCACAGAGCATGCTTCTGTGGCTAGAACAGGCTTTTAGGTAGAAGGCCGTAGGGGCCTGTCGGGAAAGCCATGGGCCTGTAAGAGAATAATGAATAGCAAGGGCATGATGGACGGGGTGCCAGCAGCTTCTGCTGTGTCTCCTATCCTGAGGCTCTCTCCATGTGCGCCACATGTTGGGAGGGGCAAAAAAGTTAACTATTTTGCTGGCAGCTTAGGAGTTCAGGTAGATGATGACTCTGACAGATATACAGGACACATAATATATAATAAATGTTCAGGGCACACACATATCCTCGGCAAATACAGACCCGTAGACTGACGGAGAAGGAACATGCCCTGAATACAAACCGGTATGTTACACCTATTAAGTCTAGCTCCATTTTCATTCTGTAGATAAACTTGCAGGGTCTGGGGTGCGAGACAGATTTAAGAAATCTCAAAGACATTATGAAACAGTTGTCAGAGAAATACTCATTCTCACATTTATATATGTTTGATACAACTTTCCACCGATTGTTAGATAAAATATGAATGCATTTAAACTGATAAACTTATCAAAACTCTTTTTTCTGCCTGCTTCGTACAAGTCAAGGAGCTGTTACACTGAATGTTGTCCTACAGATTAGCTTTACGATACTAGCCCCACTCGAAAGACATACAACGAAGAAGAGTTGAGAAGAAGAGTAGTAAATAATGGAGAAAAGGTTGACGTGCAGAGTTCTGGGTGTGTGCAAGTTGGAGGCAGGTGGAAGTAAAGACAAGAACTGAAGATGAGCTAGCAGCTAGCCTAAGCAACTGGTAAATAAGATAGAACCACTGTGAAACATTTGTCTTCTACTCTCTTTCCTTTATATGATTTCCTGTGTTTCTCCCCCCAATGAAAATGTAAGCTGAAGCAGGGGCTGTTAATTAAAAAAATTATTTATCAGGGTAAGGCCTTATCCTGCCACACAAATGCCAACTGGAAGCATACGGAAAAAAAAAATATTTACCTTGGCTGGCTTGTTTTGTGCTTTGGGTTCGCCTGAAAACCGTGTTTATTCCCAACTTCCCCCACTACTTTAAATCACTGAGCCAAAGACTGGCTTCATTTTGTTGAGGTCATATTAGCTCTGGGCATGAGGGGCTCAGTGATGCTCAAAAAGGGAAGCTAAACGCTGCAGTCAACATCTGCCTGAGCTTAGTTTTAAGGCACTCACCTCGATTCACTGCATTAATAATTTTTAGAAGGGATCTTTTTTAAAACCAAATTTATTTATTTAGGGAATCATCTTCCTGCACATCTTGAAATATTTGTTGGTTCATATTTAATCAAAGTACAACATGACCAAAACATTACAGAAATAAAGAGACGCTACAGATATAATAACATAATTATGGCTTTCGTGTGTAAAAAACAATACTAAAGAGTCTTCTTCAGCTTTCTAAATGATTCTTTTAGCTTGAATTCCTTTCTGGGCTCTGTTGTTTGCCAGCGTGGAAGGTGTTCAGTCTGTTTTTGAAAGTGTGGTTACCAATGGGGTTGTCAACACTCAAGGGCAGGGAACATTTTCCTAAGCCCTGTGCTAAGGTTCTGTTTAGTGTTCTTCTCTGTGGGGTCACCTGTGTCCTCATAGCAGTGTATAGGTTTGATTACATGTGTGGCCCCTGATCTCTGTGAGGGTTAGTACCTCATATGCCCCTGCCATGACTGGCAGGTGGGGACAGCCACTGAGAGGACTCGTGAGGGAGGTACGGTCGTACACAGTCTAACGTCATTCCAGATCTCCGCTGTCCACACGTGTGCACTGGGCGGACCGACTGAGGGGGCTGTTGGGTAAAGGGACTCCTTGAAGACTCCCATATGTCTCTTCCATTGGAACCACCTTTAGATGTCCACAGCACGCCCTTGTAAGATGGCCTGGGAACCACATTACAGTTGAAGGAGGAAGAAAGGCAGAGAGAATAATGGTGAGGATGGTGATACTATCAGAATCACCTCTACAGCTTCTAAAAATAACATATTGATCTTTCCCAAATCCCTCATCTGCAATGGAAAAATCCACTTTCTTCCTTCCCTGACCGTCACTGCCTTGGTGAGAATATCATTGAGGGTCTACTTAGGAAAAGAGAAACCACACTAGGAATGTAAGTGGAAGGGATGAGTTACAGGAACTCATCACACGGGTGTCACAAGGCCCGAGAGCAGAAGCGAGAAGTCTAGGGAAGCCAGAGAAGAATAGTAGCGGGAAGCAGTTCCCACCCCGGGCTGGGAGGACAAGAGCAAGAAGGACTGTGTGTGTGTGTGTGTGTGTGTGTGTGTGTGTGTGTGTGTGTGTGGTGCTTGGGCCTCTGTGGAGCAGGTGCCCCGCTGCTGGGGTCGGGGCCCGTAAGGAGGAAGTGCGGTGCGTCCTGGGAAGGCCAAGGTGGCCCAGCCCCATGAGTGAGGGAGCTCAGACGACTGGTCCTCTGGCACCTCGGGGGTGCAAGTTGAGCCTGCTCTCAGAATGGCGCTGACGGCGACTGGGCAAGAAGGACAAGGTCCCTCTCCCCTTTTCCCACCTTCTGCTTTCCTCTGGGAGATCCTCCATGTCCAGTCTCCCACTGGCAGCACTGGATGGGAGGCCAGCTGGCATGGTCACTGGGGCATCGTGGCTTGCGGCGTCCTGGTTGTGGGCTCACGGCAAGGTGGGAGGGTAGCAGCTAAAGGCCAGTCACGGTGATCTTCTGTCACCAACAGGAGTGGGCCTTTGTCCTTTCCTCCACTCTGTGCTTTGCCTGCCTGCCTTCTGTCCTGGCTGTGAAGAACTCCCCAGCCTGGCCTGGCCCTTGCTTGGCTTCCTGGAAGGATGTTGCACGAAATGAAGGTGGAGAGGCTTTGGTTCCTACTGCACGGCCTCAGTGTTTTCTCGGCTCTGGCAGAGAGGACCGGCCACAGCCATGCATGTTACATTGAGCCGAACAATAGCATTTTGATTTGATGGGAAAATATATCATTAATGTGAACAAGATCCAAGGATACTGAGGCTTGAGAGAGACAAGGAGTTAGAAATGAACACATCAGAAAAGTTCAACCGAAGCAATAGATGGCTAAGTCTCCCTCATAATCCCTTAGAAAATACTTGGTTGTTTACAAGTCAAAACACTCTTATTCTGATGAATTTGAAGGATTTAATAAGGTCTTAAAATCATCCCCAGTTCACTTTTAAATGAACCAGCAAGCTGTAAGGTTCCCTTTGATCCGTGTATGCAAATTGATCTTCCAGGCTCATGCAGGTGACAATGGAATTTTCCAACCGCACAGCAATATATGCTTAATTATACATGGTATTGTTAGCGACACCCATTTTTCATGGAGTTATGAAGGTTTCATTTAATGAAAGCAGTACCGAGATGGTAGCACTGATATTCTAAGTAACATCTCTAACCCTCAGTGATTGGGCTTCACAGGGGCTTCAAATTTGTGATAAATAACTCCGTTTATGTCTAAGGGTATGTGCTTTATTAAAAACATTTCCCATTTGTCAGGGACAGTGTTTGATAAGGCCAGCTGACTCAGTGGCTGATGTCCCCCTGTCCCTGCCAGCAATTAGCATGCTTTCCTTTAGGAAGTACTTGGGGGAAGGAATGAAAGAAGTAGAGAAAAAGTTTATAGGGAGAAAAGGAAATATTTGGGTTGGTTATTTGTTGAAATGGTTGTTTGTGCAGTGGGGGCCCTGATAAACAGATGATATTTGTGTCTGCATCTCACAGAGTTTGATTTCATATCAAAGAAATTAGAACCAACAGCTAGATGTGATCACTTCATGCTTTACTTTCATTCGTTAGGTTTATGCCCCAAGTTCCCTCAGTCTATGGGATTTTTGAAATTTCTCCTCTTCTTACTCCCTTTCCTGGATACATCTGTTTCTTCAGTCTTCTCTTGAATCCCCAAGGATTGTCCCTTATATGCTGAGCTGGCAAGCATCATGCTATTTTTTCCCCCTTTTGATTAGATTTTCTCAGAAAGATGGAAATGGTGGTGGCATATGGTTTTGGGTCCGGTTATTTCTCTGTCGGCTTTAATTGTCTCAGTACCACAGATTTCCTTGTAGATAAATTAGGCCCTTCTGAAAACAGGATGAGGTCTTTGAGACCTACAGCTATGCTTAATTATAATACCTTATATTTGCATAATGTTCTAAAGTGCATTGTCTCCTATAAAGACTCTTACCTCATTATATTTTAATTGTACTGTTCACAGGTCTGTCACTCTTAATAGAAAGTGAGCTCCTGGATGCCCAGAAATATATATATTTCTCATCTGGCAGGCCCAGTGCCTGGCATATAATTAGTGCCTTAATAACTATTTGTTGAATATGCGATAAATCTTGCACTAGTTTTGCTCACAACGTTATCGGGAGGATTAGAGGAATCTTCAGATGGAAAAACCCTGATCCCTGAGCCTGGTACAGAGATGGCTCTCAGGAAATGTCTTTGAATTAAGTAACAATTCTGCGATGCAAACAGGACGCTTAAAGGGAGGAGCCCTGGAATGCAGATCTGCAGCTTCTTAAAGGCTTTTCCATCCAGCCCAAGGATTCTCAACATGGACCCATTGCCAAAAGAGTGAAGAAAAGCTATTAGACTGGTTCTCTAAATAAATTCAGTTATTCACGTGAATGTATCTATCAGAGGAGACCATCTTGATAATGCATGACAATACGTGGGGAGCAGTGGTGAAAGGAGTTCAGAATAATAGATAATCCCTCAAAGCATTTATAACCCTAACCCTCCCCCTCCCAGAAATGCAAAATGCCACGAGGGGTAGCAGACTTGCCTTCATTATTAAATTTTGGTTTAGTAATGCAGTTATTTTGGTTTAATAAGGCTGCTGTGGAAGTATAATCTTAAGGTTTTGAGTGTAAGCTCCAGGAGGCCAGCTTCTGGGATGATCAGCACTGTATCCCCAGTGCCTGGCGCAGCGCCTGGAATGTGGTAGGTGCTGTTGTAGACTGCGTTAATGGGCCCAATCTCCATTCCTCCTGTATCTACATCCTTTGCTATCTGACTTTGCAGTTTGTCCCTTTAAAGAGGCAGGCTGTTTTTCTGCCCCTTGGCTTTGAGTTCAGTTATATGGCTTGCTCTGGCCAATGGAATATTAAGTAGCCAAAGGCTTGGAGGGCAGACCAAAAGCTTGGAAAGCACTTGACAGTGAGGCTTATCCTCTCGTACCTCTGCTATTGCCATGAGAGCTACCTGCCCAGGCTCCCTCTCCGGCCCCAGGAAGAGCACGAGAGACATATGGAGCTGAGCTGCACCCCCCACAGCCAAGCTCTGGCCAAATAAGTCAGCCCACAGCCGAGCCCCCCAGAGGTGCCCCTGGGACCCGGCCTGAATCGTCTGCCCTTCTCCCAAATACATAGATTTGGGAGAACATAGTCACTGTTGTTTAAAGCCGTTTAATTTGACGTGGTTTTTGTAGTATTTTTGTGGCGACAACTAACTGATTCAGATGCTTAATGCATAGTTGCTGAAAGAATGAAAGCATAAAGGGCGTCACATGGCCACAGGTTCTTAGGTGCTAATTTCTTTTTCTAGCCTCACTTTTCTGAAGGAGCTATCAGGCAACGAAACCTGGAAGAAGATGCCCGGGGCTGTTAGTCAGGAGACTCAGGTTTTAACAGTGGATCTGTTGACCTTCAGTGCCTTCGGTGAGATGGATCTATAAAGTGAGGATAATTGTACCAAATACCATATCCTGGTCATTTCACAGGGAGGGTGGGAAGATGAAGAGCACTGGTGGACTTTGCAAAAGCTCAATGTCCTCCGCTAATGTTATTACCGGCTTTTACCACTATGACCAATAGATCTGACCTCATCAGAGAAAGATATTTCTCAAAAGCCTGTTTTTTTTGTTTTGGTTTTTTTTTTTAGGACATCTTGGTTTCTGTGTGTAAATGCCATTACATTTATTTTTACTTTTCTGTAGCATTCATTAACATAGGCTTTTGATAGAATCATTACTGCCTCTTAAAGACTCAGGACTGTCCTTATGAGCAGCAATGGTTTCATCAACTCAGCTGTAAGATAAGGAGGCGTCTTGCTGACCTCTGGTGACCCCCAGGATCCTTTCTGCTTCTCATATTGGTTCTTTATTGTGCTACCACGGAGCGAGGTCTTTAGCAGCTATTGAAAGGTGGAGGACGCACAGGATCCATTCACAGAACGTCCCCCTCGCCCAGCTGCTGCCCCGAATCCTTCCCCCTGCAGTGTTGGTCTCGCGTTCCTCACCCCGGTCGGTGTTCTTTAGCTATGGCGGCTGTGTTCTGTATCTAATCCAGGGCTGTCTTTCACACACGTGGTCATCTGGAGGAGACCAGTAGTCTCTCCACATATTTATCTTATTAATAAGCTCATAGCTTTTGGGGGCATCTTTGTTGCACAAAAGTCCCTTAATCTGGGGGTCTCCTGGGTTACAACTAGCTGAGGCTGCTACAAATTGGACCTCTGTTTAGGTGAGGATTTCCTGAATTGTTGGCCTCCTGTCCACAGCTGTGCTCAAGTGTAGTCTTGAGCGCGGACACAAATCATTCACCTCCCTTCACTCCCCATTGCTTTCTATGCTTTGTAGGGGACACAGAGCCTACTTTGCAGACACCTCGTTTGCGTCCTCTCTGCCTATCTCCTAGTCTGTCTTCGGGTGGAGAGCACAGTTCTTCCTTTCACCTCATTAGGATAAACCTGGGCATGTTGATCCTGGCTGAGCCATTTCTGATCTGCGCTCCAACTAAAGTTCTCCCACATGGGTTAGTTCACATGGCAAAGTGACATTGCAAAATTTGAAACAGAACTCCACCACTTACAGAACCACGTATGTATGTATATACATAGTGTGTGTGGGGGGATGCTTGTCTAGCCCATTTATGTTGCTCTACAAAGTTGTTATTTCCCAAAGCAATTTCTGGGTAGAACCTCAAATCGTGGCTCTCATTTGGGGTTTTTCAGAACTGATTTTGGAGCAAAGTTTTAACACTTTTTTTTTTCTTCTTAGCAAGTATCTCCCCAAGGGATTAAAGGGAGGAGAGTTCATAGTCAAATTACATGCAGCAATTAAAAGCTTCATTTCTTCCTAATAATTTGAGCCAATTCAGTGGTATTTTCTAAGCATGTGCCAGGTGGATTACACATAGACATTTCTATGTTTATCCTAGATAAAACATCATGGGTGAAAATGCTCGAGATTTTGCTTTTTGCAGGGCTGTATGTCCAAAGGTCAGCAATTTTTCTGGATGGATGGCAGGAACAATCTGTACAGAACAGTTACGTTTTTTGACAAGGGACTGCTGTCTTTCCCGTGGAGGTACCCCACAGATTAGACAGCCAGAAATCACATTCAGTGCTCCAAAATGTCAAAGCTCCAGTTGACAAAGAAATCATTTCAGAGTCATGGTGTGAAGTGCAAAGTAGGCTTTTTCCTGGAATTTTGACTAGAGTTCACATCTGAGAACAAAAGGCACCAAGTCGTCTGAATTTTAAGTTCAGAGAATTACCAATCCATACGAGCAGCCGCGTCCTCCAGGGTTGGCCTGCTCAGAGGCACCATTTCTGCAGAGGAGGCACCAGTGCCCACCTCTCTTTGCTTATTTCCCCCCGGCAGGCAAAATGTGGATACGATGGGAGGCCATCCTTGTGGGGGGCGAATAGAGATTCATGGAGTGGCAACCACCGCCCCCTACCCTGCCCTGGAGCACCTAATCTGTCTGTTTGTCTCTTCCTTCTACAAGACTGAAGGTAGCAGGACTGCCTCAACCTCCCCACTCCAATTCTGAGAGGAAGATCATTTCTTCTCCCAAGATTGCTGAGCCCCGGAGCCAGCAGAGGGCCTGCTACATCCCATCCCTTTGGGATGATGACTCTGGGGTACAGGGTCACAGCAGGGAGAAGCCAGGACTGAGAGGCACAGTGCCAGGTGCAGCCAGCGTGTCTACCCTTTGGCGTGGCAAGAGTGTGGGACTTGGCTGTGCCTAGGTGGACACCATGGAAGGTGGCAAGGACATAAACTCTCTTGTTTGTGCACCCCCACCCCCTCCAGAGGGCTGTCACCTCAGGGAAGGGGTCCCATGAGCAAGTCACCGTGGGGAAGGCACAAGCACGGGTGAGAAAGAGGCCAACCTCAGTTGGGTCTTCTACTCCAGGGCACTGTTCAGGGGAGACCTCCCATGGTGTCCTCTGTAGAACCAATGTGCTTTCTCTCTTCAGAGAGCCAGCATTTCCAATTCCTGCCTCACACAGGGAACTCAGGGCAGTCAGGCTTCTACAGGATAACAGTGACACCAATAGAAAAGTGACGGTTACCTCACTTCAACCACAGAGGGGAACTGTGATTATAACCGACAAGGGAGAGGGAAGGCATGAAAAGAATTCTTCTTTCTCTTCTCCCTCCACCCCACCACCTCATCCCTCAGGGGGGAAGAGGGCAGTGTGTGAGAGAGCAGTTCCCCTCACTTTGGTCTAACCCTGCCCCCATTCCAAGTCTCCAGAGCCACTAGTCAGCCTGGATGGGAGGAAGACTGAATCAAATATGAGATTGGAATTTTAAAATAAGGAAGGCTAAGTTTTAGACTGTCTTAATAGTAGATTGATATTAAATTAAATATATAAAATTATATAAAAAGATAACATAACATACTATATTTAAAATATAAATAATAGAATGAACTATCACAGTGATTTATTTCCTGACTTGCAAAATTCATTGAGCATTTTATCAAATGTCTGCCCGGTTAGGTATTGAGCAAAAATGTTAGGGATTCCAGAATGAATAAATGAATAATGAAAAATAGAAATAAATGAATAAAACAGGTGGATACGGACGAGTTATAGCAGAGATTGCTGGCTGTTTACCAAATTCTTTTTCCATTTCTTCTAGAGCACCCAGCTCGATTATATTTCCCAGCTTCCCTTGCTGTTACGTTTGGTCACGCGACTAGTTCTCACCCATGGAGTATGAGCGAAGATACTTGTTACTTGCTCCCTTAGGCAGCTCCTATATAACTCACATTCCTTGTCAGCTGGGGGCAGGGGACTACCAAGTCCTGGGGATTCCAGAGCCACAGACAAAAGGAGTCTGAATTTCTGAATTGCCACGTGGGGGAGGAGCCACCAACTGACCGGGGAAACGGGAAACGTACTTTGGACTATGCTGCAAACAAGAATTTAAGTTCTATTGTTTTTGAACTGTTAGGTGTCTGGGGGACTATTTATGGCAGCAGTTTATCCTACCCAAGTTCAAATACCACTGCAGTAGGACTTTTCCCTTTACTAATTAGAATTCCGTTTCTTTTTTGATTTGTAGATCACACTTGTGTTGATTTCTTTTTCTCTTTTCCACCTTTATTTTTGTGGCTGGGAATAAAGTTGCTGTGGGATTCTGTGGAAATATTATAACAGAAAATATTTGTATTTAAGTGAAGTTATTAAAATTGGGTTCTGAACAGATTACTAATCGTTTTATGCTCTAGCCAGACTTTCTCAAGGCAAGACATTGTTATTGGTAGCCAGAAATCTCCATGATTAGGAGCACAGACCACTGTAGAACCAAGACTGATTTTGACAGGGTCCTGGGTTTGAGGGCCAGCACCTCTTCCTGTTCTTTCTTTTTGTGCTAAGAAAGCCCTGGAAGTATATTCCCTGGGTCTGAGGAGGGAGAACCTTTGTGGAATAAAGTGGGAGGAAATGAAGAGAAACTTACTTTGCCCAGGAAGGAAGCCTCCAGCAATAGAGAGATAATCTTGAGGAACTCGAAGGGAGTTCATCTATGTTTAAAGATTTTTCACCCAAGCCTCCCTGATAATAAAATGAATGTAAACAAAGTAGATGAGAATTTTTCAGTTGGAGAATGGGTATTTAAAGATAGGAACTTTATTTTTTTTAAAGATTTTGTTTATTTGTTAGAGAGAGTGAGAGAGAGCATGAGAGGGGAGAAGGTCAGAGGGAGAAGCAGACTCCTCATGGAGCTGGGAGCCCAATGCGGGACTCCATCCAGGACTCCAGGATCGTGACCTGAGCCGAAGGCAGTTGCCCAACCAACTGAGCCACCCAGGTGCCCAAAGATAGGAACTTTAAAATTGAGCCACTAAATAATGATGTGTGTATGTGTACACACACATATGTGAGGTCCATACATTCTGTTGATCATTGCTTGACCTATTATGTAAAGATTCACTCTGGGTGTTATTTAGTGTGAGTCTGTATAGGGTTTTTCAAGAGCTCAAATATACCTGCTGGGAAATTTTGTATTATGCTAAAATATATTTCATGAGAGAAGTTCTCAAGAGGAAGTTGCAAAAGAAATTAGAATACCCAAAGACTTTAAAAGAAAGGAAATTTCATAAACAGAGATACTGCATAATCTTTTCCTCTTGGCTTCTTAGTTCCGATCGGCATTTCCCTTTGCTTTCGCACTCTGTCAGTGATTTATTCGAGGCTGAGGGCAGATGCCAGGATGATTTGTGAGGCCTACCTAATGCCATGGTGATAGGGATCAATGGTTTGCTCTAAAAAATAGTAAAATGCATCATCTCTATCGAACAAACGATATTTCTAAAAATATTTTGCTAAGCATAGGAGTAAAACTTGAGATTGACTGTCAGGAAAGAAACATTAGAAAGTTAATTCATTTGCCTCATGACACGATTGGCATTTCTCTCAATCAAACTTTATCTGTCATCCCCATTGAAAGGAAGCAGGTGCCTCAAAAAATGTTCATTTCTAAACAGTCTTCTTTGGAGGGGAGAGGATTCTGCTGGGGACAGTGCATTTTGCTTTATCACTTCTTTCCAGTATGAAGTTTAGGGCAAGAGACAGCTAAGACCAAAATGAAACAAAACCAGTTCTGATATGTAGTGATGTAGTAAAGCTAAATGGCTCAAAGACGTGCCTTATGGTTAATTATCTTTTACTTTTTCTCTACTTACAAAATGAATTATATGCTCAATGCAAAAAAGGAAAAAAAAAAAAGCTTGGAAAACCCAAACGAACATAAGTCAGAAAGCAATCACACTACCCAAAGATAGCCTTCTTGTCTGTATTCATGTGATCGTTTTTCTATAGTTCTGCTTTATTTAAACATTTGCAGGCCGTGGACTTCATAACAGAGGCCAGAAACCTGGAAACTTGATACTACTGGACAAGAGAATGGGGCATATTGAAAATGATAAGAGAAACAAAAGATTCAAAGAAGGAAACTGTAGAAATGCGGTGAGTATATTTTTAGAAAAACATTGCAAGTTAAATTTTTGGTGGAGATAATTGATGCTTTTGCTCGTCTGGTAAAATACATCCATATTTTATGAATAAAATTATAATATATACTAACTACTGCATATAATTAGTGAGTAGGGCTGTGGTAGTCCAGGAAACATTACAAAGTTAGGAAATTACAATTTTACAAATGCCACACATGGAAAACAGAAAGAAATGGATTATGTAGAGTATTACTAAGTGTCATAACTTGATAATGGACATGAAAACTTCTTTTCAATTTTGATGTGCACTGCAAATGCTAGTCTTATTGTTATTATTCTTACTAAATATATGGAGAGGTAGGAGGTCTGTAAAAAAACTGAAATTGCATAAAATTTCCTGATTCACAGGAAGATCTAATGGCTTGAATATATAGTGTTAGTCAGCAATGTTTTAAAGGTGATGGTCATAGAGAAGAGTGATTCAGTTGGATCTTATGAACCCCAAAGAGTTCAGGGTAAAGACTTCGGACAGTTTCCTTGATTACAAAAAATTACTTGGGGTACCTGGATGGCTTAGTTGGTTAAGTGTCTGACTCTTGATTTCTGCTCTGGTGATGATCTCAGGGTCGTGAGATCAAGCACCGCATTGGGCTCTGTCTGCACTGGGCATTGAGCCTGCTTGAGATTCTCTCTCTTACCTTTCTCCCTCTTCCTCTGCCCCTCCTACCCCCCCCCCCAAATCACTTTAGAAAAATAAATAAATTAAATTAAATTATAACTAAATAGCATCCTACCTTAAGGAAAAAAAAATCCTTAAATTTCAGAATAAGTGCAGGCATTTTATTTCACTTTTGGTGTACCTCTGTGAGAGCCTGGGGAAGGCTTTGGACCGGATTGAGTTGTTTCCCTTTTTGGAAAAATTTTATTCTTTCCATTTTGAGCATTTTCCCCAAGTCACCCTTTTAAAATATTTCTTTCATGTGTTAGTCAGACACATTTCTAGCACCTGAAAAGCAAATACACTATGTTTATGTCATCTGAGAAGCCACAAGTTTTCTGCTCATTACCCACTGATGTAAAAACTACATTATTCATAACAACTGCAGTGGCTGAGATTGTAAAAAGCTGAATTGTTTTCTCTTTGAAAATTAAACATTATTATTATTGCAGGGTCTTTATTTTATTCCTCTGTGTAAATCAGGGTAGGATAAGTGTCATAAGAAACTGTTCAAAAAATCTCAGTGGTTTAGTACAAGGAGAGTTTATTTCTCACTGATGTCACGTTTCAACTCAGGTAGGGGGTGTAGGTGACTCTGTTCCACTCAATCATTCAAGGACCCAGTCCCCTTCCATCATGTGGTATAGATCACTTCCACCCATATTTTGTCGGCCTCTCAGGTCTATAATCTAACTATATGCCCAGGAGGAAGATAAATCACGTTTGGTGAATACATAGAAGTCTCTGTAGCTCCTCAAAAATTTATAATAATATGCAATGAAAGTCTAAAATCTAGATTACTTCTAAAAATAGAAAGTCAACATTAAAATCAGAAGAATGGTTATATGGTAAGCATTTTGGCTTTGAGGTATTCCCCTCATTATACACCTGTGTATCTAAAGCTGGTTTTAGGGAGACTCTCTCAGTTGCTGGGCTGTTGGAGACTTGACTCATAATCAGTTATCATTAAAGGACAGGATATGGGGCAGCGATCTCTGACCTGGGCTCCCAACCCCTGAAAATTCTCAAAATGGATCCATGAATCCATATGCAAGAACTCATTGTCTTTTTTTTCTTTAAAATTTTTATTTACTTATTTGAGAGAGAGAGAGAGAGAGAGAGAGAGAGAGAGAATGAGCTAGGGAGAGGGGCAGAGGGAGAGGGAGAAGTAGACTCCTCGCTGAGTAGGGAGCCCAATGTGGACCCGATCCCAGGACCCTGAGATCATGACCTGAGCTGAAGGCAGATGCTTAATCAACTGAGCCACCCAGGGGCCCCATCAAAAACTCATTTTCTAAATCAACCACTGAGCCAAGGCAGGGGACATTATGTAATTCTCAAAAGCACTTTGCTGTTCTTCACTACTGCTACAATTCTTAGAATTGAGTTGTATTTCTTGGAGCCTGTTTGAGGGCTTGTAATAAACTGTGAAGTGTCCAGGGAAGAGTGACTAGGAGAGTGAGGACATTTCAAATGACATTATTTCTTCAACGCTATTGAGGGCCTACCATGTGCCATTCACTATGGTGCTAGAGATAGGAGGAGAATGAAAGAATCAGTGTCTCTGCCTTCATAGCAGATAAGGAACAAGAAAACAAATGTATGAGCAAGTTAAATTTAACTAGTGTATCTTCCTGAGGAAAATAAAGTGACATGCTAGGGAGTGTCTAGTAGAAATGGAATGTCATTAGGCAGAGTAAGTCGGGAATGTCTTTTTTTTTCTTAGATTTTTAAAATTTATTTATTTGACAGAGAGAGAGATAACAAGAGGGGCAACACAAGGAGGGAGAGTGGGAGAGGGAGAAGCAGACTCCCTGCCGAGCAGGGAGCCCGATGTGGGGCTCAATCCCAGGACCTTGGGATCATGACCCAAGCCGAAAGCAGATGCCCAACAACTAAGCCACTTAGGCACCCCAGGGAAGGTCTTTCTGAGGAGGTGGGCTATTTTAGTGGAAATCTGAATGGTGAGAAGGATCCAGCCTTGTAGGGAAGAACATTCCAGTAAAAACTCCAAGGTGGAAAGGACTTTGGTGTGTTCAAGTAACAAAAAGGCCAGTGTGGCTTAAGCGCCTGAGCAGAGCAGGGGTTGGTGGGGGGGGGGGGGGGAGGCAAAGAGGGAAAGAGATGGGGAGCATCCAGATCGTGGTGTTTGGACTTTGCTCTCAGAGTCTTGAGAAGCCAGCAGAGAGTTTTAAGGAGGAAAATGACATGGCCAGGTTAATATGATTAAAATGGCATCCTGGCTGCTGTGTGGCCCATGGAATGCAGGGATACAAGGATGGAAGCAGAGAGGTCAGTTCTGGGGTGCTAGCCACTGGGGGAAGGAAGCTGCTCCTTGTAGAAACTGGTAGGGGTTTGAAGTTTAAAAAGGGTGATGGATCTTTGATGGAGGTTGGATACCCTAGTAGGGTATTGTTAGAGAAGAGGAATCCAGATTATTTCTAGTGTTTTTTTTTAAGAATTTTATTTATTTATTTGACAGTGAGAGAGGGAACACAAGCAGAGGGAGAAGGAGAGGGAGAAGCAGATTCCCCGCTGAGCAGGGAGCCCAATGTGGGGCTCGATCCCAGGACCCGGGGTTCATGACCTGAGCGGAAGGCAGAGGCTTAACGACTGAGCCCCCCAGGCGCCCCTACTCATGGGTTTTTTGTTGTTGTTGTTGTTATATTGAATTTTTTTTTCTCCCCAAATTTGTTTATTTTAATTTTTCAGTGTTACAAGATTGATTGTTCATGCACCACACCCAGTGCTCCATGCAGTACATGCCCCTCTCGATACCCACCACCAGGCTCACCCCCCCACCCCCTCCCCTCCAAAACCCTGGAGGGCATTGTGAGAAGGAAGGGAAGGGCGAATGGGGGGAAATCGGAGGGGGTGTTGAACCAGGAGAGACTGTGGACTCTGACCTACTCATAGGTTTTTGGTGTGAACTGCTGGGTGGAAATCTTTGTGGAATGCTGAGGGAGGATCCAAGTGTTGGGCGGGGTTTGATCTGGGTGAGCTTTCAGGTTCTTTAAAACTTAAAGGCCAGTGATTTGACGCGAGACAAAACAGTGGGGCCCTGACCCAGGAGTGGGGGTGTGGTGATCTTGCTCCTGGGGCTCTGTGCCCTGAAGCCTTAAGCACAGGCTCCCGCAGGTAGCAGCCACAGCCCTGGTCTTGGGGAGGCTGCGCTATCCCCTGTGTTAGAATATAAAGCTGCCATTTTGTAGATTGGAACACTCTTTCCACCCTACCCTCCTTTCCCGAGTCATAAGGCTAACTGCCATTCTTTTTTTTTTTAATTAAAAAAAGCTTAATCTTATTATGACAAGTTACATTCTGGCTAAAATACACTCTCAGCTTCCCTTATAACTAGGGGTGGCCAATGACATGTAGGCCAAACATGCTGGATGGGACCTATGTGAAGACAGTGTAAGAGGCACAGGTCTGCTTGGAACACAGGTGTGATGGTTGGTGATAAAGAAACTGCTTTGGCCTGAAGCATGCTTGAAAATGGCAGTCGAGGCACTTGGGTGGCTCACTCGGTTAAGTGTCTGCCTTCTGCTCTGGTCATGGTCTGAGCCCTGTGTCGTCCTCCCTGCTCATCATTGGGAAGCCTGCTTCTCCCTCTCCCTCTGCCTACTGCTCCCCATTGTGGGCTCGCTCTCTCTCTCTCTGTGTGTGTGTCAAATAAATAAACAAAATCTTAAAGAAAGGAAGGAAAAGAAGGGAGGAAGGAAAGAAGGGAGGGAAAGAAGGGAAGGAAGGGAAGGAAGGGAAGGAAGGAAGGAAGAAAATGACAGTCAGGAACTCAGGAGGATGAGGCAGAAAGGTACAAGGAGCCCAAGTCCCGGATGACGACATGGAGGTGTCCTATGTCTCTGAAGTGCCTATCCTGGTGCTTCTTTTATGCAAAAGAAAAAGTTCTTATCGAAACCTCTGATATTTTACTTTCTAGCAGCCAAATACAATTCCCAACTGGTACACATCTCCTCCCCAGCTGAAACTACTTTGCAGAGCAGCTCATAGAAATTAAATGCTGCATTCTCTGTCCTCACTAAGGTCTTCCTTAACCACCCTATTTAAAAATACATCCCCCTACGTGTACTCCTCATTCCTCGCTTCCTGCTTTATTTTTCTCCAAGTCACTTATCGGCGTCTAATATACTATGTGATTTCTGCATATTATCTGTTGTGTATCTCTTGCACTTCTCTCCACAGTTGTAATGTTAGCTCTGGGAGGATTTTTGTCTGTTTCATTCCCTGCTGTATCCTCTGATCTTCTGATTCCTCCTCAACAATTCAGTGTGTAGAGGAATGAACAGGGAGACCAATAGTGACTGACACTTCTACTCCTCCTGTAGCCTATATTCTCTCTCTCCCTCTCTCTCTCTCTCTCTCTCACACACACACACACACACACATATCATACAGGTACATGGTTATTATAAGTTGGCTTCTATTCTCTTTGGCTTGTGTCTTACTGAATTAAAAACACACCTTAGAAATAAAGGTCAACACTAATTGGCAAAGAGGAGAAAGGACAAAGTTCCTAATATTCCCCTGTCTCCTGTCACGCTGGAGCTTTTTGTGCGATGTGAACTTGTTGGGAAGCAGTTTCCATTTTACAGCACTAGGCACTAATGATGAACTTCTTGGATTGTCTTGGTCGAGGTCACGTGAGAAGGGAGAAAGGCTCCATCCGCATTCTCTGACAGAAGGGAGGAGCTGGCAGGAAGTGGCACCAAGGTCTTGGCTGGAACGCATGAAGAAGCTTGCAAGGATCTAGCCGTTCACGTCACCTGACCCAGTTCCACGTTAGTTGGCCTAGATGCATTTGCAGAGCCCAGACTCACTCTGTAACTCTCTTGCCTCTATAAGTCATGAAAAAGTAAGAATGAAGGTTTGCTCGATGATACAGGTAACAGATGACCCCGGCGGGACATTACGTGTGCAGCTGCAGGGCAAGAAAGAACCGCGGTCCTGGCCTGGGCTTATTTAAGGGGCTGCGGGGCCCTGGGCGGTCAGGTCACAGCAGAACTTGCCCTGTCTGTTCGTGAGGCAGGTGGTCCAAAGGCAGCGTCTGGATCTAGTCTGGGGTCCAAGGCCTCTCGTTCTGCCTCTGCAGTCTTCACCCCTCCTTAAGGGAAATGTGCCGGCCTGCTCTTGCCAGTGTCTTTCCCGTTCCTTCCTAGGACTTCAGTTCTGCAATTGTAAAGGAGAGATGAAAAGATCTGAGATCTGCTTGCTGCACAGCAGCAAATGAATAAAACAAAAAGCTCAGATTAACCTTTTTCAGCACTATATTGCTGTTTAACACAGTATCCTCGGATGTGGTGGCTTAAAACAAAGCAGCTTGCTCTCTCCCCTGGCCTACTATGAGGGTACAATGAGATGATGTATGCATAGCCCCGGAGCACAGTCGCAGGCACAGAGCCTGCACTCAGTTATTGTTGTCCCTTAAATGTAGAGAATGACCTTGCCCATGAAACTATCCCGAGGCTACTCACCATTTTGAAATCACACTATCAAGGCTGCAAAGGAGAACTTTGGGATTGCCGGGTATTAGGGTTGCCCCTAAAATGTGTAGGGGCACCTGGCAAATATTTTGAGTGTGGCCTCTATCTATGTAAGCAATTCAATTAAAAAATGTATTATAAAAATGCATGGGTGCATGTGAGGTTTAGCACTTTACTGATGAAGGCTTATGGTACCAGATGAATAGAGATGTGCCGTTTACGTATTTGTTTATTGTCAGCTCAGTACACGTGAAGGTTCTTTGTCGGGTCTAGCCATCATCTCTTCTCGTTCAGATCTTGGTCCCATCTAATTAGTGTTCTTTATTGTCAAGTACACCATTCCTGGCTAAGGTCACCTAGCACCTTCCTTCATGAGAGAGAGATGGACTCACAATGCCATGGCTCTTTGGAACTTGTTTACGTTGGAACAACCTAGCTCTTCTTGCCCTACATTTCCCCAGAACCCTTTATTGAATGCAGGCTCTTTCCTTTTTTTTTTTTCTCCCCAAATATGTTTATTTTAATTTTTCAGTGTTACAAGATTGATTGTTCATGCACCACACCCAGTGCTCCATGCGATACGTGCCCTTCTGGATACCCACCACCAGGCTCACCCCCCACCCCCACCCCTCCAAAACCCTCAGTTTGTTGCTCAGAGTCCACAGTCTCTCCTGGTTCATCACCTCCTCCGATTTCCCCCCATTCACCCTTCCCTTCCTTCTCACGATGTGCAGGCTCTTTCCTTACCCGCGCTGCTGCCTCAGCCGTCACGTTGCCGCGAAAACGGGCTGCCATGGATTTTCCCAGAGCTTGTTTCCCGTGCTTGGGTGATGCTGGACAAAGTATGCAGGAAAGTGTGAATGATGAGTCATTTTCGGGTCATGTTAAATTTACCTCTCGGGATTTTAGAGTGTTCATGCCCAAAGACACATCTTCCAACCCTGTGTCCTCTTGAACTCCTTGGGTCAGAACCACTGCATTTCGCTCTGTTGATCAGCGGCATACTGGCTATCATTGGTGGGGTGGGAAGGGTAAAGTGTGCTCACCGCTACCCCTGGAAACCGGGGGTGGAGCAGGGGTGGGCGAGTTCATACCCACACCCACACCCACACGCGTGGCCCAAACCTCTTTGGGCTTTACCTGTAATTTTCCCTCTGCCCGTGAATACACTAACGGGCTGGAAAAAGGAGGGTTCGCTCTCAGTCAATCATAGCACTGAGTTGGGATGCTACGAAAAGCGTCCTGAGAGGGTTGGGAGGGAATAGTTTAACGAACTTAAGTGAAAGGATGTGTTTTCACTCAGCACTGGCTGTGTTAGCTATTTGAGGAGGCTACCGCTTTGTCCAAACTCTGGAGATAGCGTCCTAGAAGGGGGTCTCCACTGCTAAGCGTGTAGGAAAACAACAAGAGCACGCCAATCTATATTTACATTTGGTTTAAAAAAAAAGGAAAAAAAGAGAAGAAATAAGTTAAGCTTTTCTAATATTTAGTGTCGCCAGATAAGATACAGGATGCTTACTTGAATTTGAGTTTCAGATAGACGACAATTTTGAAGTGTAAGTATGCCCTATTGGCATGAAGTTGTATTTGTCAGGTATTTGAAATTTGAATTTAATTAGGCACTCAGTGCTTTTGTTTTCACAGTATGGTGACTCTGCTAGTATTTAATATCCAGATGGACCCCCAGATGGGCCCACCCTCAGCCTCTATGTTACTTGGTCTCCTATCATATATCCTGAGGGAGTAGCGGTATTGACAGTGGCCCCATGGCTCACCTGTGTGTTTTCGGGGAGTTACCACATACTAAAGATTACATGTACCTGGTTAAGGGCTTATACATATTATTTATTTTTAGAACATATTATTATGATAGATAGTAAGTTTTAAAGATTAGATTTTTATAGCAGGTATTGCCAGGTTCTTAAATGACCCTTACTTCTTCTATTTGGATCTGTATTTTTGTAGGCTCTCGTTCTCTCTCTCTGTGAGCTGCCATAACTTTAAAAACCAAGAATCAGCTTTAATGGAACTTGGCACAACTTTTGAACTAAACTGAATTAAGAAAAACAGAAAATGTTTGATCATACTGCTCTCAAAAATTTCATATTTCGCCAGTGAGAGCAAGAGTAACTTTTGTACCTCTAATAAATGAAACAAAATTAAGCATAATCTCAAAAATATTGTATTTTCATTGTTAATGTTTTTAATATTTCAATTTTGGGAGCATATTTTGTAATGTGATAATATATTAGTGTAATAGAACATGTATGTGCCTTGTAAGTAAAGGTACAGGGGAATGCAGAAATCGCATGTATGGGGTAGGATGCTTGCTTGATCCAGATAGTTTAGATGCCCCCCGCTGAAAG
This sequence comes from Nasua narica, assembly GCA_028533885.1. Taxonomy (NCBI): domain Eukaryota; kingdom Metazoa; phylum Chordata; class Mammalia; order Carnivora; family Procyonidae; genus Nasua; species Nasua narica. Next base: position 16,431,976 of record CM052801.1, on the reverse strand, counting down.
TTTTGCTTTATAAGCAGGGGTGTGGATTTGTCTTGGTGGAAGCACCTACCAGCTTTAAGAATAATTGCTTGTTCTTAAGTTGCAATCAGTAACGTTCTTGCGGTTGAACAGATTGCAAAATTTCACCAGATTTATACTTAGATGCCTATAAGAGAGAAATTTGGAAGCTCTTTAACATCTATGTAAAACCTCCAAAAGAGTAGCCACATTGCTTGAGAGAGTCGCTCGGAACCCTTTGGTACAGAGACCCGGAGTTTACAGAAAGACCTCATTCCTTCGTTCCTGGCTGCCCCAGATTCGTGGGGAACTTGCCAATGCGCCGTGCCTCCGTATACACAAGAGGAGTTGCTCATAGGGTGCAAACTTTCAGTCGTAAAATGAATGTGTCCTAGGAATCTCATGTGTAGCATGGGGACCATAGCTAACAGTACTATATTATGCACTTGAAAGTTGGTAAGAGAGATCTTAAATGTGCTCCCCACAAAAAAACAAAAACAAAACCCCCTAATTATGTGAGGTGATAGAGGGGTTAGCTAACCTTACTGTGGTAATCATTTTGCAATATATATGTATATCATGTCATCACATGTATGCTTTAAACTGACAAATATCATATATCAGTAATATCTCAATAAAGCCAGGGAAAAAAGCAGGCGGGGGATGGCAAATGTCAGTGAGGGCTGACAACTGAGTCCTTTTCTAGAAAATCTCCATAGGGACATTAGCATCCTGGGCTCCTGGGTTTTCTCTGGAGGCCACAACCCCAGCAGGCAGCTGTGGAACCAGGTGGTCCCAGCTGCTGTGTTGGTCGCTCTAGAGACCAGCGGCATCTGTGGAAGGGTGACACGGCAGCCGTGGGCGCCCAGGACGACAGGCCAGTGCTCCTCACAGCCACATTCGGCGGTGGGCTTCTTCAGGGCTGGAGCAGCAGTGCCCTCGCAACTGCAGCAGGAGAGAAGCCTCACAGCAGCACAGGGTGGCAGGAGGCTCCTGGCAGCGGGATGTCTGCAAATACCTTTCACTGATGCGGTTTGGCAGCACGCTGCTGCGTGGAGACAGTATCCTGGCTCTGCTTGCGAAATACTGGCCTGCGAAGCAGACTTCTCAGGCTGAAATCTTTTTTTTTTTTTTTTTTAAGATTTTATTTATTTATTTATTTGACAGAGAGGGGAGAGATCACAAGTAGGCAGAGAGGCAGGCAGAGAGAGGGGGAAGCAGGCTCCCTGCTGAACAGAGAGCCAGATGCAGGGCTGGATCCCAGGACCCTGAGATCATGTCCTGAGCCGAAGGCAAAGGCTTTAACCCACTGAGCCACCCAGGTGCCTCCTCAGGCTGAAATCTTGGGACCAAGGCTTAAAACAGTGTGGGAAGGGCCATGGCATTTCCAGAAACCCTTCTCTTCTGCTGGCCAACAGATGGTGGCTCTAAATCTGCAGTGAAGTCAGGTTAGAAAAGAAGAGAGTATTTAGAGCGCTAGTAGAGCCATTATTGGAATAGTATGGAACATAATGGTTTCTTTGGTAACCAAGCTGGGGAGACACCCACACAAAGTTAGAATGCATTGGGCACATTTCTGTTCCCCACCCCACCCCCAACCCAACAAGATTAAAATAGTATAAAGAGAAAAATGAGCTGCAGCAGCGTTTCATACCGGAGGGGATTTATTTCCTATGAGGATATATTAATGACCTATGTTTTATCTTCCAGACAAGTGGATGTAGCAGTTTTTAACTATGAAACTCTGTTTTCATGGTCAGTCCAATGGGTTTACTCTACTGTCTGCCTAGACTTTGGTGCTTATATGTAGATAGGACCCTGAGAAACAGGAGACAGGGAAAAAACGAGAACTATTTAATCCCTTTTGCATTGCCCACGTTCTTAGCGTTGACCCGGCAAAGACAGCGCACAAAAGGCAAAACAAATGAGTTTGAAAGGAAACCATTTGTTTTTTAAGAACAATGTATCTTCAGTTCTATGAGTCATTTTTCTCCTAGCTGATAAAGTTCCAAACCCCTACTCTGGATGAGGGTTTAAAAGTGTCACATAACAGGATTCATAAGCAAAGTGTCAGTAGGAAAGGACCCTCCTTTCCTACTGATTTGTAGTTCTGTCCCTTGCAATTTTTTTTCTTTTTGGTGATGGGAATGCGCTGTATCTTCAGTATCCAGTGAGGAAGCCACTGGTCATGTGAGGCAATTTAAAATTCAGCTTCTCAGTTTCAATTAAATGCCTATAGGTGGCCAGTGGCTACTAGATGGGAGAGTGCTGTTAGAAGTTCAGAAGGAAAGGGTGATTTTTCATCTCTGAAAAATCATCAAATAGCACTTTGTCTGTAACGTTTCACTTTACCTTTTTTTTCTGGTGTCAGCCTTGCTCATCTGGATGTCACCCCATGGGTTACCGAAAGCAATGTTTACCTAACGGTTCTAATAATAGTGTATCCAAGGGGCCCCAGGCACTCCGCAAACATCATCTCATTAATTCCTCCAAACTCCCAATGGGACAGGTAGGGAGTACAGATAATTATGTTTAATTTTATAAAAGAGAAAAACAAACACTAGTCTAAAATGTAAATTAGCAGCAGCAAAGGCCCTTCTGGAATCCCACTCTTCTTTTGCTTTCTTTGTACTTTATAGCAAGAATTCAGTGTTTTCTCATGTCAGGGAAAAACAGTCTTTAAACATGTTAGGTTGAAATAAAAGAAGTACCACATGCGGTTACAGCTATGATATTATTTGACTAACATTGGGTTGAAGCAGCTAAGTAGCTATTTCCTTCTCATTACTGCTGGAAGACTTTGGACTGGACTGGACTTCAAAGTAACCAAGATGATTAGAATGTGCCACGTGAGTAGAGCAGCAAGCCATCCTCAACTTTTGTTTGCCTTCCTTCATGCTTCTTCCAGGGATATAATATACCGTTATTCAAAAATATATTTATTTATACTTGGTTTTTTGGTGAATGATGTGGGAGCATAGTGATAGGCTAACCAAAGACTCATAGGTACTGAAGAGCTCCACGAAACCCTTTATTTCATACCCTGGGTATTTGTGAAGCCCTTACTTTGAGTCGACAAGTATGCTTGGGGCTGTGTACACCAAGTCAAGAAAATCAGTCAAGATTCTAGCCTTTATGTCTAAGGACCTAGCAGACATTAATCCAATAGTCAAGACAATATATGTACAAGTGCCATGGAGAAGAGGTACCTGAGCTTGTAATAGGGAGAGTTAAGGCAGTCAGGGAGATGAGGGATGGCTTGTCTCAAACAGGGGTTGAGAATTAGAGAATGAGGAGCCATCAGCTAGGTGAAGGGGGGATGAAGAAACCATTCTAGTTAGAAGGAGCAACATATGCAAAGGCCCTGAGGTAACAAGGACCATGGTGAATATGAGAGACTGAAAGAAAGCTCTTGTTGGGGAAACACATAGGTGTTGGGTGCGAGATAGGGTTGGAGAGGTTGGCAGAAGCTACACCAGACAGCACCGGCAGGCTACTTTTTTTTTCTTCTTTATTTTTATTTTGTTATTACGTTACATTATTCACTAGATGGTACATCATTAGTTTTTGCTGTAGTGTTCCATGACTCATTGTTTGCATATAATACCCAGTGCTGCATGCAACATATGCCCTCCTTAATACCCATCACCGGGCTCACCAGCAGGCTACTTTAAGGAGCTGTATTTTTTATCTTACAAGCAGTGGGTGACATTGAACGTTTTGTGGGGTTTCGTTTTGTTTTGTTTTGTTTTTTGTTTGGTTTTTTTTTTTGTGGGGTTTTTTTGTGGGGTCTATGTGGCCCATGACAGAATTGTATTTTCAAAAGATCACATTAGTTGATTGTGGCACACAGAGAACAGTTTGGAAGGTGGTCATATCATGAGGTGTTATGGACCTGATTTAGATTTGCAGAGACTATTCATTCTTTCCATCTGGATTTATTCTGAGCCTATCGAGCAGTCTCGGAACTTGCACTTAACCAAATTCTTCATATATTGCATGAGGTCTTTTGGCCTAATAAGATGTCCTTCCTTTTCAGATAGAGCTAACCACAGCAATGGTGGGTGAGGAAGTAGGGAAGTTCTGGCCTACCGTGTTGCGGGAATACCTTCTTTGACTGATGATTTTAGCATAGCATCTTAGTCGTTGCTAATTTTCTTCAGAAAAGGTAAATACCATTATTTCCCTTTTCACTTTCAACATTGCCTTGAATCTTTCAACATTTTCTGACTTGAAAGTAGTATTTCAAATTCTTGTCCTGCAGAGTTTTTGTCTGTGTTCTAGCCTTTTGAGACCAATTATAAACCTAATGCAAGGGTTTCTGGCTTCATACTTGAAATATGATAATTTTATGTGATTTATATAATGAAAAAGGAAAAAGATCCTGAGGTTCTATTGTGGTTTTTATGTCTATTATAGTACCTGTTCATTGTTATTTGCATTACAATTATTTATGCACGCATAGTAAGCTCTTTCTATAGCTCCACCCACCTTCCCTTTGACCTCCTACTCATCCTTCAGATTTGATGTTGTCATCACTTCTTCAAGGAAGCATTCCCTGATCTCCCTAACTAGGATGCTTCCCTATCTTACATACTTTTGTGGTGCTGTGATCACTTACAGTGACTCCTCTGCTACTGAATCAGTGTCTGTTGGATGAGGAGGTCCCTGGCGGTTTGGAGCTTGCCTTTGACTGTGATCACCATTAGGTCCACTGCCTCAGCACAATGCCTACCACAGAGGAGGTATTCACTCACTGTTTGCTAATGAATGAATATAAGTATACTTCTTGAAGTCAGGGAATTTTTGTTTCATGGTTGACCTGCCTGTTTCTTCGAACATTTGATAAATTGATTTAGGCTTCTAGTAGGCTCCTGGGAAACCAGGCCCCCATCTCACCCTGGTCCATGCTGGCTCCAGCAACTGCTGGTAGCTACTGTGGCCCCAGGTTGCTCCCATGGACCCAGGTGATGTCTTTTGCATCAGGCTCCAGCTCACCCCAGTACCTGCAGATTCCAGTGGCCCCAGGCACCTGATGGGCTTTTGCAAGCTCAGGCTGCCAGGCAGCCCCAGTGACACCAGGCTTCCATTGGATTCCTATAAACCCCAGCTCCCAGCTTACCGTAGTGCCGGCCAGTTGCCATGACCTGGGGTGGCTTCTGGGCCACCAGGCTCCTGGTATATTTCAGCATCAGCTAACTTCCGCAGGTCTGGGCAGTTTCTGTGGCCCCGGGTTCCCAGTCATCCCCTGTAAACACAGGATCCAGGTGGGTACCTGTGAACCCAGGATCCCTGGCAGGCCTAGCACCAGGCCCACCCCATGGACACAATCAGGCTGGTCCCTGAGTATCCAAGCACCAAGCATACCCACTTGCTGACCCAGGTCCCAGATTTGCTTGCCCAAGTACTTTAGCAACAAGCCAACCCACTGACAACAGCAGATGACCCACCAGGGGTCTCTGGACCAGCTGACTGGTGAAGGGCTTTGCTTGCCAAGCTGGTCTGTAAAGATTGGAAGAGTTGTTTACCTCCTCAAATGTACAGATACCAGTGCAAGGTCACAAAGATTATGAATAATCAAGGAAATATCACACCATGAAAGGAAACTAATTAAAACTCCAATGGCTGACTTTAAAGAAATGGAGATCTGTGAATTATCTGAAAAATAATTCAGAATAATACTCCTAAAGAAGTTCCATGAACTACAAGAAAACAGACAACAAAATGAAATTAGCATAGCAGGGCATGAACAAAATGAGTTTAACAAAGAAATAGAAACCATTAAAAATAAGAAAACAGAAATCCTAGAGTTGAAAATTATAGTGACTGAACTGAAGATTTCAATAGAAAGATTCACTAGGAGATGCAGTCAAACAGAAGAAAGAATTAATGAACTTCAATACAGATCAGTTGAAATCAGCAGATGAGCAAAAGGAGAAAGAAGAATGAAAATGAATGAAGAAAGCCTTTGTGGATTAAAAGGCACTATTAAAAGAGACAGTCTGTGCGTTATTGGAGTCCCAGAAAATGAAGGGAGAGAGAAAGAGGTACAAAGCTTATTTAAAGAAATAATGGATGAGAACTTCTCAAATCCAGGGAGAGATTTGGACATCCAAGTTCATGAATCTAACAGGTCACCCGAGAATTTCAACCCCAAATGATCTTCTCCAAGACACATTATAGTAGAACTATCTAAGTTCAGGCAAATACAAAATGTTTAAATTAGCAAGAGAAAAAAATTCTCATGTAAAAAAGAATGCATTTAAAGCTATCAGTGGATTTCTCTGCAGAAACCTTGCAGACCAGGAGAGAATGAGATAATATTTTCGAAGAGCTGGGAGAAAAAACAAACTACCAAGCAAGAATAATTCACCTCGCAAATGTGTCTTTCAGGAATGAGGGAGAGATAAAGACTTACCCAGACAAACTAAAGGTGAGGGAGATTATTACCGCTAGACCTGCCTTAAAAAGAAGTGCCAGTTTGGCAAACTGAAATTAAAAGACACTAATTAGTAATGTAAGAACATGTGAAAACATAAAACAACTGATAAAGGTAAGTATAGAGTCAAATTTGGAATACTCTAATAATGTAATATGGTAGTATGTTAATCACCTAACTCTAGCAAAGAAGTTTAAAGGACAAAAGTATTAAAAAATTATTATAGCTACAATAATTTGTCAATGGATATACATTATAAAGAGAGGTAAATTATGACAGCAAAAAAAATATGGGGTGGGTTGTAAAAAGGTAGAGTTTTTGTATGTGATCAAAATTAGGTTTTCATCAGCTTAAAATACACTGTTATATCTCTAAGGTTTTTTTTGTAAGCCTCATGATAACCATGAAACAAAAACATGCAGTAGATATACAAAAGATAAAGAGAAAGGAGTCAAAGCATACCAATATGGAAAAAATCAATTCACAAAGAAGGCAGCAAAAGAGGATGAAAGGAACAAAAGAACTAAGAAGGAGCCAGAAAATTATTAATAAGATGACATTAGTAAGTCTTCACCTTAATAATTACTTTAAATGAAGTGAATAAAATTCTCTAATTCAAAGGTGTAGCCAAATGGGTTAAAAAACAAGCTCATGATGCCTTCCAGAGACTTCCAAAGACTGCTGACTTCCAGACACTCACTTCGGCTTTAGGGATACCTATAGGTTCAAAGTGAATGGATGGAAAAACAAAAGAGAGCAGGAGTCACTGTATATATTAATAGAATGAAAGATAAAAATCATACGATCATCAATAGACACTGGAAAATCATTTGACAAAAGTCAACATCCTTTCATGATATAATCTCTGAACAAATTGGGAATGGAAGGAACATACCTCAACATAAGAAGGGCCATATATGACAAGCCCACAGCTAATATCATACTCAGTGGTGAAAGGTCGAAAGCTTTCCCCCCAAGATCAGGAACAAGACAGGTGCACTTACTCTTATCACTCCTATTCAACGTAGTACTGGAAGTCCTAGCTGAAGCAGTCAGTCAAGTAAAAAATAAAATGCATTCAAATCAGAAAGGAAGGGGTAAAATTGTCTCTGATTGTAAATGATATGATTTTATGTATAGAAAACCTGAAGTACTCCATCAAAAAACCGTTAGAACTAATAATTCAGTAAAGTCACAGGAAACAAAGTCATCATTAAAAAGTCAGTTGCAGGGGCGCCTGGGTGGCTCAGTTGGTTGAGCAACTGCCTTCGGCTCAGGTCATGATCCCGGAGTCCCGGGATCGAGTCCCATATCGGACTCCCGGCTCTGCGGGAAGTCTGCTTCTCCCTCTGACCTTTTCCCCTCTCATTCTCAGTCTCTCGCTCTCTAATAAATAAATAAAAAATCTTAAAAAAAAAAAGTCAGTTGCATTCTGCACACAGACAATGAACTATCTTAAAAAGAAATAAAGAAAAAAATCCCAATCACCTGTTTGGTTAAATTTATTCTGAAGCATTTTATTGTTTTTGTTAAAATAGTGTCAAATTTAACCAAGGATGTGACTGAAAGATCTGTACACTGAAAATTATAAGACGTTGATGAAAGAAATTGAAGAAGACATATACAAACAGAAAGATACCCTGTGTTCATGAATCAGCAGAATTAATATTGTGAATATGTCCATACTACCCAAAGCCATCTATAGATTCAAAGAAATACCTATCAGATGGCATTTTTCACAGAAATAGAAAAAAATCCTGAAGTTTTTATGGAAACAGAAAAGACCTCGAGTAGTCAAATCCAGAAAAGAACAAAGGTGGAAGCATCACACTTCCTAATTTCAAACATTATTACAAAGCTATACTAATCAAAAGTGTATGGTACTGGCATAAAAACCAAATAATCCGATTTAAAAATGGGCAAAGGATTTGAATAGACATTTTTCCAAAGAAGACATACAAATGGCCAACAGGTAGATGAAAAGATGATCAACATAACAAACCATCAAGAAATGCCAATCACAAGCACATTGAAATATCATCTCACACCTGTAGAGTGGCCATTATCAAAAAGACGAGAGGCAACAAGTGTTGGTAAGGATGTGGAGAAAAGGGAATACCTGTGCACTGTTGCTGGAAACGAAAATTGGTGTAGCCACTTCAGAAATTTATTTTTTAATTTTTGAATTTCCTCAGAAAACTAAAAATAGAACTGCTCTATGATCTAGAAATTATACTTTTTAGTATATGTCCAAAGGAAGTGAAATTACTATCTTGAATATTTTTCTGTACCCCCAGATTCATCTCAGCATTATTCACAATAGTCAAGACGTGGAAACAACCTAAGTGTCCCTCAGTGGATAAATGGATAAAGAAATTTGGTATATATTTACAATCGTATATTATTCATTCAGAAAAATGAAGGCAATCCTGTCTCTTGGGACACTATGGATGGACCTAGAGGGCATTAGGCCAAGTTGAGTAAGTCAGACAGAGAAGGACAAATACTGTATATTCTAACTTATATGAGGAATCTAAAAGTACTGAATTCATAAAAACAGAGAGTAGCGTGCTGGTGGTTACTGGGGACTCGGAGGTTGAGGAAATGGGGAGATATTGGTCAAAGGTTACAGACTTCCAGCTATAAGATGAGCAAGTTCCAAGTATCTAATGTATAGTGTTTAGTGATTATGATTAACAATACTGTGTGTGTATACTTCAAAGTTGTTAAGAGTAGATCTCAAATGTTATCACTACAATAAAATGGTAACTATGTGAGGGGATGAAGGTTTTAGCTAACCTTGTGGTAAACATTTTGTAACATATATGTGTATCAAATCATCATGCTGTACACCTTTAGCTACATATGTCATATCAATAATATCTCAATAAGGCCGGAAAAAAAGAATTGAGGTGAAACCTGTATCATTATTTTTTGAAGAAATGTGACTATGGTTTATTTACTTATTTATTTATTTATAAATTTTAATTTAAATTCTAGTTAGTTAGCATATAGTGCAATTTGGTTTTGGAATACAATTCAGTGGTTCATCACTTACATAAAATACTCAGTGCTCATCATGACAGGTGCCCTCCTTAATACCCATCACCCATCTAGCCCATCCCCCACCCACCTCCCTCCCTCAACCTTCAGTTTGTTCTTTGTCATTGAGAGTCTCTTGTGGTATGTTTTCCTCTCTCTTCTTCCCCTCCACCTCCACTTTCTCATATATTCATCTGTTTTGTTTCTTAAATACCATGTAAGAGTGAAATGATATGGTATTGTCTTCTCTGACTTATTTCATTTAGCATAATGCACTCCAGCTCCATCCATGTCATTGCAAATGACAAGATTTTCATTTTTTTGATGGCTGAGTAGTATTCCATTATATCCAAATCTATCTGTCACACACATGCATACACACACACACACACACACACACACACACCACATCTTCTTTATCCATTCATCAGTTGATGGACATTTGGGCTCTCTCCGTAGTTTGGCTGCTGTTAATCATGCTACTATAAACATTGGGGTGCATGTGCCCCTTTGAATCTGTATTTCATATCCTTTGGGTAAACACTTAGTAGTGCCAATTGCTGGATCGTAGGGTAGCTCTATTTTTAACTTTTTGAGGCACCTCCATACTGTTCTCCAGAGTGGCTGCACCAGTTTGCCTTCCCAGCAACAGTGCAAGAGGGTTCCCTTTCTCCACATCTTCGCCAACACCTGTTGTTTCTCGTGTTGTTAATATTAGCCATTCTGACACCTATGAAGTGGAAACCTGTATTACTGATTTCAGTCATTTCATGTGTAATTTTCAGTAGAGATGGCAATATTCAGGTGGAGATAGCTTGCCACTTGTTATAAATGCATTAAATATAGTCCATTTAAAATGGGCAGAAGAGGAGCGCCTGGGTGACTCAGCGGGTTAAAGCCTCTGCCTTCGGCTCAGGTCATGATCTCAGGGTCTTGGGATCGAGCCCCGCATCGGGCTCTCTGCTCAGCAGGGACCCTGCTTCCCCCCCTCTCTCTGTCTGCCTCTCTGCCTACTTGTGATCTCTTTTGCTCTGTCAAATAAATAAATAAAATCTTTAAAAAAATGGGAAGAAGATATTAAACAACATAGCATGTACAGGAATATGGTGAAGTGGATGAGAGCATTGATTCTAAAGCCAAACTCAGAATTCAAATCATGATTCTCAGGCTTACTAGTTGCATCGCCGAGTGCAAGTTATTTAACTTCTCTGTCCCTGGTTTCCTCATTTGTAACATGGAGACAATGATTCCTACCTCAAATAATGTTATGATGTGTAAACGAATAAACCTATATAAATCATTTGCAGCAATGCCTTGCCTAAGTCTGACACAAAACGCTGTTGCTGTTTCGTCACTGTTCCTGGGCAGAAGGACAGGCTATGTCAGGTTCACTAGGGCCACAATAGCCAAAATGCTCAAGTTCCTCCACGCCTCCTTTTAGGAAAGTCGAAGTTGAGGACCTTTACAGTACTCTTAGTTGATACTTTTGCTCAGTAAATTGATTCGATTTTTTTCAGTTCCCATGTTGTAATATGCAGCTGTTAAGAGAATTACAGTTTTAGGTGCCTGGGTGGCTCAGTAGGTTGAGCGGCTGCCTTCGGCTCAGGTCATGATCCTTGAGTTCCGGGATCGAGTCCCACATCAGGGTCCCAGCTCCGCGGGGAGTCTGCTTCTTCCTCTAACCTTCTCTCCTCTTATGCTCTCTCTCACTTTCTCTGTCTCTTAAATAAATAAAATCTTAAAAAAAAAAAAGAGAATTACAGTTTTCCCACCAAATTTTACTGCAAATGCTGGAAGGCCAGCAAGGGCAGAGGACATTGAGATGACACTGATTATGTCAAATTATTGGAAAAGTTCCAGAAAAGTCCATGGGAGGGCCCCGAGTTTGCTGAATTTGTTCCCCTCAGGGAAGTAAGTGGGTGTGTACGTACGTGTGGAGGGCATGGAGGCTATGGGGCTGGAGGCAATAGGTTTATATGTGCTTATTTTAAACTTTATACTTGGGGGTGATATATACCCGGAAAGGCACAAACATATAAATGTCTACACTGAGTTTTCACAAGTAAACACATTCAAGTCACCAGCACCCCCATCAAGAATCAGAACATAATCAGCAGCCTGGAAGGCCTTTCCAGTCACTAATCCACCGGCTCTAATCAGTATCCTGCCTTCTAACACTGCAGATTAGTTTTGCCTGTTTTTGTTGTCTATTTAGATAAAATCATACAGTATCTATCTACTCCTTTGCATCCTGCCTTTATCCTCAGTATTATGTATATCACATTCCTCCATACCGCCGCGTGAAGTTGTATATCATTCATTCACAGGCTGTATTTTATTCCATTGTGTGAAAATGTATTTCCTATTCTATTGTTGATGGGCATTTGGGCGGCTTCCAGTTTGGGGCCAGCGTGTGCTGCTCTGAGCATCCGAATGTATCTTTTGGTGCGCAGCGGAGTGTGTTTCTGTAGGGCATATGCCTCAGCGTGGAATTGCGGGGTCACAAGGTATGTGGATGCTAAGCTTTAGGTTTTATGTGATTTTTTTTCAGTGCTAGAGGTGATTCTGATTCCTGGCCAAGGCTGAGAACCACTGATCTATAATATCTACCCAAAAGGAAGGTTTAAAGCCATGCTATCAAAGCACGGATGAGCTCATTAAAGATGTAATATTAAGAAGATGAACTACAGGGATCATCCAACTGTCTCACAGATAATGCCAATGTCTGTTGCTTCGATAGTTAGCTTGCCTTTTCCGTAGGGGGTCGGGGTGGGTGGGTTAATGCTAGATTCTGGCTCCCTCATTTTCTTTTCTCCCTTGGTTCGACCCTCATTTCTCTCAGGTTCAGCAAAGTGGAATGCTGACCGAGAACTGGGACTGAAGGAAAGCGTTGCCAAGTACTGTTAATTATTAATGAAATGAATTTGCATCAGACCAGAGGGGATTAAAGTGGCTTGAAATGAATAGCAAGTTCTTGATAAGGCTTTTCCGATTCTCAGGTGACTGCAATGATGCGCTCGTGTTGGCGCATATTAATTTAATAGAAGCACTACTCCCCCCACAGTGCAGCTTGGAGCTGGATAGAAGCCCGGCCCAGGGACAGCAGATTCCAAAGCAATTTCTGCTTATGTGGCTATGGTGAAACAAAGTGACGTGAGCACAACACGGTGGGCTCAGAAAATGCTTAAAACGTACCTCAAAGCAAAATATCCTTTCACTTTCCTACTGCAAGCACTGGGAAGAGACAAGGGCCTTGCTACAGTGGCACACAGATCTCAGATCAAACCCAGCTCAGCTTTACCAGCTGTGTGACCTTTGGCAAGTTACCTAACCTCTCAGAGCCTTTGATTTCTTCATCTGTGAAATGGGATAATTATATTTACCTCAAGGAAATTGTGTGTAAAGTGCCTGGCTCGCAACAGGCACCTAGCAGATAGCAAGTAATTGCTTATGGTGCCGTGAGAGAGTGCTGGGAACTTCCCTGTGTGGTCGGGAAGGGCCATGGGGGAAAGGTAGTGCTCTGGAAGCTAGCTGTGGACAGATGGCAGGCCCATAGTGAAAATGGAAATGTTTCCCGCTGCTACAGATTTGAAGAAGGTCTTTGACTTTGTGTAAAACATGAAGGGAGTAGCTACCAGAATTTTCTGTTAGTTTATTTCATGTGCAGGCACACAAATATGTCCAGGAAGTATAGAAAGCTAACTAAGCTTAAAGATCGGTAGGAATGTCAGGGTAGCTCAGGAGGGCATTCCGCACAGCCCCATTTTATAACTAAGTGTCCCCACTTAAAGAAAACTCATTTAGGTGGCCGCGTCCTGCTCCATGTGTCTTCAGCTCTCCCTGACTGCAGCTGACTAGACCCTGGATGAGTGTGAAAGCTGGGGCTCTTTGGTCTATCTCGCTCTTCTTTTAAGATCTAGTTCAAGTATTACCATTAACAAAGTGTTTCCTAACAGTTTAGGCCATTAGGATAGGACTGACCTCGATGATGCTGTGATATTGATGAGTGGGAGCTAATAGGCAGAGGGACAGACTGGTTATCCTATCCAAGCCTTAGACACTGATTGGTGTGGAAGAATGACAGTAACAACAGAACGTTTACTGAGCACTTATTTTGTGCCAGGTGTTAAGCTCAGCACGTTCTCTCACGTGGTCTCTTCTGCTAACCCATTAAGGAGTACACAATTATTTTCTCCACTTTAGAGATGAGGAAAACAAAGGTTCCTTTAGTTCAGTGACTTGCCAAGCTGGAAGCAAGCGCCAATCTTGTTCTTTCTAATCCGAGACCCTTAAATCACCGCAACACAGCCTCCCTATTGGTGGACAGCCATGCCCGTGTGGCGTGGCAACCGGGAAGTGCTGTGTTATACAGTAGAAGCCATTCAGAGAGAGTGTGCTGCCATTTTTGTATGCATTTTTTGTATTGGATTATTTAGACTGGATTATTTCACGTTGTGAAAAAGATCACTCTTGTTCAATTGATAACAATTCATTTGTTTCATTATTTAAAGGTCATTCTTTTACATTTAAACAACATGTAATTCAATGACGGAAATTCCTGTAGCAACATTATTAGAACCAGGACCATATAATAAACATTTGAAAAGCACTTGGTCTTTTTGTAAATGGCCAGGTCATTACTTGACTTGTTCAAATACCTCTTCTGTGGTGGATGACTAATAGAATAATCCATGTTTTAGGGAGAAGTTAAGGAGACCCTAGGAGGTTAATATGTACCCAGGTTCCCTACTGAAAGAGATAATGGCCAGCATCACTAACAAGTCATTCAGTCAATTCCTTGGTACTGAAAGGAAATAATCCCTGGAGTGGCTGCACACGTTGCAAAAACGTTTCAATATTTGAACTATATGCTCTTTGGAGTTAGTGTTAGAGACAATTGAAGACTATCCTCATCACTCCCATTCTATAATTTTAATGCTGGTGGATTCCCATCTATTCATTTCTTCCACAAATATTTATTTGGTAATTATGACGTAATTATGATGATATTACATTATGATGTAATTATGTTGTAATTATGAGACACAACCCTGGGCAAGACTGAACTTACATTGAGAAGTGCAGACAAGTAACGGGCAGCTCTGTGGCGTGGATGACAACAGTAATGAACACACACGCCCAAGAGGTGGGCTGTAGCCGTGATGTGTGAAGCTTGCGCCAGCCAAAGGAGCTGCTTTGGCATCCCAGTTCTATCAGTTACCAGAACCCAGAAGCCTGTACACAGTGCTTGTCGAACTTTGGTAGATGTGAGAGTCATCTGGGAACCTGGTAGAACACCAAGGCCCAGACCTTGCCTCACTTGAACAAAACTGGGTCTCTGTGTTCTTTATCAGCTTTCCAGGTGATTCTGACAAAGCCTATGTCTGAGAACCACTGCTGTGGACCAACACTGTACCATTCCACTGGATTTTTAATATGATGCATGTGGCAGTTAAGTTATTTTCGGTGTTTTCTTTCTGGAATGTGGAATAGGACCTGCTATAGGATATCTGATTTCAAGAGACTTTGGCTTATTTGAAGCTGAATTACTCAAAGTGGGAAAATAGAATTTTTAAAAATCTCTTTTCATGTTGGTTACCTTGCCCCTGACCTCTATCTTTGGTTTATTGCACTCATTTTCTCTGAAGTTGTTTTCTGAGCAGAGAACATTTTATTGAAAAGTGCTCTTATGAATTCAAGTTGTGGGATTAAGTAGGAAATACCAGCACTAGAGCACAGACAAATACTTGATTGAAGACAACATCCCTTTGGGGGAGAATCCCCATTTCTTATTTCTTTGTCACTTTCCCATTTCCCATTTGAATCGAGACAGGGTTTAAATCAAAGCTTTCTGTGCACGATTGTGTGACTTGGGGGAAGTCGCAGAACCTTTCTGTGGCTCGGTTCCCTGATGTGTACAGTGGGGATAGTGATAGTAGTAGTGCCCCCCTCACAGTGTTTTTGTGATGATTAACTACAGTAACGCTTGATCACACTTAGAAACAGACACCTAGTAAGCGCTAAATACATGTTCTTGCTATTAGTTTTTTCCATCCTATCTTTTAAATGTCTCATTCCTCCTTGTGTGCCTGTTGTTTATTTCTGGGTTATGTTGAGGCTAAAGACCAGTGGGTTCTGTCAAGATTCATTCAAAAAGAATCGGGGCCTCATAGAGGGCTAAAATGAAATGAAACTAGCCTCATGGTTACTGCTAACGCTTCTTATAAACATACAGTGTTTAGAAACAACTGGGGATCAAGGGTTAGAAACTGGGGATCGAAGGTTAGGAACAGAACCTGTTGTCAACCAGTGTCAATGTGAAACTGTGCTTTGGAATGGTGGGCCAAAGAGCCACCTGTAATCGATTCCCAGGAAGGTCCCCAGAGGAGCCCAGCAATCTCTTAGGTGTGCCTGTCTACCACGGCCCACATCCACCACTCTTCACCTTCCCAGAACGCAGCAGAAGGGCCAAGCTGAGGACCACGTGCGGACTGTGTGTAGGGTTGGAGTAAGGGACTGCTTCTGCGACGGAACTTGAATTTCAATAAGATGTCTGCATTTCCATTTTGCTTACTGCAGGCTAATATTGAAAATTCTCCATCCAAATGCTTGTTGCCTGTCTGACTCTTTCAGGGTCCCATTGTGGGCCCACAGAGGTCCTGCTCTGAGCCATGCCTCTATGCACCTCTCTGATCTTCCTCCATGTTACCCTGGGGACCAGGTCTCTGTCCCCTCAGCTTTCCTTCTCTGTTGCAGATTCACTGTGAAGCCCTCCACTCCTGCTCTACCATCTGCTGCAATTTTATGTTCTCTTTACAAGCTTTAGTTGTAAAGAGAGATGTGCTCTTTAAAAAATGTATATTCATTGCTACCCACCCTCTCCAAGCAGCACTTGGAGATAGATTTTTATATATATATATATATATATATATATATATATATATACACACACACACATCCATACACACACCATACACACACACACACACACTTTGCTTTTGTATACAGAAATAAAACCACAACTATAAGGAATTTATGTGTGGATAATTTGGGAAATAGGAAGGATTGGTATGCTATATAATTTTTTAAAAATACAGTTAACTTACAGTTAACTAGTTTTCTTTGCGCTTGGCCATTTCTATAGTGAGTGCATTTTTATCAGGCTTCTATATTTTCATCTTTGTTCCCACACACCAGTTTTTAGAGGGGCATTTCTTATGCTATAATACTAAATTTATCCAGTGGTCACCTTTAAACTGTATTACTTTAGTATTAAATATTTTATGCATAAGATATAAAAATATTTTAAATATTTTTTTATATTTGCAAAAGAAGAAAGATAAAATATGCACATGGAATTTATGTACCAATTTAGACATGTTTTAAAATTTTTGTATCTTGAAATAATCACAGACTCACAGGAAGTTGCAAAAATAGCATATAGTATCCTGTGTATGGTTCCTCCAGCTTTCTCCAATGGTGGCATATCACACAGCTGGAGTAGAATATCAAACCAAGAAATCGAAATGGGTACAACACTGTTAACTAGACTACAGTTCTACCTTTTCCACCATTTTTACATGCACTATTTGTGTGTATGTGTGTGTGTGTGTCTGTGTGTGTGTAGTTCTACTCAGTTTTTATTTTTTTTAAGATTTTTTTTATTTATTTATTAGAGACAGAGACTGAGAATGAGAGGGGAGAAGGTCAGAGGGAGAAGCAGACTTCCTGCAGAGCCAGGAGTCCGATATGGGACTCGATCCTGGGACTCCAGGATCATGACCTGAGCCAAAGGCAGTCGCTTAACCAACTGAGCCACCCAGGCGCCCTCTACTCAGTTTTATTCAGTGTAACCACAATTGAGATGTAAAACTATCCCATCACCACAGAATAACTCCCTGGTGCTGCCCCTTTCTATTTGCATGGCTTGGCAACTACTGATCTGCTCTCTGTCTACAGTTTTATCATGTTGTGAATTTTATGTAAATGAAAGCATACAGTTAAGCATCCATTAAGCATAATACCTTTAGATCTGTCTGGGGTATTGTTTGTGTTGATGTTTGTACTTTTTTATTGCTGAGTAATATTCCATTGTGTGAATAGACCAGAGTTTATTTAACCATTAGTATTTTATTGTCTCCCACTTTTTTTTTTTATTGTCTCCCACTTTTGAACTCACTTCTGTTAGTCTTTGAGCTGCTGACTTTCTACTAGAGCTCTTGTATCTAAGGAAGCTAATATATAATTCAGTGCATTACAGTGGGATTCTAGCATGCCAGAGCTTCTGTATGAGAGTTTACATTCTGGTATATTCTTAGCTGTGGATGGTAACCTTGTGGTAGCATTTGGTTGGATTTTACATATCCTTGAGTCATTGATTGACCAGTATTTTCAGATATGACCAGTTATTGTCAAATCTTTGCTTCCTATTATAGATTTGTCCCATTGTATCTGCTCTTTTCTTATGTACTCATATACATCATATATATGTGGAATGATACTGATTTCTGAATGTTGAGTTTTTTGTTCAACATGATAATAATAAATGCTGAAATATTTTAAACAATTTTAATTTCTATTTTTACTAATGGAAATCATATTCATTATTTAAGTTTCTGATGATCAAAGTGAAGATTTTAAAATTACCTGAAATCCTGCCACACAGGAAAAACTGCTACTTAATATTTTATTGTAAATCCCTCCAGGGCCTTTAGAACATTTAAGCTCTCTATTCCTCATTATTAAACTGTCCATCCTCCAGACCTCCCTTGGTGTTAGTTCTCTGGAAGCGGAGTTGGAGTGTGGGTACCCTATGATTGAGGGTCTAAGACATAATCAAAAGAACCTGAGCTATGTGCTCTCTTCGTTTTTTAAAATGATTTATTTATTTATTTGAAACAGAAAGAGAGAGTGGGTATGTGAGAGCAGGGGGAGGGGCAGGGAGAGAGAGAGAGAATCTCAAACACTCTGTGCTCAGCACAGAGTGGGATGTGGGGCTCGGTCCCACGACCCTGAGATCATGACCTGAGCTGACACCAAGAGTCAGACATTCAACTGACTGAGCCACCCAGCGACCCCCTCTCTGTTTTCGTAGCCCAGACCTTATTGTTGAGAAGAATCCTATCTTCTTTTCTAATTGGTGAACTGATCGAGAATTTGCAGGAACCTTGACAACTCACTTTATATCCTCCTCTCACGCCTACTCTTCCCTGAGATTTAGGGCACTGCCAGCCTCTAGCTCACATCCTTTCCTGAGAATCCTTCCCTGGCCCTGCTTGGCCTTTCAAGGCAAGCCGAAGTCACCCACAGATTCTCTCTCTCTCTCTCTCTCTCTCTCTCTCTCTCTCTCCACAAATCCCAAGGGGGAGGGATCCAGCAGCAAGAAGAAAATGGTTACATATATTTTTCCTCTCACAGAAGCCTCTAATGCCAGAGCACTATTTTTTGGGGGTCCTAAAGGTGACCTTCCTCAATGTCTGCCAGAGTTCTCCCCCTTGGGGTTAGAGGGAAAAGTAGAGGGCTGTGGCCTGACTGCCTTTCCTTTCTCTCAGTGATGTGCTGGAACACGGGTCAGATGGCCTGAGGTGAGGTGAACTTGATCTCTGGCCACGAGGCATATAGCGTGTGGCCGCTCGTGGCCGTCTGGCAAGCTCTGAGGAGGAGGGTGTGCCTTTCCATCCCGGTGCTGCCCTGTGCTCACACGCCTTGCTAGGGGAAGATGTCCAGCAATTATATTGTGGGCTCGCCAAGTCCTCCTTCTTCCACTCCAGGAAGCAGATTGAAACGTTAAATGGACAGTATTACAGGGATACCCTTAAATCGTTTCTAGTCTCTGAAAATAATGAAATTGATCGCCTACTTGTTGCTAATATTGGTTACAAATTGCTAGGGCCCATCCCCCAATTGATCCTGGTGCACCAGCGTGTCTCAGTCCTATCCTGTCGTAGACCTTGCCGTCCCTTACAGCCGCATCATTTCTGCATTCCTGAGCTCTGAGGTCCTAGCCCGTCACCTGTACTGTGGCTACCTGTCCTTACTGCTCCTGCCAGCTGTCCTTGCGACCCTCTCTTCCAGCCGTTCACCACAGGACTAAGACAGAGTGGTCTTTCCGAAGGGTACACGTATGTGTTCCTGGTCCTCATGGCCCACCAGTATTATCAAGGTGGCACCCAGGGTCCCCAGGAGCTGCCTGCCAGTGCCCTAGCTCATGCCAGCTCCCCCCTAGCTATCCTAAGCTGCCGGCATTTCCTTCCCAGAAGGCATTTTCTGCCTCCACACCTCCCCACGGGTCGTTCCCTCTGCTAAAGATGTTCTTTCAACCGCTGTTCTCCAGAGTCAAACTAAGTAAGTGTTACCGTTTTTTGAAAAGAGGTCTTTGGTGCCTTCTGGAGAAACTTGATGCTCCCACAGCTTCTTGGGTGACCCTCTAGTTTAGCTCTGTCAACTGTTAATTTATTGTCTTCTCTACACCTTTATCACTATACTGTAAATATTTGGAAAGAGATGACGTTCTATTTGGTCTTGTATATTTAGGGTCCGATAAGAGTAGATGTTCAACACATATTTGCTGAATCAACAGTATAATTAAAAACCTCCACATGTTTTTTTAATTTTAAGGTATTCATATTTAAAACAATTCTTTCTCAGTATTTTTGTCAAATGGATCACATTAGACCACTGCGTTTGTTTTTCTCCCTCTGAGAAGATGTCTTCATCAGCATTGTGCCCAATAGGACTTCTTTTTAAGTGAGTCTCTTGAAATACTGTGTGAGAAAATTTTTGAAAGCATATTTTGAGTTGACCCCTCTTGAGGCTCATGAATTGCTCCTTATCAGAATAAAAATATGAGTATCACACACATGATGGGATGATTCTTCAACCCTGACAAAACTCTAACTTCGAATATCATCGTCCAACTTTGTTGGTCCCTGAGCATGATTTATTATTATTTCTTTTTTTTAATTCATTTATTTGAGATAGAGACAGTGAGAGAGAGCATGAGAGGGGAGAACGTCAGAGGGAGAAGCAGACTCCCCATGGAGCTGGGAGCCCGATGTGGGACTCGATCCCAGGACTCTGAGATCATGACCTGAGCCGCAGGCAGTTGCTCAACCAACTGAGCCACCCAGGCGCCCGATTTATTATTATTTCTTGACATTCTCTCTACTGGATTTCCTTCCCCCTGCGACTGGCTCCAGTCTTGACTAGCTCTTTAAAAGCACCCTTGTTAAGGCTGCTTGCAGAGCCTTGGCTTTGCCACTCTTGGCCTTTTCTTTCCACCCTAACTTCCAGCGACCTCCGGAGCAGCTCTTCCTGAACTTGCATGTGCATCCGAATCACCTGAGAGCTTGTTAAAACACTGACTGCTGGGGTCCACCCCAAGTCTCTGATTCAGCAGGTTTGGGGGAGGGCTGAGATTTTACATGTCTTAACAGGTTCCCAGGTGATGCCAATACTGCTGATAGGGGACTTCACTTTGCGAGCCTGTTTTACCAGCATTCCTAGCGCTCGGCCAGTGCTGACGACCACAGCCACTTCACTCGCACTCACCAATTCTGCGCCACACAGCTAGGAAGGAATAGGAGGACTGTGGGTGGGCTGGTACGGTGTGACTTTACACGTGGTTCGCCACAGTGCGTGCATTTGGGCCTCTGCTCAGTGTTCTGGCTCCCACGCTTTATCCTTTGTTGGGTTCCTTGTTGGACATTTTATTTCTTGGGGGACGAGGATGTTTTGGTTTCCCTCGCCGAGCTCCTTCTGGAAGCTGAAGATCAGAGGTAAGTTTCCTTCCCGGATCTGCGAATCTCCCTGTTGGCCTAGTTCTACGTTTGTGGCTGCGCTTACTCTGGAGTCGTTGGTTTCTCTGTACTGATTTCTTCCTGTTTGTTGTTAAGACTGTAGGGTTTGCCTGTTTTGTGCCAGTATGTCTGGCATCTCAGGCTTGCTTATTTCTAATGGGGGCATTTGTCTGTGTTAGGCGGGTTTGACTTTGGTAGGTAATCTAGGCTCCCTTATTTTTGCTTTGTAAATGTTGAATATTTATTCCATTGAACAACTTGGTTACTATTTATATGACCATTGCTTTATTTCCCTCCTTTCTTGGTTTCTCTGTTGTTTTTGGAATCCTCAACCCCAGCCTCCATCTCTCTTAAGTCCTGAGACTTGATTCTGGCTGCTTTTTTTGACTTTTCTGATCATGCAACATGGCTGTAAGGTTTTAGTGCCATCTACATACATAACTTTGCTCAAAATTGAGTACAGTTAACCCTTGAAAAACACAGGTTTTAACCATACTTGTCCACTTGAGGATTTGTTTTGATACCGTAGTGTGGATGTATTTTCTCTTACTTATGATATTCTTTTTTTTTTTTTACTTATGATATTCTTAACATTTTCTTTCCCCTAGCTTACTTGATTATAAGAATACAGTATATAATACATATGACATGTGAAATGAGTTAATTGACTGTTAGAAGTAGGGCTTTCAGGCAACCATATGCTAATAGTAATTTTTTGGAGAGTCAAAAGTTACATGTAGATTTCCAACTGTGTGGGGGGGTTGATGCCCCTAACTCCTGTGTTGTTCTAAGATCAAGTGTATCTTATAATTTCTCCTTTTATTTTATTTTTTGGTATTTAAGTATTTTTTCTCGTACTGGTATTGTTTTGAGTGTAGTTAAGATGAAGTGTTACATATTTCAGGTGCACAGCCTAGTGACTTGACAATTTATACATGATGCAGTGCTCTCCATGGAAAGCGTAGCTACCATCTATCACCATACAAAGTTATAATATTATTGACTACATTCCCTATGCTGCATTTTTCATCCATTTTCTCTACCTTGGAAGCCCATTTCAATGACGCTTAGGAGCTTGCTACTCCAAGTATAGTCTGAGGATCAGCACCATCAGCTGAGTGAGGGGAAGTCCTTAGAAATGGATAGCTTCAGACCTTACCTCAGATCTAGTGAATTAGCATTCACATTTTAACAGGAGCTCCAGGTGTTGTGTATGCACATTGGAAAAAATTGGTCCATGGTACAGCGCCTATAAGATCAATTGCTACCACCTGAGTAAACGTGACTCCATCTTAGCGTGCAACTTTTTCCAACTTAATCACCACTGATGTAATAACTACAAACTATTTTTGTGTGGGTTTCCGATTAATAGTATGGACTATGACAAACAACCCTCAGTTGTGCAGGAAACTGGAAGTGCTTTGTGTATGTCTGAAATGTCTGTCTTGGGATGTTTCTTTGGCCAGGCCCAGCCAAAGTCATCAACATCCCAAAGGAGTATTGCTATATATTTGTTTGCCATGGCCTTACGTGGGCTTGGAGGAGAGGCAGCCTGAGGTTCCATGGTGGATGGGCATCGCCCCACACTCAACACCATATTCCTGGTGCTTAGTTTAATGCTGGCCCATAGTAGGTGACCATACAGACATCTCTCACCAGCATTTAACTTAGGGTAAGTGTTGAAAGTGGATCAGATTGGGTGAACTAGCTCTACCCCGGGGCTTTTTTGGTGAATGGGGCCAGCAGTAGTGGTCTGAACGGTGACAAGTAACCACCTTGTTGGCAGATGTCCATCTTCCTAGGAAAAGGACTCAGCCAGTGACTAAGAGTATGGGTGTCACACCCAGTCATTGTGGGGAGAGGGTGATAAAGACCTGTATGGAGTTTGAGAACCTCAGTCAAGACTTCCCAAGTTCAGAACAGGGCTATATCCCCAAAGGCAGGAAACCTGGAACATCAAGCTGGAGACCCAGGTGGACAGGCCCTTATTAGCAGTGCAGGAGAAAGAGCATGGGTTCTAGAGTCCAACTTGGGTCCACTTCATAGGCCTCCTTCCTCCTAGCTGTGTGACTTTGAGTAACTCAGCTAATCTCAGATGGTCTTCCTAGTCAAATAAGACTGCATCTAAAGAGTTTAATACAGGGCTTCAAATAGAAGCTTAAGTAAATTGCAGTTGCTAATAGGCTTATAGGTAGAGAGAGTCCTATTCTTAGGTGACCACATGGATCTCAAGAATTTTCAAGTTCTTTGAATTCCCAAGGTTAGGGCAACAAAACTAGTGCTGACACTTGGTTGGAGGTTTGGGTAGCTAATGGGCTTCCTTGTTGGCTAGTAGCTGGGCAGAATGGGGAATGCATACCCAAAGCACGTGTGCTTAGGTATATCAGAGAAGGTGACGAGAGCTCTTAGAGCCAAGTGGGCAGTACTAAAAAATGGAGAGGAGTATGGCGCCACTGGTAGTCACAAAGGTTGAATTATATGGGTAGGCTGCCGTTGAGGTCTGTGGCTTTTGACAAGTAGGTTTATTAATCTGCTCACTTTGTTCATCTGTCAATAGGGGACTTGAATAAAATGCCCCTGCAGGTAATGGGCAATTCATATTGTTACAGGTGTCCCTTGTATAATGGAATTCAGTGGGAAATCTGTGTGTAAGATGAATCAGTATAATTTTCATCCTTGTATGTAGCTTTTGTAAGCGGTTATTTATAGACTTAAATTGAAGTGCAGCTTCCCTTATCCCCTTCTGATCGCAGGTGGTCAGCAAGATGAAGCCCTGGTGGTGAGGGGGATGGACTGTCACTGAATGTCAGAGTTCAGTCTCATCCTTGCTCTTAAACCTTCTGAAATTCTGGGATGAGTCTCTCACATTGCAGTAGCAACTAGATGGAAAGGGACTATTGATTCTTCACCTGTAGTACTTCTTTTCAAAAAGGATGAAATCTGAAAGCAGATGGAAATTTTTTTTATTACAATGACTTCTTGGATGTACAAGCCTGCTTTTTCATGAGCATGCTCCTTCTGTATGGGATCTCTTTTGCTAGTGAGTTTGCCTAGCTTGTGTGAGTTGCAGAACCCTATGCCAATGGAAGAATACTGAAAGTCACCCAAGGACTGAGTGAGAGCCTTTGTAGTCTCCTGGAATCCTATGTGTTTCACTATGTGGATGCTGTAGAGATGTGTTTGCTTTGTGCTTCTCATTCCAGAGGTTGTGCAAAAGTATCACCTGGAGGGCTTGCTCAGCTCAACTCCTGGGATGCATCCTCAGATTGCATGGATCTGGGGTAGAGCCTGAGAACTTATATTTCCAGTAAGCTCCCAGGTGATACTGATGGTGACCTGGCCCCAGTAGCAGAGCGATGTGCTATTTTCATTATCGTTTTCTATAGTCTGATTATC
The DNA here is from genome assembly GCA_028533885.1 of Nasua narica. Classification (NCBI taxonomy): domain Eukaryota; kingdom Metazoa; phylum Chordata; class Mammalia; order Carnivora; family Procyonidae; genus Nasua; species Nasua narica. The sequence goes on along the minus strand of CM052801.1, from coordinate 16,407,304 downwards.
TTCCAGCTTCTAGTGGCACCTTCTGTTTGCCAGTCAAAATTGCGCATCTTCCTTTTTACCTCGCTTGTTCTCCTCCTAACTGTAAGGAAAGAAGTGACCAAGGTGACCTTCGTGTCAGCCTAGGGGGGATTTACCCTTACTCTGAAGGCCCCATGGCTTGGATGCCATTGTGGCTAGGTAATTGTGATCATGGAAAATGAAAAAAAAAAAGGCTTATTTCATGGCAAAACTTCAGAGCTGCTCCTTTGAACCTCCTGAAGCCTGGGCGAGAAAGCATCAGTGGAAGACTCAGTAACCAGAGGTTTGCTGGATTTTTTGCTCTTTAAACCGTTTATTGGAACCCAAGGTAGAAAATAGAAACAGAAGTGACAAATGTCAAAATTTGAGTCTTACAGACTCTTCCAGGAGTCTTCTTCCTCTTGCTCTACGGCCTGTTTGACCCCAGTGAAGGTTTGCTGGTGGGGTGGAGGCAAATGCTCTTCCAGTGTCTAATCTATGAATCCTCAGGTCAGCCACCCTAGAGAGGCCTCATACTTGAGTTGGGGAAGATTCCTCATTGTGAGTAGATCTACTTTGGTGGGTAGATTCCTAGAGAGCTAAAAACACAAAAACAAAACAAAAAACCAGAAAAAAGTGTCCCTGGGTCCTATACCCTGCACAGCTTTGAATAGCCGTGTGACCTTGGACTGGTTTCTTCACCATCTGGCCTCTTCTTTTACCTGGACACCTTCTGGGTTTAGTCCTGAGCCTGGAAGTTAAACTTGGACCAACCAGACAGGTGGGAGATGGGTTACATGGTGATGCACTTACTGGCTGTATTGTAAGTCTTGTTTAGCCTCTTTGTCATTGTCCTTGTTGGGGGGTGGGGGGTGCTGTTGAGGGCTAAGGGTCTCCTTGTATTGGAGAGACAGAAAGCCTGAGGCCCTCTCTGCCTAGGATAGTGGGGGGCTAATTCAAAGATCTACAGCGGCAAGCAAGTTATATAAATGGGGAAAGTGAGCTGGGAGTGGTGGTAGGGAAAAGAGGATTGTAGTGAATGGAGACATGTGCTGTATCTTGAGGACAGCAGCTAAGGAGACCCAGCTGACTGTTGCCATGTAAGAATGTTGCCTAAAGTTGCCAGATCCTCCCAACTTGGCAGGAAAAGCCAGAGCTCTAGGGGATTCCTCCCACCTCCCAGTGTGAGATAAAAAGTACTTCAGAAAATTGTCAAAGGTCTTAAATAGCTCTTGAGGTTGAACTTGGCCTGCAAAGACCCTATTTTGACTTCAACTATGGAATATTGAGCAGGGAAGTAAAAATTGATTTGACTGGCTATTGATAATCATGTATGAATGTACATCTGTCTTATATCAGAGGTTTTTGATCTGATTTCCCAGCTTGGGTTTACTTAGGTCTTAAGCAACAGACAAGGATTTAACAACATATTTTAATACTCATTAAAATAGAACTCGGGATTCTCTTCCAAGCTTGTACAGAAATGGATCTAGAGAAGTATATTCTATATTAGAATCTGTCTTTCTCTTGGCATTCTCTGACAATTAGATTAAAATGAAAGAATTTAGCCCAAGGATACTAATGACATATGGTATTAATACAAAACTACAACGCTTCTAATTCGAGCATAGGAAAATGAAGAGTGAGCACCACTGGTTGAGCGACAGTGAGTATACTTAAGGAACTGCTGTGATTCTAAATTTTCAGTGCTATTTTTGTCCAGAGATAATGTTGAGTCATTTTTGACGAACACTTAATAGCATAAGAAAAAGGTAAGGACGAGGCAAAAGACCAACTTGAACTTGATGAAAGACCTACCAAAGAGCAAATGTTCCCCGGCCTATTCCTGTTCCATTGCCTGTGCTGCTCTAGGTGTCTGTAGCCTAAAGAGGGAAGATGAATAAGGGGGTACACACAAATGGGAAAATACTTAATACAGAATTGTCCAGCATATAGTAGAGTCCTGTTAGAGCCAAGTAACTCTTCATAAATAGCTCAAGATTTTAAGGCTTACGTATCCATAAGGACTCTAACACAAAACTACAAATGTCAGCATAAATGGGTGCTAATATAATTCCTCTTTTAAATCAAGGGCCAACTAATGTTTCAACAACTCTGATGTCTGGAGGTTTTAAACTATCAGAATCCATTCTTAATGTCTGGATTGTATTGTGTGTGTGTGTGTGTGTGTGTGTGTGTGTGTGAGTGATACATCCAACCTAAAAAAGTTGAGAGAATTTTCTGAGAAGTAAAATCCCCATTTAGAAAAACAAACAAACACACACACATGAATGATCCAGACTAGGAGATGCCAGGCAGTCTAGGTTACGATGCACATCAAGCTTTTCTCAGCCAGGCAGAACCACCACCTGGCTGGGGTTCTTGGGTCTGAAGGCTTTGACGGTGCTGATGTCATGTAACCTTGGTGTTCGGCAATCCTGTAGATTCCCTGATCTTGAGAGACTTTGGGTGGCCTGGAGCCTGCCTTGTTACAGAATGCTATGTGACTACACACGACAGCCATTCCCCTCCCAAAGGCATCCTGAATCAAGCAGAAGGCCTTTTCTCAGCATTTGCCACCATCCTTAGATTTCTGGGCTGCCGCATCCCTGCCTTTTCATATTGGGGTTCCCCTTATTCCCAAAGCACAGATACCCTCTGTGCTTTGGGAATAAGGTATCCTCAAAGATATCCTTGAAGTAGCTTAGTCTTTTTCTCTAAGAAGATTTGCTTTTGCCTGGGCCTGGGCCTGGGCCTCCTAGAATTGTCAGGTCCCATGATTCTTGTCTTAAAATCCTTTTGGTTCTATAGACTCCTTAAGTCTTTCCTAACTAAAATCATGTTTTTTGTTATTAAAGAAGGCTGTGTATCTGTCATTCAAACAGATCTAAAGCTCTCTCCTTATAGGCAGCTAGTCAGATAGAGTGAACCAGTTGGAGACTAAAATAGGTCTGCTGCTTGGCTGCTCAAAAGAAAAAAATAAAAAACCTTGTGTTTTGTTTTTTTTATGACCACATTATGGATTTTGAGTACTAGGATTCATGAGTGCCTGTCTCTGTCAATGCTCTTGGGCTTTTACTCCTCTGAACTACATGTTGCTCATGTTCACTGATCTCCAATGGACAGATGCCAGTAAGCATGGGCCATTGGGTGATACATGCTTGGAACTCCAATACCTGAGCATATAGCATGAGTACTTAACACTGCTCTTGATTCGATCTCTGCCTGTCTTGCTGGCTATATGCTCACAGTCTTAATCAGATGTCTACTTGGAACCCCAAAGAGTGAGCCCACTAAGTGTTACATAAAAGTTATATTTGACTTCCACAGAAGTCTGTAGGCCGCTAGAAGTTGGAGTGCAGACATTGGCTTCATATTTGTGAACTCCATGATCCCTCCTCTTAGCTATTCTATGAAGACCAAGACCATTCTGGGGACAGGGGTAAAGATTAAGTCAGAGTTTTCTAGTGCTCCTAACAGGATAGCAAATTTTTTTGCCTTAAAATTGCAAGGTGGCTTTGGCAGGGAGATGTGGAGATTATAAAAGCAGGCCTTTTAAATATCCTCAGTACAAAAGGGAGTATAAATTATTGTAACCTATCTTGAAAGAAATCTGGCAATTGTCTTATCTACTAATTGGCTTTCTAGGAATTTGTCATGAGGGAAATGAGGTTAAGGTGAATAAAGGTATGTGTACAAGACTAGATTTTATTAGTACAGTGAATAGTAGGAAATGGGCCACAAATAAAATGGTTATTGTGTAGTGTTACCCTCTGGGGTATTACATTCTCATTAAGATTCAAATATTTTGAAACTATTTTGGGGGAAATAAAGTATCATCCAAGATGTATAGAACTGCATGTAGCATTCCTTTTTCTTCTCACAGGTTGTCATTAGGTAATAGAATTGCTTGTTCCCTGTGGATTCTTTTTAAAATTTTTCTATACTACTTCCTATTGCTTTTAGAATCAAAGTGGTGAAAGAGTTACTTGAATGATCTGATTTCTTACCTGATTCTGTAGCTGTCAGGGCAGATGAATGACTATAGCTTTGCATTGTTGCTATTCCAGGCCCTGAGAGAATTCAGTAACTGTGTCTAAAATCTGGCATAGGAGAAAGGGGAACCCTCCTACACTGTTGGTGGGAATGCAAGCTGGTGCAGCCACTCTGGAAAACCTCAAAAAGTTGTTCCTCAAAAAGTTGAAAATAGAGCTACCCTATGACCCAGCAATTGCACTACTGGGTATTTACCCCAAAGATAAAACTGAAGGGGTACCTGCACCCCAGTATTTATAGCAGCAATGTCCACAGTAGCCAAACTATGGAAATAGCCCAGATGTCCATTGGCAGATGAATGGATAAAGAAGTGGTGTGTGTGTATACACACACACACATACACACACAGGAATATTATCCAGCCATCAAAAAAAAAAAATGAAATCTTGGGGCGCCTGGGTGCCTCAGTCGTTAAGTGTCTGCCTTTGGCTCAGGTCATGATCCCAGGGTCCTGGGATCGAGCCCCACATTGGGCTACCTGCTTGGTGGAAAGCTTCTCCCTCTCCCACTCCCCCTGCTTGTGTTCCCTCTCTCGCTGTGTCTCTCTCTGTCTCACTCTCTGTCTCAAATAAATAAAATCTTAAAAAAAAAAAAAAAGAAATCTTGCCATTTGCAATGACGCAGATGGAACTAGACGCTGTTATGCTAAGTGAAATAAGTCAATAAGAGAAAGATAATTATCATATCTCATTCATGTGTGGAATTTAAGAAACAAAGCAGAAGATTATAAGGGAAGGGAGGGAAAAGTAAAACCAGACAAAATCAGAGAGGGAGACAAACCATAGGAGACTCTGAATCGTACGAAACAAACGAGGGCTGCTGGAGGGGAGGTGGGTGGCGCTGGGGTAACTGGGGGATGGACACTGAAGGCACGTGGTGTAATGAGCGCTGGGTATTATATATGAGGCTGATGAATCACTGAACTCTACTGCTGAAACTAATAATACACTATATGTTAATTGAATTTACATAAAAAATAAAAATACATATATAATCTGAAAAAAAAATCTAGCATCCATGGGCTTGACTTAAACTGGTGTCTCCATAAAAGGAAGTTCTCACAAAACAGTGGGGGTACAAATAGGTGGTGGGATCTAAGAGTCCAGGGGGAGATGGCTAGTCTCAGAACTGTACTCAGTGTCTGATGACTGCTTCCCTCCCTTGTCTCGGCGGCCCCCCTGTGCTTACCGGTGTAAGCACAGACTGGATTCTGACTTGACAAGAGTTAAATCCTGTGCCACAGCCAGGACTGACGCCATTGTCAATGGCTGGTGTATGCTAGGTTTGTTGTCCGGCGCCAAGACTTCATCCATTATGAGGTGACGTGAGCAAGACCGGAGTGATTTCACATTCCCCCATGGCCAGCTGTGGTTCGGGATGGGGCTCCACTCTTAGAGGATGATGGAGTATCTAAACAGGCAGTTAAGGCAGAAGCACCATTAAATGACAAGCTAATTCTTAGAGATAACTTGCTAATGTATCTAAATAGCCTGTGTAATCTCACTGTTTTATAACGTGGTTTTAATATTCTATTAACAAGGGGATACTGGATTTTGTAGGGTTGCTAGATAAAATACAGAACACCTGGTTATACTGACATTTCAGAGAGACTAACAAATAGCTTGTCACTGAGAATGTACCAAGTACACTTTAGTTTCGGTATGCCTTGGGCGTTGCATGGGATATCCTGGCCGATTGTTCATTGCCCATAAGAAATTGAAATTTAACATGGTATCCTAGATTTTCATTTGTTAAATCTATCCTAAATGTTGGGTAACCTAATTTGCTTTAAAAGTGGCAAATGTACAAGTCAAAGGTAGTTCTGATAGCTCAGAACTTGTTCTGATAACCTAGTATGCTGTTCCTTTTATGGCACTGGCACAGATTTGGCCACAGTGGGAGAGGCGAAGGCTTGGCATATGAGCAAGAGTACAGAGCTCAGAGCAGAGAGTGGCCTTCTACAGGCAAGATTCCCCTGCATCTAATAAATGCCTAACTGACTCATTCTGCGGGTTCTATCATCTATCTTCCTTAACCTTTTTTTTAGAACTATTGAGAAATGATTTATATACCATAAAATGCACCCATTTTATGTGCGTCATTCCATGACTTTCAGGAGGATCACTGAGTTGTATGATGATAACCGTATCGTCAGATGCTGGAAAAATGCCTTAAATAAATGACCCTGTTCATAGTTGGTTATTAAAAACCTAGGTGAATGAAGTCCTATAATGGTCTTATGGTCCTTTACAAGCCAATTTTGTTAAAACCCTTCGGATTGGTGGCTCAGGGGGTCAGAGTTGGCAAAGGGAGCTGAGGCATCAGATAGTGTTCTGTAGCTATACATAGCGTTTAGCTAGTTGGAGTTCTAGAGAGGAACACCCAAAACGTGGGCCATACGCTACCACACTGCAGTAAAAATGTGTTGGGGAAACAGAGGAAGCAGCTGGGAATTCTGCCAACTGATGAATGGATAAATGTGATCTATTCAGCAATAAAAAGGAAAAAATTACTGATATGTGGATGAGCCTCAGGAACATCCTAAGTGAATGAAGCCAGGCACAAGAGGCCACATCGGATTCTAAATCTGAAGGAGCAGAAAAGAGATGAGTGGTTGCCTAGGGTTGGGGGCACAGGGAGGTGAAGGGAAGATACGTAAATGGCAAGAGGGATTTTATTGAGGGGATGAAGATGTTCTAAAACTGGATGGTGGTAATTGTTGCTGATAGCCCAAGGAAGTTTTCCCATTAGGGTGGTATCTCTCTTAAATCACGGACCACAAAGTTGGCTGTTTTAAATGCAAATTAGATGTGATTATAATAACCTGCATCTAGCAGTTTTGTGGCGCTGAACTCTTGTGGCAAACTTTAACGGGTCAGTAAGAGTCCTGTTGGTTCTTGTGATTCCCCTGCCCCCCTCTGCCCATCAGAGTAATTTGAAAAGCTGGACTGGGAAAGGCAACAAACTCCAGGTCTGAGTGTCCTAGATGGGAGTCTTGGTTCAGTGTGGGCTGTTGCTGGGGCTGCACAGGGTCTCTTTACCTCGTTAGTCTCAGTAGAACAATAAATGCTTTTTGTGAAGAGTAAATTTCATGTATATAAAAGCACACTCTAAAACTTATTCAAGAGTATTATCTTAATCCTATGCAGTTAGAACCTTCTGACTTATTAAAATAAATTTGAATAAAAATAGGAGCTGTTTTAAGGACTAGAACTCTAATGTTTTAAAGAAAGCTAATCCCTTTAAAACTCTTTTGTCATGCTCAGGACAATTTGGTTTAAAGGCTTTGGCTGCATTCAAGTGATTGTGTTGGCGCTGAGTATTGCTCTCAAAGGAAGTAGGAGACCAACTTGTCACACCTGCAGTAAAGCAGTTCAAAGGATTGGGTTTGGGAGGTGAATGTTCTCAGGACATGATTTCATTGACGTTTGCAAAGTCTTAATCCTCACGTTGAAGCCTTAAAAATGAGAATGTGGCAGTTTGGAGGGATAGTGGCCTCAAAGCGAGGGATGAAGATTGAGAAAATGATTTCCTAGACATAACTTAAGTTGACATAATGACTGATCTTTATATAGAGGTATTCATAGATAATCGGGTATAATTGATAGAGGTGAAGAGATCTTAAATTTTTGATAAAAAGATATTAGCTATAATCTAGTGTTTACGGCTTACACCAAAGACTGTTTTTTTGTTTGTGCTAGTTGATAAAATGATGCATTCTCACCATGAAAAAGCCCAAAGTGATTTTTAAACATGACTTTTTTCACTTCTAAAACTAACTTCCTATATGGGCCACAGCCTGGAATTGGGCCAACTCTAAGCCTGAAATGGAGTCTCCCAGAAGAGGCTGTTGTGGGAACTGCATCTTGTAGTATATCCATAACTGGTATGGACATAGTCATGAAGGAAACACAGTGTAGCTAGGGAGGTGGAAAAAAAATTCTAACGTTTCTCTCACAGATTTTTTCCAAAAGCAGAAAGTGGTATTCAGAGCATTAGTGGAGCAAACTGAAGGAAGGGAATGATTCTCAAACTTTGCACGTTTCAAGCAGGACTTAAAAATAAACAAACAAACAACCCCCCCCCAAACATCTAGACTCCATTAGAATAAAACTTAAGACCATCTCTGGTTGAAAAAAGAATAGAAGCTACCAGAGGTGGGGGGAAAAAAGAAATAATCTACAAAGAAATAATTGACCCAGTAAATGTTAGAATTCCAGTGACATTTAGAGAAAGTACAGTTAAGTTTTTTGTTTTGTGATTGAGGAAGAAATAGGTAAGTGCTTAACCCAGTATTTAAAAGAAAGATTGAAATATGCTAAAGCTTTAAGGGTAATCCCTAGAAGTAAAGAAATGGACTATGGCTCTTAATTGGTAAAGGAGAGCAAAACATGAAGGAAAAAGATCACTTGACGTCAGGAAACTAGAAATGAAAGGAGAAGTATGGTAAATAGAAAATAAAGAGTGGCAGAATGAAGTTGATATTCAGTCATCATAAAAACACGAGGGGACTAAGATTCTCAGTTAAGGGTTTGCCTGGAATATAAAATCTAATTATATGCAACTTGTGAGAGAAGATGTAAAAACCAGTAAGCTTGAAAAATGAAGGGGTTAGATATGCCAGAAGAAGGCAAAGAAAGCTGCCTTCATCACATGGGTGGCTCACGCAGTTAAGCGTCTGCCTTCAGCTCAGGTCAAGATCCAGGCGTCCTGGGATCTAGTCCTGTGTGGGAAATCCCTGCTCAGCGGGGAGTCTGCTTCTCCCTCTGCCCTTCAACCTACTTGTGCTCCCTCTAGCTCGCTCTCTCTCTCTCTCAAATAAATAAAATCTTAAAAAAATGCTGCCTTAGTGGCATATCAGACAAAGTAGAATTTTAGGAATGTGAACATGGAAGACACAAAAAGGGGATCATCTCAAAAAGATAGGACAAATTGCTGACATGCAGCAGTGATAAACTTAAGTAAACCTTACAACATAGCCTAAAGACAAATAACACAAAAACTGACAAATTACAAGGAATAAGCAAAAGTATAATTCTGCTGGGAGAGTTGAGCACAGTGTAGCTATCTATGAAAATGAATCTGGTGGAGAGGTGTGTTCTAAAAAAACAAAATTCTCAACAGAATTGTAAACATAATAAAGAATGTATTTTCTTCAAAGTGTACATAGGATACGCTCGAAAACAAGAAGTTTGCATAAGGCCAAAATGTTAGCTTTAAATTCTGAAAGCCAGTCACAGGACATTTCCAGGTCAAAATTAAAAACAGTGAAGAAATATCTTATCCTTGTGTGAACACTGTCTTCGTTTCTAAAAACTCAAATGTTCTCTAAAGTAAAATGCTATTTCAAATTAAATGGTTAAAAAGCTCTGTGTTGCATAACTTGTGGACTACCACAGAAGGTCTAAGAGAGAAGTTCCTTGTCTGCCTTAAAAATAAAATGAACCATGTTTAAGATAGAACTCTAGAAACTGGTAAAAGAAAAACAGTAAAGAAGAGTTAAGCCAAAGAGGAAGGAAAGATAGAAAATTTAATAAAAAGAAAAATCAGTTTAGGTGATCTGCACAACCAACAGCTACATCTTTAAAAAAAGTGATAGAGGCAAATCTTTGTCGAGGCACTAAGAAAATAAGGGGGAAAACCAGTATTTGGAATGAGAAAAGGTGGCGTATGCACATGAACACACAGTGAAAGTGGTCATTGAATTTAAATTTAGGTAAGAGGGATTTCCTAGAAGTAGGCATAGAGATGTCCTAATGTGTAAATACATATATGTGCATAGATGTGTACCTGCACAATAATCGTGATCCAAGAAGTAGCAAATATGAATAAAAAGTTCAATAATACATAAAAACTGTGCTTTAAAGTACATCTCTCCCTCAAAATAACTTGAAGATTAACCAGTTTTAGGAGTAAACTTCTACCAAAATTTAAAGGACTGAGCAACCTTTTTTTTTTCTTTAAGACTTGCCATTGAGCATATTTAAAGGATAATGCATAAAACATTTTCTATGGCTAGAACTACAACCAAAGAAAGTGAAATAAAAACTATAGGCCAGTCTCACTTTATGAACATTGATAGGAAAGTCCAAATAAAAATTGGATAAACAGCAAACCTGTAAAATCAAGTGGGAATTTATACCGGGAATTCAAGAATGTTCAAAAACTAGAAAAGCTATCAGTGGAGTTTGCTACCTTAGCAAAGCTAAGTGTGTACATCTACCCCAATCAATGGCTGAGAAAAGAGGCAAGATTTAAAAACCCATTAGTGGTAAAATCTCATGGGAAATAGGAACTAAGAATGCACGAACATCCTACTTCATGTTAACGATTAAGTATGCCCATTCAGCTTGGGTCTGGGACATGATGAGGATGTTGTTTCTCTTACCTAATATTTCAGTGGAGGTCTTGAAAATTGAATATAATAGCGAAAACTCGTAAGTGCTTAAAGTCTGATTTTTTTGTGGACTGCTGATAGAAAATCCAAGAAGATAAACATATGAGTTCAGCCAGGTTTTTTGAGATAAGGTCAGTATTAAAAAAAAATGATCATATACCAGCAACAATCAAAGAGATAAGAGAAAATATCTTTTTCATTATAGGAATAAAAATAGAAACCTGGTAAAACTGCAAACCTACTAAGATACATGTGGAAGATCTCTAAGGAAAAATTAAACCTTATGATACAAAAATAAAATGCGTATACAAGCTACGCTAAATTGGAACACTCAGTATTAAAGATGTTGATTATCATCCATTTAATTTAGGAATGTATTATAATACCAGAAATCCTTCAGATTTTTAATGGAACTCACCAAACAGATTCTGAAATACTTCGAGTAGTAAATGGGCAGAAAACGTGTATAAAAGGAACTTAGCAAAGCATAGGACACATGGTACAGCTGTAGTACTTAGCATAGGGCGCTGTTGGAGCAGGAGGAGACCAATAGATCAGGATCCAAACAGACAATGTAGAAAGAAACAGAAGATAGCTCTGTGAAGGAGGTGGCACTAAAAATTAATGAGGAATTGATGGATAGTTCAATAAATGCTGTAGGGAAAGAACTTTTATATTGAAAAGTAGATTGCTTCCTAAAACTACGTGAGTTCATGACCTTCCTGGGAGCTTTGTGTAATCTGAAACCAGCTCCCTTAGAGGCAGGGAGAGACCAAGGAAAGGGGAGGACCACTCCATGGTCATAGGTGCAGTTTTAATCCTAGCAAGAGGAAGGTTCATACGAGGCTTGTCTTGGGGCAGCAGCAATATGCATGGATCCCCACACGTGCCCTCCAAATCTTCAAAGTTCAGAAAGATGCCCTTAACTCAGTCACAGATACCATATCAGTGTTTTCAGTGTAACCTCACTGTCTCAAGGCTATGTTCTTGGAGCAGTGTGTGAGAGTGGGAAAGGCAAGCAGAAGCCACATTCCAAGGACAGGGGCGGGGTGAGGAGTCTTTGAGTTCCCGCGTCCACTGCCCAGGTCAAAAGGTAGTCACGGACTTTTTTGATCATGTTTCCCAGTAGACTGAACACAAAAAATAATTCCAGAGAAACTGGATGTTTAAGTTTAAAGAGAGAACTCTAAAATATTCACAAGGAATTGTGGAGTAACATCTTTATGACCACGGAGAGTAGAAGACATTTTAAAATATAAATGACTAAGCATAGAAGGAAAAGACTACATTTGAATAGGTCCAGGTGGAGACTTTTCTAAGTCAAAGGACATGGTTAAAAACACAACTGAGAGGGGCACCTGGGTAGCTCAGTGGGTTAAAGCCTCTGCCTTCGGCTCAGGTCATGATCTCAGGGTCCTGGGATCGAGCCCCGCATCAGACTCTCTGCTCAGCGGGGAGCCTGCTTCCCCCTCTCTCTCTGCCTGCCTCTCTGCCAACTTGTGATCTCTGTCTGTCAAATAAATAAGTAAATCTTAAAAAAAAAACAAAAACAACTGAGAGAAAGGCAATATGTGGGGAGGGTATTTTTAGCATATATAACGAAGGGTTAGTATCCAAAATGCAGAAAGAACCCCTGTACCTCAATAAAAGGAGAAACTTGTAGGAGAAACATAGGCAAGACTGTACACAGTGAATTCAGAGTAGAAATTGAAATATTTAATACAACCTGTGAAAAGTTTATTTTCACTTTCAACCAACAAACTCATTTCTGTATCAGGATGACCAAACTTCAGTCTGATAAGGCTTAGAATACCAGAATATGTCCACTGCTGGTGAATGCGAATTGGTAGAGCCCCTTTGAAAAGGCTTTCACCACCATGAGTTGCAAGTAGAAAACACCTACTTCAGCGTTCTCCCTTGAAGTGCTTGCCCTGCACACTCAGTGTGGTGTCCAGGGAGATTACGAGGATGTTCATCTCAGTCTTATTTATGTGGATAAAATATAAGAAACTCTAAATGTCTGTCAAGGGTAAATCCATAAGATGTGATCTGTTCACAAAATGGAATAACACACTGTGGTTCTAGAATACAGAAGCAGATCTCTTCAGACAATCAATGTGGTTAAGTGCGCGAAACACACGGCAGCTAATGAACAACTGGTAAGGGTTGCTCCGTGAAAGGGGAGATGAATACTGTGATTAAGGCCGGAGGTCCAGGGGGATTTGGGTTTTATTTATATGAGTGTGTCTGGGTGTTTTAGAAGGTATGTATGTATAGAAGTTGGACATAGCTAAAGTATGCATGCGTAGGGAAAAATACAGAACTCAAACTTAGGAACTGCTTTTCCTTGAATTGTGCCTTTTGAACTCTACACTGTCTCGCAAGATAGGCAGTAATTATTTCTATGTTCCACATGAGAAGAAGGGAGCTCAGAGTGCCTTATGACATGCATAGGAAGCAGTGTGGTTCAGGGAAGACTCCAGGCTTTTTTCTTTCCATCATAGGACATTGTTCCCTGAGGTTGGGTCGTTCATTTGTGCTAGCTATGGACTTGGGTTTAACCTCCACTCTTGAGCAGCTTCCATCACAATAGGGTACCTGGGTAGGCCTGTGCTTACAGAATGGAACCAAGTTGAGTTCCCCATAGATGAAACTTCTGGTACCCTTTTTATCCTCCAACAAGTTTCTGCAAACAAAATGGTTGGTTGATTAAAATAAGACAAAACATGCTTGGTTACTTTTTACCCCTCATTTTGCCAGACTTCAAAATGTCATGAGAAATTTGGTAAAAAATAACACTGGTGAGAGTTGGCACAACATAATAGTGCTATTTTTAAGAAGCAATTACAATTGCTTCAAGAAGAAACCAGGGAAAGTGGAGCTTCTATTTCTAGAGGGCAAAATCACTTTCGGAAAAGAGAAGGTGGCTGGTTGGTTACTATGATCAATTGTCATCTTAGGTATTTCTTACTCATATTTGAGTTCGATCACCCTCAATAGAAAGTGCAAGTTTTTCTTGGAAAAGGAAAGACATCTGGAAAGACTCTGCACTCATTTAAGTCCTTGTCATTGCAGGCAAATGCATATGCAAAATAACTTTTTAAAGTGTTACAATGCATTTAAAATAAGAGTAATTTTGATCAGTAGGACGTTTTCTATAATAGTATTTTGTTTGAACAAAGGCATTTGAACTGAAAGAAAAAGGACAGAATTAAGTGAATTTTGGGTTTCTAATATTTCAGTGGAATACATCTACATATAATCTCACTTCTTTGTGAATAAGGAATATGTTTTCACCCTGGGGTTCCACAGTATGAGCACATCAAAGCTTTTAGAACCATGAAAACATTTTAGGATAAAACAAATATTGGTATATTAGCTTCTTACTACAAGTGTTTTAATGAAAGATGTTTCATCTTTAACATTTGGTAGAGACAAGTGGCCAGAAAATAAGTTTGAAATGAGAGAATAACTCATCAGCTATGAATTCAGTTAAATATAATTTTGATTTCAACCTAAATAACCACTTAGGATACAGGGAAAAAGTGATATATAATGTATGGTATGAGCCAAGAGTTGTCAATGAATAATACATGGTACCTTATAAACTTAAAAGAAGTATATTTAATAAAAACTATAAAATTTTAGAGTAGAGATAAGTACTGTATTAGTATCCTACATCAAGTGATTAAAAAAAGCCATCTCATGAATAAAATAATGAAAAGTGAGAGAAAAATTGTAAGCTATAATCTGGAATGATCATTTTTTCCCCCAAAATACCAGAAACATTCCAGTTTTTCATTGTTTTAATTATTCACAATTGAGATATTTTGAGGCACATTAGACAGAGATTATCTGAGACGAAAAGTTAATTTTTGCTGAGTAATTCATTTGTTAGTACCATTTTTTTTCTTTCTGAGTAGCAACTAGGGTGGAATTGGAGGGCAAAAGTGAACAAGATGGAGTGTTTAAGTCCCACAGGAGCTCAACGTTAGCAGGGGGGAATTTCTGTAGGTAAAAATGGTTATAATTCAATGTGATAAACATAAATAGCATGGCTTCCCCACTTAAAAAGTAAAAACTTCACTACCTGAAAAGTAAATCCATTTTATCTAAAGCCCCAGTTCCTTAGTTTTGCTTTCCAGATCCTTCTCTTTTATATCTACGTCTTTAGAGTTTCTCTCTCAATACCCCACCCTTCCTCCTATAGGATCTCCCTCTATTTTGCTTCCCCCTCAACACACAAACTTTTCTTTAGCCACAGTAATTCCCTCATGATTCTCTGAACTTAAGTTTCTCTTTCATATGTGTATGACTTTGCACATGCCTCTTCCCTCCACCCAACTCTCATCTTCAATCCCAACGAATGCCTCCAGTTCTCTTAAGACTCAAGTCAAACACCACCTCCTCTGAAGTCGTCCCTGACGTCTCATCTTGGTTATAGCAGTCATCTCCATGAATTACCATTTTTGTTTGGCTGCTGTCTCCACCAGGTAATGAGTCCAGGAAGGCAAAAATCCTATTTTCTATAACACAGTGTTTGACATGTAGTAAGAGTTTAATAAATGCTTGCCAAATGAATAAATGAGTGCAATAATGGAGTATACAGAGGGGTTAGAATGAAATCTGTCAAGCCTTTTACCCAAGAGCATGCAGTAGGTGCCTGCACTACCTAAAAGTTCACTCTCAGCTGGGTATCAAGATAATGGATTTGGCATCACTCCGTGCTAATAGTTGTCAAAAACTGAAGGGCCTGAGATTTTTACATACTTGCAAGTAACAACTGAGCCAGCCACAGTTTCATAGGTGCTGAAAGAAATAGCCAGTTCCTCAGCTAGAGAACAGGGACTTCATTACTCATGATATAATTGTCAGCATCAGCTTCATGTTTGTACCAGTTCCTTGAAGTCCTGTGGAGGTGACACAGAGATGGGCCTGGCTGAATGTTGCACACATGGTACATTTATAGCCAAGGGTAGGAGCTCTGAACACAGGAAACACAATCTTTTGAAGGGGACTGTTGGCAAACTTGCCTATCTTTGCCCCAGAGGGATCTAGTACCCTCAAAATCCTGGAGAACAAATGCACCCGCCTTCTGCTCTGGAGGGAAACACTATCTCTGTCTGCCAAGACTTGGCTGTGTAGGTCCAGGGCTAGGGTAAGTAAGACAAGAGAGGAGCCTAAGCACAACATTTAAGGAGGTGCTCCCTCGCTGTTGCTAGTCCTGCACTTGTGCAAACTTTGGGGTGAGCATCTTTCTTAATTTGGAACCTTAGGTGCCATGTTTGCCTGCCTGTAGTCCTGGCTCTATGATACACAAACAACATTGGGGAGATACTCTGGAACAAAAGCTGTCAATGCCTTTGCTCAGAAGACCTGCCAGAATGTGAGACATATATGGAGAATTGTTGCCGAGCCATAGGTAATTCCCTAGTTATAAATACATGATATGAAGTGTCTCTCACCTCTGTAACCTGTTAACAGGGCCTCTGATATTAGTACCTTGGAAATGCTAGTAAAAATCCAAATATCGATCAGCATGTGAATGGATAAGAAAAATATGGTATGTTCATACAATACTGCTCAGCAATTTAAAGGAATGGTATATTGATATATTTAAAAAACATGATGAACAGATATCAAAATGATTATACTGATGGAAAGAATCTAAGAGAAAATCTATCCATATCTATCTATACTATGTGATTCCCTTTATGTTGAATAGGAAATGCAATCTAACATGTTGTGACAGCAGGTCAGTGGATACAAAAAGACAGGAAGCTTTTACAGGTGTTGGAAATGTTGATTGTCTTGATGATTTCGTGAGTATATATGCACATCAGAATTTATCAAGTCATACACTTGAAACATGGATGGGTTATTGTGTGTCAAGCATACCTAAATATATTTTCTAAAAGGATCTTTTAGGTTCATAAATAAACTGATGCTTGACTTGCCACCGGGTTCAGAGGAGAGGTATGATGCCCTACACATAGTCTGAACTTTCTCAACTTGCATCCAGAGTGAAATTCTTCTGAATTGAAAGATAATATATAAATAAAAGACACAGGAGCACATGGGACCCATAAAGGGGCTGCCAGTGATTCATAGCTGATGTGAGTCAGCACTGTCAGATTGCTTTTCTCCTAATATGTACCCGAGATCATTGTCTGAAAAAACAGGGCCTGTGGGGGATGGATGTAGATGACTTAGGTAATATGGAGTGAATAGGAGAGAGGAAGTCTGACTTGTAGCTTATGATCATAGAAAAATGCGTGTGTTCTAGAAAGTAGTAGAGAAGGAGATGGAGGTGGAGATGTATTAATATATCTCATGAAAATAAGTTGTTCTATGACATAGGTACCTGACATTTATTTGGTGGACAAATGAGTGGACAAATGGATGAATATTGCCTTGGGCTGTGGAGTTGCCTTTCTCTTGGCATGTTTACATAAGTAGATTGCTTAGATTTTCTATGCAAAGTATGTTATAACTTTCAGAGGACTAACTAAAAATTACTTACATACCAGCCAGCCTGTTGGTATACTAGAGACTATGTCCTGTTAGTCATAATCAACATGTATTTTGCTGTGTTCTAAGACCTGTACCATTTGGGACCATGGAGATCCATCCATAAGAAATGGTTGCTCTTTTGTTGTCACTGTTGTTACATAAATTAATGCATTTATTATAGGCTAGCAATGTTTCAAGTGGTGGAGCTTCTACTGGTCTTTGAATTCCTTCAGGTTTCTGATGGCCTACTTTACTATGATGGCAGAAATGGTATTGTGGGTCCAGGCAGGAACCACAATGCCAGATCCCTACTGCTCATCTTTTTATCTTGGTTTTGGCCCAGAAGGAGCAACTGCACTTAGTGTGCTGGCTTATTTCAACCTTCTTCACCTTTTTCCTGAGGAAGGCACCGTAACAGTTCCCATATTTACCGATGATTCCAACCTTCTTGGTGTGCTTAGCCATGTCCTGCAGCCCAGAGAGCATGGTCACTCTTCTTTAAATGTTAAGAAGCCATCATTTAAGCAAAATTGAGAGCACAAAAACTAAGCTGGATTTTTGAAAGATCAGCTCTCAACTGGGTTTCAGAGTAGGGAAGAGTTCACTTTGGGTTGAACTTAATGGAGAAAGTTGGATATGAGTTCTGTGTTGGAGGATAGATTGTAATCGGATTGGCAAATGAACAGGGAGAGGGCAATTCAAGAAAAAAGACACGTGAAGAGAGCAGTCTGACATGAGTTGAGGGAGCATTTTTGTAAACGATGGAATGACACATGGGGACCAGGTTAGTAAAGATGGAAAACCAGGCAGAAGAGTTGAGATGTTACAAATAGATAATTGGGAGCCAGTATAAGTTGCATTTATTTGCAAGTATTACAGAAGTGACCTTAACAAAAAGGTTTTCTTTACTTACAGAAGATGCCTAATGATGCCATCAGGGAACCAGTCCTGAACATCCTGGCCTTCTGTTCTAATAGTTGCCATGTCATAGTCCTATGATGGCTGCTACAGCTTTAGACATCACTTCTACATTCATGTTGGGGAAAAGGGGGAAAATGGTTTACCTGCCAGCTCTCCTGTCCTACTTATTTTTTTCTAAAGGAATCAAAATCTTTTCTTAAAGTCTTTGTCAGGCTTGTGGTTTTGTTTCATTAAACAGAAATGGACCACATTCTACATGCCTACCCCTAGAGGCAAAGGAAGCTGAGAAATGACGTATTGGGCTTTCAGCCTTTACAATAGAGATGTCAGGGTAGAAGGAGATTATTAATGGCTAATGGGTTAGTAAATAAATATGTGCTACAGAGCCTTTGTTGTTCTTGAGCAGGGAAATAGTATGTTGAAAGCCAATATCCCACCCAAGATTGTTCTCAGAAAATTCTTAGAGAAAAAGAGAGCTAGGATGATCTAGATTGTCATTCAGAAAGTATTTACCCTTTTCACTTTGCCACTGTGGGCATAAATTTCTCCGCCTCACTGATACTGGATTTAGGCACGTGATTGCCTTTGACCAGTGGAATGTGGGTGGAAATGATAGCATACTAGTTCTGAGCCTAAGCCTTATGAAGCCTCTCCTGTTTCTGCTTATACTTAGCTTATCTTTATTTTGTCACTGCCCTAAAAACAACATGCCTCCCTCGGAGCCCACTGGTCAGTGTACAAGTGAGGGATATGTAGAGTCATCTTGGTCAACCCACAGACCTGTAGTGTGAAGTAGGACTGCTCTAGCTCATCTGTAGATGTATAAGAATAAAGATAGAAGGTCGTGTTCTTTTCTTTTGAGATTTTGTGGTTTCTTGTTACACAGGAATAGTAGTGGATATAATTATTAGTCCTTACATTGAGGTGATCTGCTAAAGGCAATCTGTTACTTAAAATAATATTGACATAAAGCATTTGTACTGTACTCACACATAAATGACATAGTTTTCTCTGGAAGAAAAGTAGATTAAGTATCACCATGTACTTTTTATGGAGTATTAGCCATCAGAAAGAAATCTTAACATTTGCAAAGACATGGATGGAGCTAGAATATATTATGCTAAGTGAAATAAGTCAGTCAGAGAAAGACAAATACCATATCATTTCACTCGTATGTGGAACTTAAGAAACAAAACAGGTAAATCTAGGGTAAGGGGAAAAAAGGGAAACAAACCATAAAACACTTTTACCTATAGAGAACAAACTGAGGGTTGATGGAGGGAGTAGGGTGGGGGATGGGCTAGATGGGTAATGGGAATTAAGGAGGGCACTGGTTGTGATGAGCACTAGTTGTGTTGTATGTAAGTGATGAATCACTGAATTCTTCATACTCCTGAAACCAATGTTAACTAGAATTTAAATAAAAACTTGAAACAGAAAAAGTATCATTATGTCCATTTTACAGACTAGGAAATAGAATTGGAGAGATAAAATGATCTCCTTAAGCCCAGTTGGCTAGTATTAGTGAGACCACTGTCCTTTTTTGGCTCAAAGCACATCATTTTTTTTAAACCAATGAATTACTTTAGTCCCATGGCTACAAAGGTGTCTGTTGTAGTTCATAATAATATTTTAGGTCCTAGCCTGGGACCACTGTGCCTGGAACACCACAGACATTTTGTAGGTTGAATGAATAACTTTGGGAATGAATGAATGGAATAAGCATTCAAGAAATATATCTGTATTAGAGGGTAAAAGCTTTTCTAATCTTGTCAAGTGTGTAAGATGAGTGGACCTTGTTTATTGTCCTACTGTTGCCGCTTATACTCTGTCAATCAAAATCCATTCCATTTCGTGAGGGTGAAACTCAGCAAGCTGGTTTTCATCCGTGTCCTTATCACATCTTTGGGGAAGCAAAGAGATTATATTTGTCAGGATATAAGGGGGGAGACACTGGGTGTCTTACTTGCAGAGAGAGAATGCCATACGTGCTTGGTGTACTATCGCTTGTAGTTTATATCATTAGCATCACTACAGCATCCAGGTAGATCAGAACAATGAGATGTCTGGGCTCTGGAGATTGCCCCAATCATGTACATTGGTCCGTTAAGATAATAGGTGATAGTGAGAAAGGGAATGAAGACAGGCAAAGCTGGTACAGACAAAAGGAGGGAAAAGACAAAGTAAAAATCCCTTTCTCTCGGGCAAGATCTCGATAGGCCGACACCATTTAAAAGATCATTTTTAGTGAATTCTACCACTTTAAGTCAGTTAAAATCATGACAGTGAATTGAATTTAAAATAATTATTAATTAATAAACAACAAATTCTTTTATTGTCAGTGTTACTACTTAAATTCAATTAAACTAGACCAGCAACATTTGTTGTGTCATTACCTTCCCAGTGTGCTGAAAGCCCCACCAGGTGAGGACAAGGAAACCAAAACAAATTTGGTTGGGATGTGTCCCTGGGGGTAACATTGTAGTGGGGTATGGGGGCAGGTGGTTTGGGGAATCTCTGAATACAAAGTATTCAGAGGGGCTTCTATAGTTTCCCATTGTTTCTGGATAAGGCTACATTCCTTGGCATAGTTCTCAAGATATTTTTTGTAATTTCACTTTTGGGTAGTTCTCTCACACTGAACACTGACACTCTAAGAACAAACTGGGAAATCTTTTTTTTTTTTTTTTTAAAAGATTTATTTATTTATTTATTTATTTGAGAGAGAGAGAGAGAATGAGAGGGGAGAAGGTCAGAGGGAGAAGCAGACTTCCCGCAGAGCCGGGAGCCCGACATGGGACTCGATCCCGGGACTCTGGGATCATGACCCGAGCCGAAGGCAGTTGCCCAACCAACTGAGCCACCCAGGCGCCCCTCTTTTTTTTTTTTTTTTTGAAACAGATCTATTTAATAACTACAGTTAATGCAACTTTGACATAATAAAATTTCCTGTATTGTAGGTGGAATGAATTTTCCCAACTCTTTACTTCCTTTTCCTGAGAGATTTGTAAATTTGTGTACATGCTTTGTGGTACTCCCAACTAGAGGAAATGGTTTATTTCCCCCTCCATTAATATAAGGCTTGGCCATGTGTCTTGGTTTGGACAATGGAATATCACTTAATGGATGAGTAAAAGGTTTAAGTGTGCTCAGATGGTTTGGCTTGGTCTCTTGAAGTTCTGCCATCTACCATGAGAAGAAAAACATATCCCAAGTAGCTCCTGGCCCCAGAATGTTGAAGACATCTGTTACACACATGAACTTGATATAGAGCCTGGAGTCTAGCCTGGCTCTGGCAAGCCTAGTCAAGAAATGCAGCCTACCCACAAACCCATGGGCAAGAAAAACTTTGTGCTTGAGGGCTGCTGAAAGTCAGAATTGTTCATGGTGTAGTAGGTAATTCTAAACTATAGGAATTGTGCCTAATACTATAGATGGCAGGTCCAAGGTTGCCTAAATGTAATAATAAAATTCTTATGTAGGCCTTTTTATACTAAGAATTCTCAGTGGACAACATGAATATCTCCTATATCTCTAGTACTTTATTAAATCTAACTTCAAGCAATGTGGAAGCAGAATGTGTTTAGGAAAAAGTATTAAATGTATTCGGAGATACTATTTTTTCCCTGCTTGATTATTAACCCCCAAATATTTTGTTTTTATTGGTTTTGGAGGTAGTGATTTATCAGTTGCCTGAAACACTCAGTGCTCATTCCATCAAGTGCCTTCCTTAGTGCTCATCACCCAATTAGCCCTTCCCCTACCCCTCTTCCCTTCAGAAACTGTTTCCTATAGTTAAGAGTCTCTTGAGGTTTGTCTCCCTGTTTTCATCTTACTTTTTTTTTTTGTTTTCTTCCCCTATATCCATCTGTTTTGTTTCTTAAATTTCACCTGAGAGTGAAATCATACGGTATTTGTCTTTCCCTGACTTACTTTGCTAGTTGCATCCATGTCAGTGCCAATGGCAAGATTTCATTCCTTTGATGGCTGAGGAATATTCCATTGTTTATATATACCATATCTTCTTTATCCATTCATCTGTCAATGGACATCTGGGCTCTTTCCATAGTAGGGCTATTGTGGACATTTCTGCTATAAACATTGGGGTGCATGTGCCCCTTCAAATCACTATGTATCCTTTGGATAAATACTGAGTAGTGCAATTGCTGGGTGCTAGGGTAGCTCTGTTTTCAACTTTATGAAGAACCTCCATACTGTTGTTCAGAGTAGCTGCACCAGTTTGCACTCCCACCAGCAGTGCAAAAGGGTTCTCCTTTATCTGCATCCTCTCCGACATCTGTTATTCCCTGTTTTGTTAATTTTAGTCATTCTGAGAGGTGCGAGGTGGTATCTCATTGCGGTTTTTGATTTTTATTTCCCTCATGCCGAGTAATGTCAACAAAATGAAAAGGAAAAAGTCACCAAACACTTGAGACTGATTTTTTTGTGCATGGACTCTAACCAAAGATTAACCTTTTAAAAATCAGCTTGAATACTAATTCGATGCCAAATGCATTTGGGCATGAGCTGACTTGAGCTTCGGAGTTACTTGATTTTAGGTTTTTTTCCCCCTAGTTATTTTTGAAATTGTTTGTCTTGGGCTCAAACAAGAGGGAGAAGTGGTGTGTTTTCCCAAGGAAAGACTTGAGATCAGAATGCTCGGCATTGAGTGCTGTCTTGATCATGGTTAATGTGTTTCAACAAGTTGTTTATCTGCTCTGAACTTGGTGTCCCCATCTATCAAATGAGGGTATTAATAAATTCCTCTTGGTAGAATAGTTGTGAAGATCAGATGCAATAATGTGTGTGAAGGCAGGCTGTAAAGTGCTTGAAAATTATAAAAATATTAGGTTTCTGGCTCAAACACTGTTTCTAAGAGAAAAAGAAATATTTAACTGGTGCTTTGTCTGAGAGGGCTATATATTTTTGGGATTAAGTTTCTTTGACTTGGACAAAAGCCGTTCTTTTTGTTTTGTCTTTCATTTTGGGTTTGGTACTTGATCCTTCCCTGCCCTGACACTTGACTGCCAGGAAATGAGCTTGCTCAGGTCTTTTCTCTGTCCACAATGGGAATTGTTATCTCCTGCTTCAGTAAAGAGAAGTGAGATTACTTATTCACTCTGTCCTTGGTTATTGTTACCAATTTCCAGATTCACTTGGCTTATAGTTAGATCAACAGAATATAGTATTTTAATGAATAAAAAAATGGTTTAACCGCAGGTAATGTGATACAAAAATGATTTTTAAAGTCTATTAGTCCTGCAGTTCAGTCTTGGCTGCTTTACATCCAGCCTTTTCTGAAACCTTTCTTAGCTTGTTGCCTCATGTGTAAAATAGTGATAATTACTGTGCTTGGGGTTATTTGAAGGATTAAATTAGATCTAGGGGTCGACTACTCTTCATTTTGAACTTTGAGCAGAGAAATTCCATAAATGGTATAAATTACAGTGTTTAAATTATTGCCTCTTAATTTTTCCATGATTTAAATTTGCTTATGGTCCAAAGTATGTTTTGAGTATATTTTTGAAAATGTCAAAATTGGCTTCTTTACAGTAATTAGCTTTGAATTTATTCTCTATGAAGTGAAACAGAAAAAGTCACAAGGTAATGACAAATCGCATTTACCTGGACCTCTAAATGCAATCAACCCATAAATGCAAGGAACTAATTTAACAAAATGCACTGTATTTGAGTCCGAATCCCCTCTCTTAGGCAGTGGAAAGTTTCCTTGGCCTTTCTTCCAAAGGCCAAAGAATAAAATTTATTCACTGGGAAAAATAATATTTTGGGTTAAAAGTTTACATGATTAGATCTTTCAGTTGAAAATAACATCCTTGAAGTCATACTTGAAATGGAAAGAACATAGATCATATTTTTTTTTTTTACTAAGACAAACCTTTCCTTCCTCATTAAGGTTTTTTTTTTTTTTTTTTTTAAAGAAAGGAAAGCCTAAATCCAAAGTATATTTCATTATTCAGGGAGTTATGAAAAGGTTGATAAACCTATTATAGTAGATCTTAGATTTCATATGAATCACAGGAAATAGAACAAAACACCCACTCTTCTTTTAAACAAATAAGGCACCATGGCTAGTACAGTTTCTGGAATCTACCAGGTACTCATCAGATACTCAGGCCCCTGTAGTGGCAGCAATTAGTCATGCTAGGACTTGTATTGATTCGCATACATCCATAGTTCTCAGAAAGATTGAGATTATATAGTTTACTGATAGAAGTCCAAGGAAAATATGGGTGAGTTGGATGGACTACTGAGACCAGATCCACTTACTCTATCTTACTATATATGACTTTCCATTGTCAGCCTGATTTTGTTGGGTACTCTTTAAGAAGGACCCTGACTTCTCTGCCTTGAAGGTTCCCCAACTCCAATTGTCATATGGGTTTGGTTGTTCCTTTCTCACTGATGCTTCCCCCGCCCCGCCAGAGTACTTCTATACTCTATCTAATTCTAGTTCTCTACTGTATGTGCTAAGTACACCTCCCTATGTCAGTCTAGCATCTCCTCTAGGAAGGCCACTACCTTTGTTCATCAGTATTTCCATAGCACTTAACACATGGCAGGCACAGAGTAGTCACTGAGTATTTGAAATGAGTTTGTTGAGTGGATAAATAGAAGAAGGGACAGGTTTCTAGAGGTTATAAGCTTCGTTGCTTTTCACTGCATTCCTTTGATTGCCTTACATTCTTTGAACTAACTTGCTGGCATCTGGAAACCATTAAAAACTGGGCAAGAAGGAAAAGGTTCAAGGAACCAGGGGCAGCACTCTTCCCCACTCCTCACAACATGAGAAGAGGCCTTCTAAACCCATCTGTTATCTTCTCCTTCCTCTACCACCCACCCAAGGAAGGTGTAAGAGTAGGATTCTAACTGCTGAAGAAAGAGATTGGTGATTTCTGCTGTAGAATGGCTTCCACAGAGGAGTTGGACAAGGATTAGAATATAAAACTGGGAATTCTTCAGATTTTGTCAAAGTGGTTTTTTTTCTCTTTTGGAGTTACTCTCAAAGACTGCATTCCAAGGTCATAATAAAATAATTCAGAGATTATTCATGCCACTGTTCCCTGATTACTGCAGTCAATCAAGAATTCACTTTAAGTTATTTCAACATTTTACTTGGTTTACTCAGCTGCATACCTAACAGGGTCTTTGATTAAACACATGGTGTGGGATTCTGTACACTACCACAGAATATTCTATTCTCATTCACTGTGGTAACAGATTGCCCCTTTGCAACTGACCCTCTACGCTCCTGACCACCCTGCCCAGAAGCATATCGTAGTTGAAAGAAAACGTAACCCAGCTTTATAGGAAAAGAAACCTTTCCATCCTAATTACTTGTATTGTCCATTTTCCAGTTATGTTTTTCTTTGTGCAGTACAGTTGCCTGAAGGTGAACACGGTGCTCGTCCACATATATTTTCAAGGTTTGTTTTTGTTGTTTCAATGACAATTCATTCATTATTTTTATGGTAAGCTAGGGAGTGTGGTGTTGACTGCAGCTGTTACCCTCTGTTCTTGCAGTTGGCAGCACAGATTCACTAGGGATCACCTACCCTGCTTACCCTCGAGCCCACAGTTGGAGAGAACTGTTTTTACTATTATAGCTATTCAACTGCAATTAAGAGGGCACCTGAGAATTTGCAAACTCTTCAGTCCATTAGTTGGTACAGTGTTTGTGACTACAAATAAAGGTTGCTTGTCTCCTTTTAATTACTTAACTTAAATTTATCTTAGGCCAGGACTGGCTGGATTCTTGCCAACTTTTGTGTAGTTCTAGAATGCTGGTGACCTTACCTTGTGCAATGTCCTGGGTTTTATGTGGGTGACTAACAACCATCACATTCAAAAGTTTGCATTGACTGTTTTTACTTTGCCGTCATTTGACATTCCATTTTTTACTGTGGGCTCTTGACACCTGTTTATGAGCTAGTGTGCAAGACTGATGATAGAATGAAAGGCCTTGGTTAACCAGGTGTGTACCTGTGTCACTTAGTTGTCACCATGGTAACGCTGTACAACATACACCCTTGGTGACCTCCAACAGTCCGCATTTATGTATCTGACCCAGGCAGGGCTCACTCTCGTGGCTTATGTTCAGCTGCCAGTTGACCAAGGCAGCTTTCTTGATACTGGCTGGTGTTGCCCAGATCTCTCTCAATATGCTAGCTTTCAGCTGAGCTAGGATGGCCTTGGCTGGGAAGACAGGGGCACAGCAGCTCTGCTCCATGCGTCTTTCACTGTCTAGCAGACTAGCCCAAGAATGTGCTCACAGCAGTGGCAAAGGACAGAAGCAAGCCAGCCTACTCACACAAGCACTTGTCAAAGCCTCTGCTTGCATCATATTTGTTAATATCCTGTAGGTCAAAGCAAGTCACAGTGCGGAGGAGTCAGTGGGCACTTCAAGTAACAGGGCACAGGGCATGGAAATAGGAGCTGATTTCTGTACATTACCACAGAATATTCTATTCTCAGCCTTTGTGGAGCCTCTTTATACCTTCTGTGGATCATGCATGCTCCCCCCCTTTGTGTCCCCCTCAAAGAATCAATAACTTGCCCCCTCTTTTGATCCATGTTTCCTTCATCCAATTTCCTTTGTTCTCTTTTCCCTGGCTTCCTTTAAGTCTTGGCCCCCTTCTCTTGTTTTTCTTCTCCCTACCCCCTCTCTTTCTTTCCTAAAGAGAAAGTAAAAACCTAAAATTTTCATGCACATGGGTAATTGTTGGAAAGGAATACTTTTCTTTTGGTCCCTGGAGCTCTCATTACCGATTAACTTCTTAAAAAAGGAAATGCTGAAACCTCTATTTCCCCAGAAACTTAACAGTGTGGGTGGTTGTGGTGCAGGCAGGAAGGCAGAGTCAGACTTAAGTTGTCCTGAAAGGAGGAAAAAAGTCTCCACAAACCAAACACAGAAGCAAAACCTAAATAGATTCCCCAACAGTTGTTTTTGAAGTTTTCTCCCAAATTTGCCAACTGGAAATTTGAACTGGGCTTTTCTTTTTAATTAAGGGTTTAGACTAGATGTAGATGCAGGTGGTATTTTGGTTGGTAGTATGTGGTGATAATCATTGTTGCTATAGCGACCCGAAAAGTGTTCAACAGAATAGCACTTCATGTTGCAACTTCAAATAAAGGCTGTAAAAGTTCTATGCTTCTCATATAGATTTAATTTAAAGGCAAAAAGAGTCTGCTATATTCAGGATGGAATCTGTTTCTTAATCTGTCCCTGAAAATACGGCTCAGTGTTCAAAACGGGTCAATTCAGGGGGTAAGTACATTTTCTGGATAGGTTTAAATGGAGGTCAGCTAGCTGCTTCCACGGACTTGGCTTTCATTATACTAGCTGGATAACTTAGTGAAGTGAGATATTAAGGAGACTTATTATGATAAACATTGACATTTCCCACTTCTAACTGGTTTCAGGGAAAACAGCCCCACCTTCATATAAAGCTCATACAATGTGCCAATCCTTGATTCAGAAAAAAGTAACAAAAAATGATGTAAAAGTTTCACATACAGCACCCTTTGCTTCAAGAAAGCTCAAAGGCATTTTCTTGAATTCCGCTTCCATTAATCTGCCTTGGGAAACCCTGGACTGGCTTCTATGTGGTTAATTCAATGTGAAATGGTGACTCCACTGCTCGAAACATAGTCTGTTTAAGGGAGTGGGGATGTGGCTGTGATTGCCTAGTTCTCTGACCCAAACCTACTTTTCTGTAAATGAGACTTAGATTTCTTTGTGATCGCCCTTCCTATTTCAGGGGATCATTTCCTTATTACTTAGACTCTTGGAGCCTAAATTTCCTCATCTATAAAGGTGAGGCTCTAATACCCACCTCCCAGTGTTGTGAGGGTTGATGACAGCAGTAAGTTCTCAAGTGTCATGCAAATACACGATTTCACAAACAGAAACGTCCTGATAAGCATTGGGAAAACTCACATTTCCTCCAAAGAACTTTGGTCAATGGTAGGAATCCTGGGTGAGGGTAGTGTTATCGGACAATAATTAAAGATAGTGAGATCTGATTTGTTTTCCGTTTTCATGGCATGGATTTCAAGGCCTTCACTGGTAGCTGTAGTTTCCGGTAAGATCTAGTTTTCATACATTCTAAGCCCGCTCCAAACTCTAGGGTCAGGAAAAATGGAAGTTGGTTGACAAAGATTCTGAGGCTGTACCACCTGAAGGGCTGTATCTTCTTTAAATATTTTTGGGGGGACATAATTGATATATAATGTTGCATTAATTTCAGGTATACAACATAATGGCTTGGTATTTGTGTATATTGCAAAATTACCAACACAAAGTCCAGTTAATTCCATTAGCATACACAATTTTTTTCTTGTGATAAAAACTTTCCAGATGTACTCTTAACAATTTTCAAATAAACCTACAGAATATTATTTACTGTATTGACAATGCTATACATTAATCTCCAGGACTTAATTATTTTATAACTGGAAGTTTGTACATTTTGACCTCCTTCACCTATTTCACCCACCTCCACATCTGGCAATCACCAGTCTATTGTCTGTATCTCAGTTTGTGTTGTTGTTGCTGTTGTTGCTTGATTCCACCTGTAAGTGGTGTTTGTCTTTGTCTGACTTATTTCACTAAGCGTAATGCCCCTAAGGTTCATCCATGTTGTTACAAATGGCAGGATGTCATTCATTTTTATGGCTGAATAATATTCCATTGTGCGTGTGTGTGTCTGTCTATCCATCTGTATCACATTGTGTGTGTGTGTGTAACACATCTTCTTTATCCATTTATCCAGGACCCTTAGGATGTTTCCCTGTCTGTCTTGGCTATTGTGAATACCACTACACTAAACATCTAGTGTTTGGATTGCCTAGTTCTCTGACCCAAACCTACTTTTCTGCAAATGAGACTTAGATTTCTTTGTGATCACCCTTCCTATTTCAGCGGATCATTTCCTTATTACTTAGACTCTTGGAGCCTAAATTTCCTCATCTATAAAGGTGAGGCTCTAATACCCACCTCCCAGTGTTGTGAGGGTTGATGACAGCAATAAGTTCACTTGTTGAACTACAATAAACATGATACATAAATCTTTTCAAGTTAGTGTTTTCCTTTCCTTTAGATGAAAACCCAAAAGCGAAATTGCTGGTAGTTCTGCTTTTAATATTTGAAGACCTCCTTACCGAAGGCCATACTGGCTGTACCAATGTATATTCCCACCAATTGTGTACAAGGGCTCCTTTTTCTCCACATCCTAGCCAGCATTTGTTATTTCTTGTCTTTCTGAGGATAGCTATTCTAACTGATGTAAGGTGATACCTCATTGTGGTTTTGATTTGCATTTCTCTGATGAGTGATGTTGAGCACCTTTTCATGAATCTGTTGGCTGTTTGTGTTTTATCTTTGAAAAAATTTCTAGTCTGTCCTTGCCCATATTTTTAATCAGATTAATTTTTGCTATTCAGTTGTACAAATTATTTATAAATTTTGGATATTAACCTCTTGTGAGATACAGGACTTAAAAATATTTTCTCCCATTCAGCAGGTTACCTTTTCATTTTGCTGATGTGCACAATATATCATCATTGATACAGTCCTATTTAGTATTTTTGCTTTTGTCACTTATGCTTTTGGTGTCAAATAAAAAAAGTAATCACCAAGACCTATGTGAAGGAACTTGTCACCTATGTTTTCTTCAAGGAATTTTATGGCCTTATATTCAGGTGTTTAATCCCCTTTGAGTTCTTTTTTGTGAATGGTATAAGGTAGTGGTCCAGTTACATTCATTTGCATGTGGCTTTCCAGTTTTCTTAACAGTTTTTACTGAAGAAACTACCCTTTTCCCATTGTCTGTTCTTGGTTCCTTTGTCCTAAGCAAATTAAACCCACCATATATGTGTGGGGTTTATTTCTGGGATCTCTATTCTGTTTCCTTGATCTATATGTCTGTCTTTATGTTAATATCATACTGTTTTGATAACTACAGTTTTGTAATACAGTTGGAGAGCAGGGATTGTGACGCCTCCAGCTTTGTTTTTCTTTTTCAAGATTACTTTGGCTATTATGAGACTGACGGGCTGCCTGCTGTGCTAAGAAGGCACTGCACTACTTTGGCTATTAAATGTCTTCTGTGGTTTCATAGTTTGTAGATGACTTCAGGTAGTATGAACGTCTTAACAGTAGTCTTGCTAATGACTAAATGAGCATGGAATATCTTCGTTTGTGTCTTCTTCAATTTCTTTCATCAATGTAGAGATCTTTCACCTGTTTGGTTAAATTTATCCCTAAGATACTGTGTTCTTTTTGATGCAGTTATAAATGGGATTATTAATATCTTTCAGTGTAGAGATCTTTCACCTGTTTGGTTAAATTTATTCCTAGACACTGAATTCTGTTTGATGCAGTTATAAATAGGATTGTAATATCTTTCCAGTAGTTCACTGGTAGTGTATAGAAATGGAACAGATTTTTGTATATTGATTTTGTATCCTGTAACACTACTAAATTTGTTAGGTTTTTTTTTTTCTTTTTTTTTTTGGTGGAGTCTTGAGGGTTTCCTCTATGTAACATCATGTTAGCTTCAAATAGTGTCAGTTAGGTCTTTTCTGATTTGGGTGCTTTTTAAGGTGTTTTTAAAGAGGGACTAGACAATGTTTCCACTATCTTTTTTTTTTAATACTTTATTTATTTATTTGACAGAGAGAGATCACAAGTAGGCAGAGAGACAGGCAGAGAGAGAGGGAGAGGGAAGCAGGATTCTTGCTGAGCAGAGAGCCTGATGTGGGGCTCGATCCCAGGACCCTGAGATCATGACCCGAGCCGAAGGCAGAGGCTTTAACCCACTGAGCCACCCAGGCGCCCCTGTTTCCACTATCTTTTTAAAAATGTTATATCTTTACAGGTAGTTTCTCACACTAACTTCCCAAAGAGGCTGCATGGCATATATTTAAAATTAAAGTAATTTTTATTCGAGGGGTTCTTAGAATTTTTGATATCGTTTGAGAGCCCAGGGCATCACAAAAATAGGAATTGAAGTCATTTGCCTGGAGACTGCAACAAGACTCACTGGTTAGCGGCCAGCAGGGTTCAGAATGATTGGTTCTGTCTGCTAATGGATCACTGGGATGTTCATGCTGCCACTTCCTAGTCCCTATTCAAGTGAAACAAACAGAGCTGGTCCAGCTGATACATGCAGATGGTTATATTACTCTCTGGAGAAAAGGGTTTCAGTGCCTAGCTGTCTGATAGAAAAATCTCTTCATTTAACATGGCTTTATTTACAATTAAATTATTATTAGTCGTAGTACTGCGTTAAATCAAAAAATGACTCCTTGTGCAGTTATGAATCAGATTCATGGGAAGACTGCAGAAATGGATGCATCTCTAATTTGTTTTATATCACTGTGATCTAGCATAGCTTGAGAGATTAAAACATACATCTGTACCACACACACACACACACACACACACACAATTTGTATAATGTTCAAGGTAGATAATATAGAGCTGTATTGTTCAATATGGTAGCCAATAGCAATATGTGGCTACTTAAAATCATTTAAAAATTAAAAGAAAATTTTTACTTTCTCTGGGGAGCCTGGGTGACTCAGTTAATTGGGCGTCAGACTCTTGATTTGAGCTCAGTCATGATCTCAGGGTCATGGGACTGAGCTCTGCATCAGGTTCGTTGCTCAATCTTCTTGTTCCTCTGCCTCTTCCCCTGCTTGTGCATATGCACACACATAAAAATGTGTATGTGAGTATGTATGTATGTACTCCCTCTCTCTAAAATCTTTTTTTTTTTTTTTTTACTTTCTCAGTTACACTGGCAGTATTTCAAGTATTCAGGAGCCATATATGGCCAGTGGCTACTGGGTTGAATAGTGCAGAATCACAACACTTCTGTCATTGTGGAAAGTTCTATTAGCTAATGCTTGTATAGAGAAAGATGGGAATATTTTTCCCCTATTAAATAAGATATGAGTTATCCTAGGAAAAATGTCAAGAGCCGTCAGTATCTTTTTGTCCTTAGAGAAATAAAAACTATTCTTTTTACTTCAAAATTGATGAGTCATAAAACTTTATTGAATAGCTACACAAATTGTTAAATCTGAAAATAGTTTCCTATTATGATAGTGTGAAGAGGTAGAGAATTTGGGGACTGTATGAGGGAAAAAAGCAAACTGTCATCTAGATACCCACGTACATGCACACACTGGGACAGAAGTGGAAGGAAAAGGATCCGTAAACCTGGAGGCTCTGAAACAGAAAGGGATAAAGAAAGGTAGAGGGTAGGGGGAGGGGAAAGAGAAATAGGAATCAGAAGAAAAAGATTTCTTTTTCAACGATTTCAACCACTCTAAGGTGGGTGATCCCTGGCGATCACGAATCAGAACTCTATGATGCTGAAAGTTTGCACCCTTTTATCTTTTGCCCTATGGCTTGTTCATGATTCCTCTTCCAAGCATTTAGAATACTCTCAAGTGGGCTCCTTGGGGCAGATGTTTTCATCCTGGACTATAGAGTCCTACTTGAGTGGTGGTTCTCGTCCTGTGGTTCCCAGGGCCCAGGCAACACCAAGAACTTGTTAGAGATGAAAATTTCCCTGCCCCATCCACCCGCTCTTTGAATCACAAACTCTGAGTGTGGACCCCAATCCTGCTTATTTTGTTAATTCAAGTATGATTAAAATTCAGTATCATCTTGGTTTCAAGTGTATGATATGATTTAACTCTGTTCTTTTTTTTCTCAGTGCTCATCAAAATACATGTATTCTTCATTTCCTTTATTTTACCTATCACTTCACCCACCTCCTGTCTGCTAACCATTAGTTTGTTATGTGTAGTTAAGAGTCTTTTTTTCATTTGTCTTTTTTTGTGGTTTGTTCATTTGTTTCTTAAGTTCCACATATGAGTGAAATTTTATGGTATCTATGACTGACTTCACATTATATCCTTAAGGTCCATCCATTTTATTGTAAAAGGAAAAATCTCATTCTTAGGGCTGAGTAATATTTTGTGTATGTATACCACATCTTTATCCATTCATCTTTGGATGGATACTCGGGTTACTTGCAAACTTTGGCTATTGTAAGTATGCAGCAGTAAACATAGGGGTGAATATATCTTTTTGAATTAGTGTTTTCATTTTCTTTGGGTAAATAATGTGAGTTGAATTACTGAATCATGGTAATTCTAATTTTTTGAGGAACCTCCATACTGTTCTTTACAGTGGCTGTATCAGTTAGCATTCCCAGTGATAGTGCATGAGGGTTCCTTTTTCTCCACATCCTCGCCAACACTTGTTTCTTGAGTTTTTTATTTTTAGCCATTCTGACAGGTGAGGGGCGATAGCTCATTATGGTTTTGATTTGCATTTTCCTGATGATGAGTGACCTGTTTTTTTTTTTTTAGAGGAGTTTTATAGTTTCATTTCTCACAGTGAGGTTCTCAATCCATTTTGAGTTTGTTTTTGTGGATGGTGTAAGAAAGTGGTCCAGTTTCCTTGTTTTGCATGTAGCTGTCCAGTTTTCCCAGCACCATTTGTTGAAGAGACTGACTTTTCCTTGTTGTGTATTCTTGCCTCCTTTGTCATAGATTAATCAAACATATAAGTGTGGGTTATTTTATGAGCTATGTATTCTATTCTGTTAATCTATGTGTCTGTTCTTGTGCCAGTACTATATACTGTTTTGATGACTAGAGCATTTGTAGTGTATCTCAAAATCTAAGACTATGTATGGTACCTACAGCTTTGTTCTTAAGATTGCCTTGGCTATTGGGGTTGTTGTGGTTGTATACGAATTTAGGATTATTCCTGTTCTGTGAAAAATGTTGTTGGAATTTTGATAGGGATGGCATTAAATATGGAGATTGCTTTGGGTGGTATGGACTTTTTAACAATATTCTTGGATTCTGTGAGCAGGGAGTATTTTTCCATTTATTCATGTCAGCCTTGCTTTCATCAGCATTACATAGTTTTCAGAGTCTAGATATTTTACCTCCTTGGTTAAGTTTATTCCTAGGTGTTTTATTCTCTTTGGTGCAATTGTGAGTGGGATTGTTCTCTTAATTTCTTTTTCTGCTACTTCATTATTAGTGTATAGAAATGCAATGAATTTCTGTATGTTGATTTTGTATCCTGCAACCTTACTGAATTCATTTATCAGTTCTAGTAATCGTTTGGTGGAGTCTTCAGAGTTTTCTATATAGAGTATCATGTAATCTGAGAAGAGTGACAGGTATACTTTTTACTAATTTGGTTGCATTTTATTTCTTGTCAGATTGCTGTAGCTAGTGTTACCAATATTATGTTGAATAAAATGGTGAAAATGGACATCCTTGTCTTGTTCCTGATCTTTGAGGAAAAGCTTTTAGTTTTTTACCATTGAGGATGATGTTAGCTGTAGGTTTTTCATAGATGGCTTTTATTATTTTGAGGTATGATCCCTCTAAACCTACTTTGTTGAGTTTCTATCATGAATGGATGTTGTACATGGTCAAATACTTTTTCTGCATCTATTGAGATGATCATGTGGTTTTTATCCTTTCTCTTATTGGTGTGATATATCATGTTGACTCATTTGTGAATATTGAACCACTTTCTAACCCAAGAATAAATCCCACCTGATCATCATGAATGATTCTTTTTTTAACATTTTATTTATTTATTTGACGAGAGAATTCCCTCGAAAGAAAGAAAAAGAAAGAAAGAAAGAAAGAAAGAAAGAAAGAAAGAAAAAAAGAAAAAAACTGAGGGCACTCCCTTGGAAAGAAACTGAGGGCACAAGCAGGCAGAGCAGTAGGTAGAGGGAGAGGGAGAAACAGGTTCCACACTGAGCAGAGAGCCTGATGCCGGGTTCAATGCCAGCACCCCAGGATCATGACCTGAAGGTGGATGCTGAACTGACTGAGCCACCCGGGTGCCCCTATTGTGAATGATTTTTTAAATGTTTTATTGGATTATTTTTGCTCATATTTTGTGGAGGATTTTTGCATCCAATTTCATCAGATATTGGCCTGTAGTTCTTCTTATGTAGTGTATTTATCTGGTTTTCATATCAAGGTAATGATGCTCTCATAGAATGAATTTAGAAGCTTTTCTTCCTCTTGTATCTTTTATAATAGTTTGGGAAGAACAGGTATAACTCTGCCTTAAATGTTTGGTAGAATTTGCTTATGAAGCCATCTGCTCTTCAGCTTCGGTTTGCTGAGACTTTTGTGATTACTGATTGAATTTTGTTTCTTTGAATTTGCCTACTCAAATTTTCTTTTTCTTCCTGATGCAGTCTTGGGAGGCTATAGGTTTCTAGGAATGCATCCATTTATTCTAGGTTTTCCAATTTGTTGGCATATAATTTTTCATGATCTCTTATAATCCTTTGTATTTCTGGTATTGCTTTTTCATTTCTGATTTGAGTTCTCGCTCTTTTTTTTTGATTGATCTGGCTAAAGATTTATCAGTTCTCTTGATCATTTATTTATTTAATGTGAAAGCTCTGATATTTATTTATTTATTATTCATTTATTTTACTGTTAATCACCATACAGTACCTCATTAGTTTTTGATGTAGTGTTCCATGATTCATTTTTTGCATATAACACCCAGTGTTTTATGCAATACATACCCTCCTTAATACCCATCACCAGGCTAATTCATCCCCATGCCCTCCTCCCCTCTAAAACCCTTAGTTTTGTGCTTGCTTCGGCAGCACATATACTAAAACCCTCAGTTTGTTTCTCAGAATCTATAGTCTTTCATGGTTCATCTCCCCCTCTGATTTCCACCCCCTTCATTTTTCCCTTCTTTCTCCTAATGTCTTCTATGCTATTCCTTATGTTGCACAAATACATGAAACCATATGATAATTGACTTTCTCTGCTTGACTTATTTCACTTAGCATAATCTCTTCCAGTCCCATCCATGTTGATGCAAAAGTTGGGTATTCATCCTGGTGGCTGAGTAATATTCCATCGTATATATGGACCACCTCTTGCTTATCCATTCATCTGTTGAAGGGCATCTCAGGTCTTTCCACAGTTTGGCTATTGTGGACATTGCTGCTATGAACTTTGGGGGTGTATATAGCCCTTCTTTTCACTGCATCTGTATCTTTGGGATAAACATGCCATAGTGCAATTGCTGGGTAATAGGGTAGCTCTATTTTTAATTTTTTGAGGAACCTCCACATTGTTTGCCAAAGTGGTTGTACCAACTTGCATTCCCATGACTAGTATAAGAGGCTTCCCCTTTCTCCACTGCCTCTCCAACATTTCTTGTTTCTTGCCTTGTCAATTTTTGCCATTCTAATTGATGTAAGGTGGTATCTCAATGTGGTTTTGATTTGAATTTCCCTGATGGCCAATGATGATGAACATTTTTTCATGTGTCCGTTAGCCACTTGTATGTCTTCTTTTGAGAAGTGTTTGTTCATGTCTTCTGCCCATTTTTTTTTTGACTTGATTATTTGTTTCTTGGGAGTTCAGTTTGAGAAGTTCTTTATAGATCTTGGAAACCAGCCTTTGATCTGTAGTGTCATTTGCAAATACCTTCTCTCATTCCATGGGTTGCCTGTTTGTTTTGTTGACTATTTGCTGTGCAGAAGCTTTTTATCTTGATATTCCCAGATGTTCATTTTTGCTTTTGTTTCCTTTGCCTTTGGAGACGTGTCTTGAAAGAAGTTGCTGGGGCTGATGTCAAAGAGGTTACTGCCTATGTTCTCCTCTAGGATTTTGATGGATTCCTGTCTCACATTGAGGTCTTTCATCCATTTTGAGTTTATCTTTGTGTATGGTATAAGAGAATGATTGAGTTTCATTCTTTTGTATATAGCTGTCCAATTTTCCCAGCACCATTTATTGAAGAGACTGTCTTTTTTCCATTGGATATATTTTCTTGCTTTGTCAAAGATTATTTGACCATAGATTTGAGAGTCCATATCTGGGCTTTCTATTCTGTTCCATTGGTCTACGTGTCTGTTTTTATGCCAGTACCGTGCTGTCTTCGTGATCACAACTTTGTAGTATAGTTTGAAGTCAGGCAATGGGTTGTCCCTAGCTTTGTTTTTCTTTTTCAACATTTCCTTGGCGATCTGGAGTCTTTTCTGGTTCTATACAAATTTTAGGATTGTTTGTTCCAGCACTTTGAAAAATGTCATTGGTATTTTGATCAGGATGGCATTGAAAGTATAGATTGCTCTGGACATTTTAACAATGTTTATTCTTCTGATCCATGATCATGGAATGGTTTTCCATCTTTTTGTGTCTTCTTCAATTTCTTTCATGAGTGTTCCATAGTTCCTAGAGTATAGATCCTTTTTCTGTTTGGTTAGGTTTGTTCCAAGGTATCTTATGGTTTTTGGTGCTATTGTAAATGGAATTGATTCTCTAATTTCTCTTTCTACGGTTACATTGTTAGTGTATAAGACAGCAACTGATTTCTGTGCATTGATTTTGTATCCTGCCACATTACTGAATTGCTGTATGAGTTCTAGTAATTTGGAGGTGGGGTCTTTTGGTTTTCCACATAAAGTATCATGTCATCTGCAAAGAGAGAGTTTTACTACTTTTTGCCGATTTGAATATATTTTATTTCTTTTTGTTATCTGATTGCTGTTGCTAGGGTTTCTAGTACTATGTTGAACAACAGTGGTGAGAGTGAGCATCCTTATCAGATTCCTGATCTTAAGGGAAATGCTCTCAGTTTTTCCTCATTGAGAATGATTTTCACTGTGGGTTTTTCATAGATGGATTTTATGAAACTGAGGAATGTTTCCTCTATCCCTATACTCTGAAGAGTTTTAATCAGGAAATGTTGCTGTCTTTTGTCAGATGCATTTTCTGCATCAATTGAGAGGACCATGTGGTTCTTGTCTCTCCTCTTATTAATATGTTCTATCATATTGATTGATGTGAGAATGTTGAACCACCCTTGCATCCCATGGATAAATCCCACCTTGTCATGGTGGATAATTTTTTTAATGTGCTGTTGGTTCCTATTAGCTAGAATCTTGTTGAGAATTTTAGCATCTATATTCTAATTATAGAATTATAGCATCTATATTCTATATTGCCTGTTTGTTTTGTTGACTATTTGCTGTGCAGAAGCTTTTTATCTTGATATTCCCAAATGTTCATTTTTGCTTTTGTTTCCTTTGCCTTTGGAGACGTGTCTTCATAAGGGATATTAGCCTGAAATTCTCTTATTTGATGGGGTCTTTGCGTAGTTTTGGGATCAAGGTAATGTGGTCTCATAGAGTCTGGAAGTTTTCCTTCTGTTTCTATATTTTGAAACAGCTTAGGGAGAATAGGTATTGTTTCTTCTTTGAATGTTTGGTAGAATTCCCCAGGGAATCCATTAGGTCCTGGATTCTTGTTTTTTTTTTTTTTTGGGAGGGGGGGATTTTGATCACTGCTTCAATCTCTGGCAATTGAAGATTACTGGCTATTGGTCTATTCAGGTTGTCAGTTTCTTCCTGTTTCAGTCTTAGTAGTTTATAGGTTTCCAGAAATGCATCCATTTCTTATAGGTTGCTTAACTTATTGGCATATAGCTGTTGACAATAATTTCTGATGATTGTTTCTATTTCCTTGGTGTTACTTGTGATCTCTCCCCATTCATTCATAATTTTATTAATTTGGGTCCTTTTTCTTTTGGATAAGTCTGGTCATTGATTTATTGATCTCATTAATTCTTTCAAAGAATCAGCTTCTAGTTTCATTGATGTGCTCTACTGTATTTCTGGTTTCTAATTCATTGACCTCTGCTCTAATCTTAATTATTTCCCTCCTCTTGCATGGGCTAGGCTTAATTTGTTGTTGATGCTCCAGTTCTTTAAGGTATAAAGACAGTTTGTGTATTGGGGATTTTTCTCTTTTTTTGAGTGAGGCTTGGATGGCTATATATTTCACCCTTAGGACAACCTTTGCCATATCCCATAGTTTTGCACTCTAGTGTTTTCATTCTCATTGGTTTCTGTGAATTGTTTAAGTTCTTCTTTGATTTCCTGGTTGACCCAAACATTCTTGAGCAGGATGGTCTTTAGTTTCCAAGTGTTTGAATTTCTTCCAAACATTTTCTTGTGATTGAGTTCCAGTTTCAAAGCACTGTGGTCTGAGAGTATGCTGGGAATAATCTCAATCTTTTGGTATCAGTTGAGACCTGATTTGTGACCAGTATGTGGTCTATTCTGGAGAAAGTTCCATTTGCTCTTGAGAAGAATGACTATTGTTTTAGGGTGGAATATTCTGTATATATTTGTGAGGTCCATCTGATCCAATGTATCATTCAAAGTTCTTGTTTCTTTGTTAATTTTCTGCTTAGATGATCTATTGCTGAGAGTGCAGTGTTGAGGTCTCTTGCTATTAACGCATTATTATCAATATGTCTTTATTTTGGTTAACTGTTGGCTTATGTAGTTGGCTGCTCCCATGTTGTGGGCATAGACATTTACAATTGTTAGATCTTATTGTTGGATAGGCCCTTTAAAAATAATTTAGGGTCTTTCTGTATCTCTAAACACAGTCCTTAGCTTAAAATATAATTTGTCTGATATGAGAATTACTACTCCAACTTTGAGGTCTGTTGGCATGAAAGATGTTTCTCCATGCCTTCACGTTCAGTCTGGATGTATCTTTAGGTTCAAAATGAGTCTCTTGTAGACAGCTTATGGATGGGTCCTATCTTTTTAGATGATCTGCAACCCTGTGCTGTTTTATGGGAGCATTTAGGCCATTCACATTGAGAGTGATCTTTGAAAGATAGGATTTTGTTGTCATCATGGTGCCTATGAAGTCCTTGTTTCTATAGATTTTCTTTGTAAATTTCAGTTCAGTATCCCTCTTGGGGTCTTTATCCTTTTATAGAACCCTGCTTAATATTTCTTGCAGGGCCGGCTTAGTGTTCACATATTCTTTTAGTTTTCTGCTGGTCTTGGAAGCTCTTTATCTCTCCATCCATTCTCAGTGACAGCCTTGCTGGATAAAATATTCCTGGATGAATGTTATTCTCATTTAGTACCTTGAATATGTCTTGCCAGCCCTTTCTGGCTTGCCAGATTTCTGTGGACAGGTATGGCGTTACTCTGATGTTCCTCCCTCTGTACCTAAGGAGTCTCTTCCCCCTAACTGCCCTTAAAATGTTTTCTCTGGTTTTAAGATTCTTGAGTTTCACAATCACATGCTGGTGGATGGTCTACCCTCCTTGATCTTGGGGGTGTCCTCTCTGCCTCTAGGACATGAATACTTGTTTCATTCCCCACATTAGGGAAATTCTCAGCTATGATTTGCTCAACTAAATCTTCTATATCTTCTAGTTCTCCCTCTCTCTCTCTCTCTCTCTCTCTCTCTCTCTCTCTCAATCTCTCTCTCTCTCTCCATCCCCTCAGGGATCCCAATAATTTTGACATTGAAACATTTCATGGTGTCATTTATTTCTCTAATTCTGTTTTCATGTATTTTAAACTGTTTCTTCCAGGCCTCCTCCTATTCCTTCTTTTCTATCAATTTGTCTTCTAGATCACTAATTTGTTCTTCTGCCTAGTTTACCATAGCTATTAGAGTATGTAGATTAGTTTGGGTCTTATTGATGGCATTTTTAAGTTCTGCAACATCAGCTCTCACTTCTGCCCTTAGAGAATCTATGTTGCCATTAATGGTTTTCTCCATCCTAGCTATTGTCTGCATAACTGTTACTCTGAAGTCTATTTATGACAACTTGCTTATATCCATATCCCTTAGTTCTGTGGCAGAGTTCACAGTCTCTGAATTTTTCCTGTGTTGGGGGTTCCTCCTCTTAGTCAGTCTGTTGAGGGGTGGTTGAGGGAATGTACAGAGTCCAGATTATTGGCCATCACCTAAGCAAGATGCACCTGTTTTATAGGGCCCCTAGGGTTGTTGGCCTCTTGTTCTTCCAGCCTGTCTTCTGGGGGAGGGCCCTGCCACACTGTTACTTAAGCAACCTTGTTTGGGCAGAGTTGTCCTGCCCCCTGTAGGGGGTGATGGGCTTAGTAAAAACTGTTTTTTGTTTTTTTTTTTTTTTTTTTGCGGCTTTTGTTTTTTGGCAGCTTTCGATGGCGGCTTTCTGCATCTCTTCCAAGAGTCAGAGCAGAAGTGACCATGTCCAAATTTCTGTCTCAGAACAGAGAGATTGCAGCCTGCCCCTCAGTGAACTCTCCAGTCCACCCTGTCCCTGTTTTAGTCTATGCTGTCAAGAACTGCAGTGTCCTGGGTTATGTACCCCACAGCAGCATTCCTAGTTCTGGCTTCCAGGTCCAGGCACATCTCTGCCCTTTGTGCTTCTAAAATCACCAGCCTCCTCCAGTTTGCACTCGCCCCCATCCCCCCCTCTCCCTGCAGCTCCAGGTTTCAACCTGAGGGGCTGCCCTAAAGTCCTTTCCACGCCGCTACGGGTCTGCAAGTGTGTGCCTGTTCCCCAGTGCAGGAGACTTTTGGGCTCCAGCAGTGCAGGATCCCAGAGGCTCCCTCCTTCTTCTCTTTATCTTCTGATATCTGCCCACAGAATCATGGCTCCCTGCTTCATACTTTGAGACCTACTGCCTGAGATATTCTGTTTGTAGAGATCCAGATAAATCTTCTTACCTCACAGGCTGATTTTGTGGGTATTCAGAATGGTCTGGTA
Organism: Nasua narica; assembly: GCA_028533885.1. Classification (NCBI taxonomy): domain Eukaryota; kingdom Metazoa; phylum Chordata; class Mammalia; order Carnivora; family Procyonidae; genus Nasua; species Nasua narica. Next base: position 16,365,785 of record CM052801.1, on the reverse strand, counting down.
GATATCCAGCTCAATTAAGGGGACCGGTTGATATAGGGTGCCTACTCTTCCACCATCTTTCCCCTCCTCTCCTCTCTTGAGCTCTTAAAAGAATTAGCTCCTGGTTTTATTTGCTTTACTGTTGTGGTGTTTTTGTTTTTTGTTTTTTTTTGGTCTCTGTTTCATTTACTTTTACTCTATTTCCTTCTACTGTCTTTGGGCTTTGCTTATTCTTTTTCTATATCATCTTAGCTATAAGGTTAGGTTGCTTGAGATTTTCCTTCTTAAGTTAGGCCTGTATTGCTATAATCTTGCCTCTGACAACAGCTTTTGCTTCATCTCAGAGATTTTGGACTGTTGTGTTTCCATTTTCATTTGTCTCCATGTATTTTCTTTCTTTTTTTTCCTTTTTCTTTGACTTCTCGGTTGACCTATTCATTGTTAAGTAATATGTTATTTGGTCTCCATATTTTTGTGCTCTTCCATACTTTTTTTTGTGATTGATTTCTAGTTTCATAGTGTTGTGGTCAGAAAAGATGCATGATATGATTTCAGTCTTTTCGAATTTATTGAGAATTATTTTGTGACCTAATGTGTGATCTCTTTTGGGGAATGATCCGTGTGCACTTAAAGAATATATATTCCACTGTTTCTGTATTGGAATGTTCCACATATATTTGTTAGGTCCATCTGGTCCAATGTGTCATTCCAAGCCTCTGTTTTCTTGTTGATTTTCTGTCTGGGTGATCTATCCATTGATTTATGTGGGGTGTTAAAGTCTTCTACTATTACTATATTATATAAATTTATTCCTTTATATCTATTAATAGTTTTTCTTTATATATTTAGGGACTCCCATCTTGCAAAGATAGTCTAGCCCTCAGTTTTAAGAAGCCCTCCGGGGGATTCTCATTCACTTTCATGATCTAGTGTGTGAACAAGTGTTGCAGAGTTATGAGAATGGGAGGGTCTATAAACATCTTCAATTTTTTCTAGAGAGAGGATTCCTATCTTTCGTCAAGATCTCAAACTGTGATCCCACCACCCACTAGAAGCTAAAAACATTCTCTTGTATTCTATACTATGATAAATAGAACCCTGTGCCAAAGTAAAATTCATTCTTTGGTAATCTGCTTTAGCTGCATTGAACAGCCCATTACATGAGAGGTCAGATTAAATCAAGCTGAGAACCAGCTCAAGTTGGGGTCTGACCTATTTTCCTCCTCTTTTAGGAATTTAACCTGATTGCCATTTTCCAAAAAGTGATTTCAAAGCCCGGTGATTAAGACGTTTTAGAGTCAAGCTATGCAGGCCCCAGACTTAGAGACTAGGGTAGCCTTCAAAGAAGGAGAGATCTTCTTTTGCCTCCAGACCCTACCTCAAGGACACAAAGAGGCATTTGAAGGATGTAAGTGAGAAACCCAGCCTTTCCCACCTGGCATACTGTATTATTTGCCTTGGGTGGATGGGGATTTTCTAGGTGTAATTAGTTAACATCTATTAAGCAAGGCCATTTATTAAGTTCTGCACCCCATGGGACCTTAATACACTGTAATTGATGATGACAGCAGAGGCAGCATCCTTTCCAGGTGGTGTAGTGTCGGGATAGCCTAGCATTCTATTGTATCCATGGTGGTCTGAAGCTTATGGGAGTTTTTATGCTTGAGGATATAATGCCTAATAGTGATTTCTCTGAGTTTTCAATTTGGAGAGCGATTGGGTACACTCCACTGGTTCAAGCATCTGTTGTAATGGTGACTTATCCAGTTCAACATTAATCTCAGCCCTGTGGGACTCCAAATCTTCAAAGGAGTATTTAATCAGTATATATGGTATTAGAACTGGCTAAATGTAAGGACTGCATTCTGTGTGTGACCAAATATAGGGAGATTTTACCAAGCTGAAGAAATTACCTGATAATCTTTTTTTTTTTTGCAATTAATCTAAACTGTATTATGTAACATGCATCTACAACCATTTTCATTGGTAATGTTTACTCATTATTCAGTATGACAAGTATTGTGGTCAGTACTGTACATTCTTGTATTAAATTCTCACACCAACCCCCTCAATGAGGTACATTATTACTCTGTTTATTGATGATGACACGAAGGTTAGAGAAATTGAGTAACTTCACCACTGTCTCACAGTGTATTTGTCAGTATCAGCCAAAGTTGTAACAAACAACCCAGTAGTCTGTTACTTGTTCATATCCAGTCCCATGTGGGTTAGTGGGGTGGGAGGAATGAAGCAAATGGAGTTCTTATTCTTGTAGCTTTCCTGGGTTCCTTTGTTCTTGGGTCTCCATCCTCCTGTGGGTCTCCGAATATTTTGATGGACCAGGCTTGGAATGGCACGCATCACTTCTATTCTAGAACTCAGTCACAGGCCACAGTGAACTATGTTGGAGGCTGGGGAATATAGTCCAGATGTGGGACTCAGGAAGAAGAGGAAATCAAGGATGCTGTTGAGCACTAGCAGCTTGTAAGCAGCAGAACTGGGGCCCAAACTCAGTTGTCTAACTCGAAAGCCTTCTTTATCTTGGAGGTGAAACTGACAATTTGCTTTGTCTCCTTTATAAAGAAGCATGTGCATCATATTTTGCAGATGGGGGGAAACAACTTTGTACCCTACAATAAAGCAAAAATAAAAAGATCATCTGTCCAGTTCTGATCCCCTTAGTGAGTGATGTCTTGGAACATTTCTTGTAAGAGTGGGCATATCTAATTGAAAAAAACATTATCTCTGACTTCAGCAGTGTTAATGTCTGAAGAAATGGCATAAGTTTTTTGATTTGATAATCACACAGAAAAAATGCCTTTTTTCTACATGAACAGACTAATGGCAATCTTACTTTTTGTTCTCTTAAACAGATATTCACACCCACACCCACCTACTCACACTCACAAACATCCTCATACCATCTCTTCTGAAATAGGACTACCTTGTGTTTTATTGCAAGTGAACTTCCATTTTCTAAGTGCTTTTATTTTTCAGGCTTTTTTTTTTTTTGACATCACATAAGTTCTCACTTGCTAATTTATTTCTTGATAAATTACTCTGTATTTTATTTCATGCAATAATCCTATTTCTAAAAAGTTGAACATATAACAAATTATTTCCAAGTTGAAGTAGCTTGTTGTAAAGTGTAGGAGCTTGCTGTTGAAAGAACACCTCTCCTTCACATTTTCCTATCATATTCTAAGTAAATAGCACCAACACTTTAATCAAGTGAATAGTTCATATATAATTTGGACATTATTATTAATAGCAGGGATTTCAAGTTCAGATGCTTTCATGGAGGAACTGAGGGTAATTGGAAAATACACACCCACCTAAAGGTTTGCAAAGTCAGCATTATTAAATCGCTGTTCCCATGAGGAGAAAATGTGCATATGGGCTGAATTGATTCAGTACACTTAAATTTAATGTAGCATGATGTAATTTTCATCCACTTTTTAAGAACGAAATATATATTTCATAAGATGTAATAACCTAAATTATCAATACAATGATCAAATTAACATTGAAAATACTTATAGTGGTGGGTTTGTTACCCTTTTATAATTAGTATATAGTTTATGGTGATGATCTGTATTTCCTTCCTGAAAAAGTATCCTCTTTTCCCAACACTTAACTTTCTTGAAAGAAATATTTAAAGCATATGAAGCATAGGGCCCAGGGCAAGCCCATAATCTTAATCCTTGTTTTTTCTTGGGAATGAATCCATTTTTTTAATACTTACCTGCATGTTGGGTGGAGTAGTCAGTCTCCTATGATGAGAGTGTAGTTAAATTATAAGTAATTGTCAATATCAAATACTTTTTTGACTTAAAAAAACAGCAGTTTTGGGGCATCTGGGTGGGTCATTTGTTAAACATCTGCCTTTGGCTCAGGTCATGATCCCAGAGTCCTGGGATCAAGCCCCGCATTGGGCTCTGGGCTCAGCGGGAAGCCTGCTTCCCCTCCTGCTTGTGTTCCTCTCTCTCTTTCTCTCTCTGTCAAATAAATAAATAAAATCTTTAAAAACAAAACAAAACAAAAAACAAACAAAACCCCCCAACAGTTTTATGAGGTTCATAAAATGAAGATTCCAGTATTCACACAGAACTTTGAAAATATATGTTCTTTTCTCTGTCTAGGAGTTATTGGCTTAAGATCCATTTGCCTAAATTTAAGAAAGATAAACTAGCTCTTCAACAAATGAATATACAAGATGGAAAGAAAGGATGTAATGTTATTTTCGTTTTTACCCTGCAGTTTTGTCATTTGCAGAGCCAACATGATCATAGTTGAGAACCAGATCTCTGAGGCCTGTGTGCACCGGATGAAGTAATTTATTTGGCATCTGTTGTTGACTCTGTATCAATGGTAGAAGCTGATCTCACTTTGCCTTTACATGGGAAAGTATAGAATACACCTTTATCGTTTTGCCACAAATTTATGAAAACTTGCCTCCTAGTGGCAGAACATTCTTTGAGACTTGGTGGGCAGAAACTACTCTCCATTACATGTGTCCACCACAATATCAATGCATTTCTCATTAATCGAGGGAAAGGTGGAGATACTGGTATCACACAGCCAGTCAGCGCTGGACCATATACAGTGTAGAGATTTGAAAAGTAAACAAAAGAGAAGCTGAAGGACTGATACACTCTGTTATTTGCTTAGGAATTCAGTGGAGGGGAAAAATAAGAGCTATTACTAATTGGAATAAGGAGCTTTTAACAGAGCCCACCTTAACACATGTGATTTTGAGTTCTGGAGAACTCACAAATATCACTTGGGAAGCCCCTGGCTGCCATCACTGAGCTTTGTAGAAAAGACTTACATTTGAGTAGGAAGTAGAACAGTAGCTCACGTCTCTAGAAGAAATTAGAGCATAGTGCACATATACAATGACTTGAGAGGTCTAAGTCGATATTAGTCAGGTCTACTTGACCTTTTGGTATAAGGAATAGAGAGATAAAACCTGTGAACTCTAGAGTTGTGAATTTAATGACTCCTGGAACCTCAGGTTGTGAACAAGGGCTGTGAGTATGTTGCTCTTCATAGGTCTTTATGGGAAGAATTACTGAAGATAAGCCACAGACTTTCTGCTGAATATTTTCATTCCTGGTTAAGCAATGCAGAGCTGTCCTCACACAAAATTGACTAGGTCCAAATGGCTTCCAGGACCAAAAAGAAGTGGTTTGCACAGGGAATTTCCAAGTCAATCCCCCCAGAGGTTTGTGCCTTCTAGAAAAGTGCCAGAAAATACATAAATGGAAGAGCATTGGAGTCTTCCATGTATTACTCCCTGCATCCTTTCACCCTTCAACCCCAAATGACATTGGCTCAGGAATAGCAGGAGCAAGTGTAGGTTACTGATGAGGTTAGCCAGTTATCTTCAGAGCATATGCTGTTGGTAGGCAGTGGCCACTTTGTACTTTGATGCCCTCAGACAGATGGGAAGAAAAGATAACCATTGATGGACGGAGATGAGAGTTACAATCCTGTCCCATGAAGAAGCCAGTGAAGAGGAAATAAAACCATCCTCTGCAGATACCTGGGCTCTCATAATGAGTTTGGTAAAAGGACTGGAACCTCAAAAACCCAGGAACAAATTACTGGGCAAAGTTACTTTTGGGGTAAGAACTATGCAAAAACAATGAAGAGCTACCTACCATGCTGTGCTTAGAGGACAGCAAGCTACTGCACTCCAAGCTAAGGCCTTCACTTTGATGTACATAAAGGCTCATGTATTCTTCCTTACCTGCCAGGTCATGAACAATTAGGATAAAGAGGATGTGTTGTGATATGGCACTGAATTCAGAATCAGATAGTCCTAATACTGAAAAATGGGTCCTGCATGCCAATAGTCATGACCCAATGTAAAGCATCAATATGACAATATTTTGAATTGAGAGGGATGCGATTGGCAGTAAATCACATAGATCCTATGTGGTTAGCCTAGAATCTAACCACAGTATATCTCTTACCTAGATGAGAAGCTCCCGATCATATACAACTATGGAAGCTGTGAGTCTCAATGTCAGCTATGCTCCTATTCTCCTGTCATTTCTTTTATCCAACAATAATCTCTATACTTCTGTCTGCCCTGCTCTTTGACCCAGGGAGGCTAACCTCTTTGAACTGTACCTCCTAGCCTTCCTTGCTGTCGGCCTTCTGCCAACAGAGGCTCCCACAGGACTTTGAAGGCTGGGAAAAGAAAGTGGTCTGACGTAGCTCACTTGCCTATGTGAAATCTGCGAAAGTGCAGTTGTACGTCTAGGCCTTATGTATAGGAAAACTGCTCATTTGTTAAGAGAGGTGCAGGCAGTATTGCTCCAAATGCTTTTTTCCTAATGGCATCCGTGGCATACTGTGATATTACCACAGTAACACTCTGAAGCAGAATGCACTTGGAAATCCTGTGGCTTTTCATATCGACAATGGCACACATATACTATCCCTTAGGGTTTTAATATTTGCTTGGGTATAGTTAACAAGTATCAAGACTGGTGGTGCATGGCTTACAGCTGAGATAATTCTAACATTCATTCATTAATTCAGCAAGGATTTATGGAGGTCTTTCTACAGGCAAGACATTGCACTAAGTGCTGTCAGGGGGAAAGACAAGGATAAGACAAATCCTGCCTCCACAAAAAGGCCAGTTCATTAAGATAGAGATGGGATACTGGGCATGGGCAGAGGACATAGTCCACAGACCCTACACTATACAGTACTGGTGTGTGTTGTAGGATTGGCATAGAAGTATAAAATGGAGAAAGAAAGTTTAAAGGATGGTGGGCTTGAAAAGGAGGGGCACATAACCAAATAGGAGAGAGCAGGAAGAAAAGATGATTAGTAAGTTACAGTTTACCTGGGTCTTAAAAGGGAGGTACGAGTCTAAAAAAGTATAGATTGGTGTGGAAAAGGGGGTATTCAACACATTTGAAGATGTGGAAAGGGGCAGTTAGGAAGGGCAAAGGGAAGCACTGTGTCTGATGTGATAGAAAGGTAAGAACTTTCATGAAGTCTTGAAATTTAACTCATGTACAAAAATGGTACAAACACCCAATTATTTCCACCATGTAAACCTATCTTGAGAGACTAGAAAAGAAGCCAAATGTTGACAATAGTTACTTTTTATGTAGAGGATTTTTAATGTGTATTTTATATTTTTCTTACTTTCTAATCTGATTAGAACTTCAGTTTGATATGACTATTAAGTAGAATAATGAGAAGAGAGGCATTAGGGAAGAGTTTAAATTCAACTTTGACCAATTGTGTCTGACTTACACATTTTTTTTCCCTGTTAAAATGGGAGATGTATCATTGTTGACGTTTTGTAAAGAGGAGTTAACTAAGATGGCATTGCACTAAGCCTACGCTGAGTCACCTATTAAAGTACTCATAGGAGCTTCTAAACTATAGGCTCCTAATGAGTTTGTGATGGCATTTTGCACCCCTTTTGTGAAACTCCCACATCTTCTTAGCCCACGTTTTCTTCAGCCATTGCTGTGGCAACCAGCTTTCAGAACAAGTGACCCTACCAACTGGTCTTGGCTGCCTGGATCTCGTTGCTTGGCATTTGGCAGCGTTGTGCTTAAATTGGTACCATTCAGGAGTACTAGGCAGTTAATCCCTGGGCTAGCCCTTGACAAATAAGGGATGGGAGCAAGTGAGTGAATGCGCCTCTCTTCCCTTTCCTGGGCAGACAGTTCTGAAAAATGTTCTGCTCTGCTTCTTAGAGGATCCCGGTGGGTTTAAGCTCAGTCACCCATCGCAGAGATCAGCTGGATAACTAATCCTTGTATTGGCTTTTTTTCCTTCCCTATTTTATTCTTCTCAGTCTCTCTTTCCTGGCACTTGTGATCATGTCCCTATGTCTCTGTGCAAACTAACTTGTCTCCAAGTCTACTTTCTGGGGGCGCTGGGGAGGGACACCCAGTCAAAGACAAATAATATGCAACTGAACTTACTTTGTAACTATGACATTTTGTGAAATGTACCCTTCTACTAATACAAGGCCTTTTGTTAGGGTATTAGAAATGACACCAGAAACCAAACGCAGTGCATATGGTCTATATGATTAGTAGCTGAAGGGATAGTCTGTTTTAAAGATTGGCAAGTCCCGAATTTGTCTGCACCCTGGGATCATCTGAGGAAATTCACAAGTTACTAATACTATCCCCCAGAGATTGTGAATTCATTGACTTGGGGTGTGACCCGAATGGCACAATTTTGAAATATTACATAGGGGATTCTAGGAGAGGACAAATTTAGGAACCAATGGTCTAGATCAGATTTTGCAAACTATAGCTTGTGGTCCAAATCTGGCCCATTGGCTGCCTGGTTGTGTACAGCCCATGAGTTAAGAATGGCTTTTACAATTCTAAATGGTTAGAAAAGAATTGAAAGAAGAATATTATTTCATGAGAGCTCTCTGTAATCAGTGGCCCTTTAAGATTGTAGCTCCTATGCCAAGGGACAGTGTGTTGACTGAATTGTATGGTCACTATATTTGGTAGTGCATGAGCATGTCATGGTTGAAAAGATTAGTGTAAAAAAGAAAACCCACCCATACATATTTGCTTCAATCTACACTTTGTTTTAGCAAAAACATAATTGAATGTAAGAACAGAGCAAGGAATTGTCCAGTGTGTTTCTTTCTAGGTAGCCTTGTATGTATATGTGTAGTTTAGTCTTAGCAGATTTGGAAAGCATAGTTCTCTAAGACAAATTCCTTCATGTGTTTTTTTTTTCCCAGCATCTCCTAGTGGTGGTAGAGATGTAGAGGGGTAGTCTTTAAGAAGTTAAGTTAGGATAGTTTATATTAATTGTTTCATCCCATTTGTGTGAATGGATAAATTACAGGTACAAGTACACAACGTGTTTGGCCTTGAAATATATAGGGAATGAAGTCACCAGAGCTGGATGAACAAGGCTAACAACAGTGTTGTGAGTAGTGAAATAAACTGAAGTCCACTCAGTTAATAGTGTGGACTGAGTGAATCACATAATTATTTAAAAGCCATTTTAAATAATGGCAATTATTTTAAATAACTGGCTACCACTGCACACAGGTAGATAGGTTCAGACCCTCCTTATTCCATGATAGACTTATATTTATTTATATCCCCGCTTATAAGAAATCCGAACTAAAGATACAATCTCACTACAACCAATGATAATTATATGTTTCAAATCCATACCTTTAGGGCCAGTTGGATATAATAAGTATATTAACATGAGCTTGTGCTCATGTTGAGATGGAAACAGTGAAGTGCAAATAGATTTAAGGGTTTTGTCACGGAAGCGTTGTCAAAGGAAGGAGTGAAAATAGATGTCTTCCCTTTGTACAATTAAGTACACAACTCTTCTCTCAGATGTTTCATTATTTTAATTGCAAAGTTCTTGGAGACCTTAGAAATAAAGCATATTGAATCCAAATTAAGTGATCAATTTTTGTGCAATAAAACAAGCACATGACATTTGTCTATAAATAAGTGGCAATCATTGATACAATAAAACTGGTAGGTTCAAATATGGTGTTTAAAAACTTAAATGTGATCTCTGAATATCATGTACAAATTATTCCCTCAGGGAAGTCATGCTATCTGACTTTGATAACATAGCCTGCTTGAGAAAGCTGCTTTAATTTTAGAGAAGAGTTTTTAGCGAAATACAATCTTATGCTAAATGTTAGATTTCCTTTTCTGAAAAGGATTAATGTTTCGAAGTGGTGTGTAACAAAACCAAACCAAATAACAACAAAACAAAACAGAAAAATACTACACCCCTTCCAAGATGTGAAACGGTCACCCCAGTTGACCCATAACATTCTGAATGATGAGTAGGGGGTACTATGAGGAAATAGCCTCTCCTTGTTAAAATAGAATCCAGAAATCCAGAACACAAAGGCTTAGCTCTGGAACGTTAATCTCCTTGGTATGGGTGTAGTGGGGATGAAGGGATGGCTAACTCAATGGCATAATTTGGTCCTCTGAATTTCACCTTCTTCTGAGGTTCTTTGGTTTGGTTTCCTGTTCACCCTATCCCACTGATGCTAGGCATGCTTGGTGGTTTTCTCTTCAGTGCCTTGGCCCAAGTAGTGATTGGCTGGAATGTGCACATACATTTTATACTAGAGAACAGGGCCATACCACAGATACAAGGAATATAAAGAGTTTGACTTATAGAAGGCTCTGATGCTGTCAAAGACCACCTCTCAAAGGCTTTCTGACCCCATTCAATCCTACACAGGGCCCAAGGACCTAGCCCCCTACCTTTCATCTCTTTGCTGTTTGTCTTTCTACTATACCGTATTCCTTCCATTGCCGAGGGTGGGTGCTAGTTATTGATGATGGATGCTGTGATGCTTAACACAGATGCTTCCTTCCAGATTGAGGCCCTCATGCCCAGCTGATTGAGTGTTGGTTTTGGATGATTGTCATCTTCCTCTTAAAGCATTATCCTTGGCTAAAGGGGTCTGCCTCATCCAAAGTTACGTGCTTTCCATAGGGGTAGCCTTCATTCAATGACTTAAAGGTCGATGTAGAGGTATAAAGGAGTGGTCCCCTCACTTTGATTTTACCTAATTCTGAACATCCATTTGCACTCCATATGCCCCCATGGGATTGACTAAGGCCTCTATTGCAATTGCATCATAGCTCAACTTCGCCCTCTACCCAGTCTGGCTTCCTTGACACTCTTACTGGTAGTGTTTCTGAGAGCACTACCCAGTGAAAGCATCACACAAATCTTGATCTCAAAGTCTGTTTTCGCAGGACCCTAACCTGGGACATATAAAAGTGTCTTTTTTCCCCACATATTATAGTACCCACCTTTCAGATGGGAACCAGTTCATAATTTCCTTATTATAGATTGGGAAACTGAAACGGAGAGAGACTGCCAAGGTTACAGAACAAGTAAACAGCACAACCAGATGTGTCTCAAACCAAGTCCCATGTTCTTATGCAACATGACATCTTGCCCGTGTACTTTTATCAGAAACTTGTTATATTTTTCAAATGTGTAGCACACACATACTTACTCAGATTGGATTCCATCTTTGCCATCTTTGTTTCAAATCTTTTTTAAGGAAATAGAACATTACAGATAAAGCTGAATCCTTTTCTCTCAACTCTTTACCCTCCATCCTTTCCTGATTTCTTAAAAAAAGAATCTGAGTCAAGTAACAAAAAAAGTTGTATAAATAAATTTAAATGATATACTCACTGATGAAGATATTATTGCTGAGTTGGCTAGAAGCAAAAATATATAAGTATACTTTAAATTCGAACAAATGTATTTCCCTTAATAGATTTTGTATATTCAGCACAACACAATGTTTTGCCAAATGCTTCTCCTATAGCCCAAAATTTCATAAATACATTTATTTTGAGGGAAATTAATCCCCATGTGTTTCTAATTAATACATACTTTGCTCTCCATGTTGTGTTGCCTGGGCAATTGATATCTGAAAAAGCTTTTTCAGCTTTTATCCTTAAGTTGAAGATGTGGAATTTGTTAGCAAGAAATAAATTGAACACTAAATACCTTATTTGAATTGTGAACATAAATATTAGAGTGCCAAGTCATTCTCAAGTTGAGAAGACATGTTCTTTTACTCCTTACTCATTCATGTCTTTGTCTTGTCTTTGCATTTTTTTCTTCCTTACAATTATACTATTAAGAGTTTGCATATGTGGTGTAGCTCAGAGCTTTAGTGGCCTTAGGCTGAGGTAGCTTGATACTGCTTTTGACTGCAAAAATATGATTGCCCGAGACACCAAAAATTTCACCATAAAAGCTCATTTATACTAAGAAAGGCAGATGGAGTTTGATGGTAACCAGCACAAATTGAATTCACCTTTGTGTTTTATGTCCCATGTGACGAGGTCAGGAATTGAGAAAGGGTCAAGGGACTGTACAAACTGGACTGTGTGTCGGAGTGACATCTGCAGGACTGATGTTCTGGGATAATACCTCCTTGCCCACCATCCCTAAATATTGATGCTCTCCATCTTACCCAGTACTTGGACAGTGGAGCCAAAGATTGCAATAGGACATTGATCATGGAGAGTGACAGGAAAGGGACTTGTACAGGAAGTGGAAGACATGCCTTAAGAAGTATATTTTGAAGTCATTGCCTCCTGATGTATATCCCCAGCAAGAGTAGCACTACCCAGACCCGTAAGTAAGAGTTCCAATGTTAGGATGTGTGATTTAACAGTAGCTGGAACATGTGACTCAGGGGACAATGTTTGATACAGATGTTGGTGGGATTGGGGTTTGGTGGTGATGATGGTGCTGAAAATGAATAGCCCCGTGTTCAGTTACTCACCAAACAAAAACGTTAGCTACCTGTTGTGGGCTGGGCTATTAGGAAACCTCGAGCCCATAGAGCTTAAAGGGATACAGCAAATATAATAGTGTGACGTGAGTGCAGGCTGCTGTGGGAATCCATGGCAGGGACACTTAATCTAGCCTTGGTTTTGGAAGTTTTCCCAGAGGAGGTACCTTATAAGCAGAATTTCAAAGGATGAGCAGGAGTGATCAAGGAGAAAATGATGGAATAGGAGTGGGGAAGGATAGTGAAGCATGGGTAAGAGGTGAGAGAGAAACTGGGCATTGGGAAGATTTTTCGAGTACAGTAGTCTACTGCTGTATTCAGATGAAACTTATTTTTAAAAGGAGAATATAAATAATACAGAGAAGAGAGAAGCCAAGTGCCAGAAGTCTGGAACAAAAAAAAATAATTTAGAATTATCAGCAATTTATAAAAAAGCACAAACAAAATGCTTTGTTACATTTAGGGGCACATAATTAAAACTCCACGTATCAATTGGAGACATATCCTCACAAACTATTTCCTGTTGACTATTCCTGGTAGAAGATGTCCTGCTTTATATTGCCTACCTTCACAGAACCTGTGTGTGCTTCTCAAACCAGTATATCTATATCTATATATCTATATATATTTTAAAGATTTTATTTATTTATTTGACAGAGAGAGAGAGAGAGATCACAAGTAGGCAGAGAGGCAGGCAGAGAGAGGAGGGAAGCAGGCTCCCCACTGAGCAGAGAGCCCGATGCGGGGCTCGATCCCAGGACCCTGAGATCATGACCTGAGCTGAAGGCAGAGGCTTTAACCCACTGAGCCACTCAGGTGCCCCTATATATAGATATATTTTAACCGGAGTTGCCTATGGTAAAATTTTTATCTTTCAAACTCAATACATTATTAACAAAAGGATGTGCAGGAAAAAGTCTTGAGTTGCATTCCAGATTCACCTGGCATGGTGGTGCTCAATCCTGGCTGGACATTAGAATCATTTAATATGGATGCCTGTGACCCCACGTAGATTGAGTCCATTAGTCGGCAGAGTCCATTCTGGGCATTGGGAGTCTTAAGAGCTCACCAGGTGATTCTAATGTGCAGCCAAAGTTGGGTACAAAAAAATTGGTAGGATGTCTGAATCGTGTGTAAAAGTTTGAAAAAATATACCAAAATGTCAAGAAATGAGATCTTTGCGTTGCCTGTGCCAAGAGGTGTATCAGTGTTAGTGCAAAGAAGCTCTACATCAACCACTCTATGAATGGGTGATCATGAAACAGAAATCTAAACATTGCGCATCTTCACTGTGTCTGTGTGTGTATGCATTTTACTGTGTTTTAAGTACGCTCTAAGAAATTATTTTGGGGAGTTTAGATGGGAAATGTGACAATTGTTTTCCATTTAAAATAATAAGAACCCCCTAGAATGGATAATGAGAAACTCAGGAATGAATTGCTTATGTTAAAAGATACATGACTGTATTTTTTTTTTAAACATCAGAAATGTTTGCCTTTAATTTCTCAGCCCGCTCTATACTGTGCATGAGGTAGTTGGGGGTATGTAGGGTACTCTTCAAGTCTAGAGTAGTCAGGGGACTTGAGGACGGTGCACCTACCCAGTGGAGAGCGAGGCTGCATGCTACTCTTGGCCTGTACTGTGTACGTGGTGAGTGCTGGGAGCAGCAGGCCGGGTCCACTTGTACAGTGAAGAATGTGACCTAGAGTAGCTCTGACTTTCCAAGTGTGGAGGACTTCTCTGAACCATCTAGGGTGGGGTAGTGGGATGAAGATGGTTCTGTCTCCCATTTGTTTGTGAGATGATCCTTTGGGAGGCGAGATGGGGCAGGGAGGAAGCCAGCAAGCTACATCATTGAGCAAGGTGCTACTATGGGTAACTTGAGCTCACTTCCTCTGGGACGTCTCCGGGGAACTGTGTGGACCAGCCTTGAGAATCATCCTACTGAGAGGTGAGGAAGATGGTGTATTTGGCCACCACCTCCCATCCCTCACTGGTGGAGGCCGACTCCTGAGGCATTAATCACCCAGCATCTTTGGCTGCCCCACGTGCAGACCAGCGGTGCTGCCGAGGGTGGGTGATGCTGCCCAGCAGAGAGATGGAGGAAGCCACAGCTTGTACGGGACCCTCTGGGGTGCCTGCAGGGAGGCTGAGGAGAGGACAGTGCGTGCCGCCAGCGTCTTCTCTGCTTCACTCCCTACCACTTCGGTGATGAGGGCCTGCTCTGCTTACTTTATACTTTGCTTCACTGCATGTATTTTTTATTTAAGCGAGTGTTTCAGGGCCTTTCACCAAATTGGAAAAATGATTCTTCCCCCAGGAATTTTGAACTTGGCAAATTCTGGCAGTAAGTTGGTAAACTATGTCAGAGACTCCATTTGTTTTTCTCAGGCCACCATTAGTTGGAAAAAAATTTCTTATTTTTGAAAGAAATGAATCAGCCTGATTTTAGTTGGTTGGAAAATGGTAACAATAATCATGATTAATTTGCAACTGTTGAACGTGTAGTATAAGGCCTGGACTTTTTTTCTATCACAGATTTTAAGTCAATAAATATAATTACAGAGGCTAATAGTTCAGGTTTTGATTCCTCTATTATACTAAATGATCATGGCATGACAGATTATGGTAAAATTGTCAAATCAATGAATTATAAAACCGTACATGGAAATGATTAACTGAGATGCTCTTCTAGGTTCTGTTTGATGATCACGAAGCATGAGGATCAACAGGAATTTGGTTCAGAGAGTTAGCAAAGGATTTCTGCATGGAGAGAAAAGTGGGAAGAAATTTCCTCAGTATTTTTCCCTTTCCTTCTATCTTACACCCACTTTTTTCCTTTCCTCATTAATAATGTTGACAAAAGTTTTGCAATTGACGTAAATAATGAACTTGAGTCAGATCCTACCATGGGTGAGGAGAGGAGAAAGGCTAAGGAAAAAAAATGGGATGACCTCATAATAGCTGGATTTCTCAGCTCTTCTATCTATTGCCTTCTAATGTACATCATAGCATTTTGTTGGGAGTTGCCATTTGGAATATGGGAAAAAAATAGCGAGGATGGACAAGGCCTAAAATGAACGGCTCTGCTAAGTGAAACAACAACAAAACCCTAGCCCAAGTGTCCCATTGCTTTTACGTGGTCACCCCCACCTATTTCAAAACCAGAGCGTACACGTTAAAGGAACCTATAAAAGCACAGTATATTCATTACATGCTCAAAATGCCAAATAGCCTCCACTTACCTGCAATTGTTATCCAACCAAAAAGGCCAAAAATAATAAAAGAGACAAATTACAAGATGGATTTTTGTCGTTGTTGTTATTGTTATAAGGGGAAGATTTTACTACTATTGGCCAGTTCTTTTCATAAATGTTTAAAGAATCTGATTCAGAAAGAGATTGAATCAAACACTTAAGACAGAGATGCCCTCAATACAATAAATTGTGGTTTTTTGGATTTTTTTTTTTTTTTTTTTTGCCACTGGTTTGTATGAGGAGTTAACCAGATGGCTGCCTAGTTTTCAATTTTGGTAAGGAAAATTGAGGTAATTAAATCAACAAAGTCATTACTCCATGATGAAAGCTATCTTTAAGGAGACATCTGCTACAACATAGTCCTGTGGCTAGAACTATATGGTCAGTGTGTTTATTAATATTTAAGAAATGAAGCAAGGTTTAAAGCATCGTTACCACAGTTTACTGAGAAATTTGGATCTTCTCTTTATTAGTAAGTGAAGGTGATTCTTAATGTGATACTATTGGCCTTCCCTTGTGGCTAGTCTTCATGTCCATGCATTTATCTAGGGATAAAATCACCATGGTCCCAGGGCACCAGTACAAAAACAATTGGAGGGTAAATGATTCTTCAGCTTCCCTTGGTTAAGATCCCTCTCATAGATCCTTTATGTAAGTACTTTCTGTTGGGCCAATTGAAGTCAGCCTTTTTAAAGCAATGCTGAAAGAACATGGGGTAAAAGAGTAATGTGATAGAAACCAAATACTAAAAACATCTGTATGTCTATTACTTGTGTAGTAGTAAACACGTTTTGTTTTGAATTGTTAATGTTTTGTTTTATTTTATTTTATTTTGTCAAAGAGAGAGAGAGAGAGTGCGCAAGCAGGCAGAGTGGCAGGCAAAGGGAGAGAGAGAAGCAGGCCCCCCGCTGAGCAAGAAGCCTGATATGGGACTCGATCCCAGGACCCTGGGATCATGACCGGAGCCAAAGGCAGCTGCTTAACCAACTGAGCCACCCGAGCGTCCCTGTTTTATTTTTAATTTAATTAATTTTTTTTTGAGCTCATGCGAGAGAAAGCCTGAGTTGGGGGAGGGGGCAGAGGGGGAGGGAGAAAGACAGAGAATCTCAAGCAGGCTCCATTTTTAGCACATAGCCTGATGCAGGGCTCGATCTCAGGACCCTGAGATCATGATCTGATCTGAACTCGAGTCAGATGCTTAACTGAGCCACCCAGGAATCCTGAGTTGTTATTGTTTTAAATGGCCAACTGGGGTTTTATGAGCTTTTGCAGGGCTGGGTTTCCAGTGAGATTATCTAGGGGCTGGGGGTGAGGCGACAGTGTGAATGTTTGTAGACTGAGAGCCGTCAGCAGAGTCTGTAGAGGACTGGGCTTGAATGGGGTTCAGGCAGGCCCACCTGAGTTTTCTGCCATGTGGCCACTGCAAGCTCCCAGACTGAGTCCCTTGACACCAGACTTCAGCAGAGGTATTTTCTCTCCATTGCCATGTTGTGTGTTTTTGGTGCTCAGTGGGCTGGTCAGGATTGATAAAGCCTCTGATCTTCCCATGGCTATTAGTAGGGAACAGATCACAGGACACCACCATGGCATTTTCAGAGTCACGGTGCCTTTCCTGTGCTTGTTCCCCAGATGGAAGATGGTTATGGGATGAATGAGGAAGAGGCTGGAAACTAAGCCCTCTGGCCATGATGGCTGCTAACAGAGAGGTTTGCCTGATAGAGTAAAAGAGACCCAGTTAAGTTCAAATTTCACATAAACACCAGATCATGGTTTCAAATACTGTATGGGACATATCTATGCAAAAAAGTACATTTATCTGAAGTTGATTTATCCAGGTGTCCTGTCCTGTATTAACTTGGCAGTCCTCCCCTGAGGAGTTCTCTATAGGAGGCTGGGGTCAACAAAGAGATGCTATGGCCCTGCGATGACCAGTAGCTGGCTGAGGACGAGAGAGATGGCCCTGCTGAAGCAGAAGGAGCGATGACAACCAGGGATGCCATCACAGTGGATGAAGTTTTTTTCCTGGCTCCCCTTAATCCTCAGTGGGCCCCCAGATTGTCCATGTGGATGGAGATTCTGAACCAGATTGATTTTGATTGAGAAAAAGAAAGGAATGTGGAATTCTTTTTTTTTTAAGTATTTTTTATTTATTTGACAGAGAGATCACAAGCAGGCAGAGAGAGAGGGGGAAGCAGGCTCCCCGCTGAGCAGAGAGCCCGATGTGGGGCTCAATCTCAGGACCCTGAGTTTATGACCTGAGCCGAAGGCAGAGGCTTTAACCCACTGAGCCACCCAGGCACCCCAGGAATGTGGAATTCTTACACATAGGTATCATGGAGCAGATTCTCAATGACTCATCTTCTCACTAGATAAAATAGGAACAATTAACATTACGTACTTGATAGACTGTCTTAAGAACTAAATGCGATAATGTAGTTGAAAGCATGAACACAATGCCTAGCCCTTAATACTTATTAAGGGCTCAAATATGTCTGTCATCATCATGATTTTCATGATGACGATCATCATCAGAATGAAGGAAGGCTAAAGATCAATTTCAGAATACCCTCTGAGTTATCCCTAGAACAGTTACTTTAAAATACAGTTGCTAGATCGAGCAGTTTCTTTACATAGCTTAGGTTTGCTTTGAATCTCAGTCCTTGGCCTTTCTACTCTTTGCCCTATGCCTTGATAGATCAGAAATTTGCATACTTGGCTGCAAGGAGTCATGCAGCTTTGGCTCCAGTGTTAGACAAATGGAAGGCCCTCCAGTGTTTCTTTTCAAAATATGGTGGTATCTGCCAAGAATCCAAAAGGAAAAAGCATTTTTGTGCAAGATTTTTCAAAATACTATTATCCTGCAATAAAAGTGTGCCTACTGCCTGTAGGAGAGCTCTGGTGAATACAGTTGAGGGTTGAATTACTGTTAAAATCAACAACCACAGGGAATTTGCTTTGTGATGGTGTCTCAAAGATGAATTTGTAATACAGTTTAAAATAAAATAGAGTGAGAATCACAGAAATTTTTGTAAGATAATGAAATGAACCATCTGAATATAGTTTTGGGGAACACTTCTTAATTTCTTTGCTTTTTTTTTGTAGAGAGGGAGAAGGGGGGTGCTGCGGGAGGGGCAGAAAGATAATATTAAGCAAACTCCATGCCCAGCGTAGAGCCTGACACAGGGCTCAATATCACGATGCTGAGACCATGACCTGAGCCAAAATCAAGAGTCAGATGCCTAACCGAGCCACCCAGGTGCCCTAAAACTTGTCAATTTCTAACCAAACTTCCTCAGTCTCTGCATTACTGAAAATCTTACCTCTGCTAACAAACAGGAAGTAAGTGAAGTTCTAAAAACCATTTCTTTTTGAAGTAGTTTTAGATTTACAGAAGAATTGTAAACTTAGAATGGTACAGTGAGTGCCCATATACCATTCACCCAGCTTGCTTTTACCATTTAGTTATTCCTCTTCCTACAATTTCCCTGGGTACTTGCTGATCATAATAAATTAGGTACACTCATGTCCAAGAGACTTTGTTTAGAAGGAAACTAATTTTTCTCCTAGATTTTCTGTATTACAATTCCACTGTTTTTCATTCTAGGTTTCACGGGATTATTATTAGAATGTAACCCTAATTCTTTTATGTTCAATTTTTCTATAAACTATTTACATAAAAACCACACATCAACCTCCAATCACAGGGCTTTGGTCCTTTTATATGTTAAGATGAGAAATTACTTAGATCAAACAACAGAAATACCAATTGTCAGGTTTTCTGCTCTATTTTTATTCATTCTCAAGAATGTCAACAAGCATGTTTCCTACAAAGCACTAGGAACATTTTCCTCTTTTCTTTCCTATAAAGAACTGGAAGAAAAAAATAACAGTGTTTACTGTTAGACCTGACCAAAATCCAAGTGGTGCTCTTTGCCAGTAAAGAACAAGGAAAAACCTTCAGTGCAATGACAATCAAGGCATTGAAAATGGGAATTTTCTTTTTAAGATGCTTAAATATATTTAATGAGGAGTGACTTTTAAAAAACACAAAGCAGATTGATAATTATCAACTGACAGGTTAGCCAAACATGATAAAACTGACCAAACTGCCTTTTAATGTTGTTACCCCATGCTGTGGGTAAGCCCAGCAGTCTGGGTCAGAATCACCAAACAGCATTTCCCTAGCTTCATCCCCTCCTCATGCAGATGGCATCTAGCTCTCAGATTCAGCTCAAAAAATTCTGAAAGGTTCAGGACACCTTAGGTGTGTACCGAGTGAAAACCCATTGACTTTTCTGTCCCACCTGCCATTTTCTTCTTCCTCTCTTTTATATGGTGACCACTGGAAATGTCAAAAGCTATCACTGACAAGGCTCACCGAAGGCTCTTCAGCTCTGCTGCCCACAAAGAGGTCACACCCTCCTGGTTCCTGTTGGTGTCTGCCTCAAGGGTGGCCATAATAGTTGTCAAGGTGCTGTCATTTGCACTAAGGGCGTTAACCCCTGTTGCTGCTGCGATTAATGGCATCAAAACAGGCTGACATCCTGCCCTGCAGATCTTTTAGTATTTGCCTCTTTCTAAAACAGTCTTCACTCCAATATAGAATGTGAGGATAGGGGTGCAGGGCCAGGGAGGATAATTTGGATTTACAAACAATGCTCAAGTCTCTCTTCTTAGTGTTTCTGGAAATCCTTAGCTCTTCTTAAGACATACTCCTGGTTGTATTTTCCCCAGAGTGCTCCCTGTGTGTCCAAACTTGAATAAAATTAGGTCATAGTTTTCAATGAAGCAATTTTGTTGTCTATCTCGTATAGTTGGTCTAAATATGTATTTTTCTCTATAGAGTAAGTATCTCAAACTCAAACAACTATAGGGGCCATTTACCTAACTTAAATTAATGAAATGGATCAGGTAGAGACTGTGGCAAATGGAAGAGAAAATGTCCCATCTAAAGGAGCCAATAGTTGCTCTTCAGCTCCAGTTAATGGCTGCTAATAAGCATGATTTCTGGGGAAATGTTGCCAATTTTTCTGATTTTTCAAACGAAGCTAGTAATCTAGACATTTATATATTACATCTTCTGATTTTTGAATGCCATAAACTAATCTACCATTTTTAATGAACACTGTGCAAGTCAAACAAAGCTTATTTGCTACGCTGGGCCCACAGGCCTCTTATTTGCCTGCTTTGGTGCCTACATATTTTGTGTCAGCAAGAATGGAGGAACAAGAGGAAGATAACATCTTTAGATAAATGCTTAGGGCACTAGGATCATTAATTCCTTAAGCTCACTGATACAAAGGGCATTATAGTGATAAAACAAACAAACATCATCTTTATTAGGAAACAGGAATAACAATTTTAAGGAAGTTTAAGTGTTAGGCACTTGAAATACACAGAGCTCTTAGAGCAATCCAGTCATACTTAAATTTTATATCCAGTTGAAATTGATGGAGAAGGAAATTGAAGCTCAGAGAATTTAAATAACTTGGCCAAGTGCAAACCACACACATCTAAGAAGTCACAGAGCTGGAATTTGAGCCAGAATCCATTCACTTTGTACCATGTCACGCTGCCCATGATACTAGGTGCATAGTCAGTGCAGGTTAGGAAAGAACCTCTCTTTTTAGTAATGGTAAGTTACCAGAACTTAGTACTAACTCACATGGAGATGTATGTATGTCAGAAGAGAACTGTCCAACCACAAACACTGTGAGAACGTTCTACCTTGGAGAGTTCTTTCCTCTAGAGGACTTCTCCTTGGGCTCTGCCACCTCCCCTCTTCTCCTTCTTTTCCTCTTCCATCCGGCTTTTAGTTGGTTTTTTGTTTTTTTTTGACAGAGAGAGATCACAAGTAGGCGGAGAGGCAGGTGGAGAGAGTGGGGGAAGCAGGGTCCCTGCTGAGCAGAGAGACCTATGCGGGGCTCATCCCAGGACCCGAGATCATGACCTGAGCTGAAGGCTGATGCTTTAACCCACTGAGCCTCCCAGGCGCCCCCAGCTTTTAGTTTTTTATACTAAGGATCCAATTCTTAGAATCATTTGATTACTTTGTAAGGAATCCTTGTTCCACTTATACCAACATGTCACTCTTACGTTCTTCCTGGAAGAATTTGAACATAACTTTGATATTTGGTCACCCTAGAATCTAATGGGCTCAAAGGGCTCTTGAAACACTTCAAGAACTTACTGTTCATTTTATTTTACCATTCAGAAGGTACAAAGATTGCCAAACACAAAGAATAGATTTTTATTTCTTTTCAAATTATGAAATCAATATAAGCAGGTGTATCTTTGTTAAGAACTCCCACTTTCATTGAAAAGTTGCAGTTTCAACTCTTGAAAAATGTTAAAGTTGTTCTCAAGTAACTGATGGCAAAATCTAGGTATTGGGGATTTTGAAGGCATGTTTCTAAGTGCTGCTTTCAAGTGCAGGTGACCTTTTACTTGTCCTGATGAAGGGGAAAGTATGAATTATGGACTCACCAAAAGGACAGGGAAATGGGCAGGTTGACTTCTCAGCTGCCGTTCAGCTCTGACACACATTTCTTCTTTCCAAATCTTGCCTGCCTGCCTTTCCCTTGTGAATTTACAAATGTTGGATTTTGCAAATCTTGTTTTATTATGCTAGTTCCTAAATTATTTCTTGTACAATTTTATGTGGGCTTATTGTTGAACAAGTCATAAAATTCTTAGAACCTTCTGTAAAAGTGATCTGGGACAGTATATAGATAAAAAATGTCAAAAACTCTAAAGAAAGGATAAAGGTAATGGAAACTACAGGAGGCTAGCATTTCACAGAATTGTAGATTGTCTTCATGCTTGGACATACTAGGACACACTGAAATGGCCACAGTACATATTGACATTGCAGTCGTCCATGTTATTCAATGTGGGGTCCCGTGACCAGCAGCATTGGCATGTCACCCAGGAGCTTATTAGAAATGCAGTCTTAAGCTCCGCCCTAGAGGTACTGAATCAGAACCCACATTTGACAAGATCCCCACATGACTCATGTACACATTAAAATTTGAAAAGCTCTGTTGTTTCTGTTTCTCCCAGATATCCTTTTCAGTCTTTGATTTTTAGTACTGACCACAGAGCCTAAGGGATAGTCAGAACTTCATGAATATTTATTGACTGATGAATTAGTTTTCAGTGTTTGGAGATCTCCGTTAAAGCCTTCCTTTAGAAATGTGAGGAAGCCCAGGAAATGTAGCTAACTGAATGTAGAGCTTTCATCTACAGAAGGGGTCCTCAACTTCCACTATGCACTGAAAACATCTGGGAAGATTTAAAAAAAAATCCTGATATCTGGCTACTACCCACCCATGGAAATTTTTATGCAATTAGTATAGGGTGTGATCTGGGCATTGGAAATTTAAAATTTCCCCAGGGGATTCTGATGTGCACCCAAGGTGGAGAACTGGTACGCTAGAAATAGTTTTCCAAAGAGGTTTTTGAATAATTCAATTTTTAGGTCTCAGGATTAGCAAAATATTAAAACAAATCATAAGTATGAGCATGAGTCTCTGTCATTAGTACCTAATAAGCTGGAATCTGGTGGTACTGGAACTGAGCTCATGTGTGCAGACAATTTTGCAATATACTGGTATTTGCAGTAAGCAGATAGGTTCTGTATTTTTTCCTAACATAGAGAGGCTAACAGTAGAAAGACGGGTTTGATGGAGAGAATGAAGATGGACTCTGATGAGTCTTGGGAGAAATTACATCTTTAAACAATGTTTCAGTTGATAACTATTAAAAATATGGTGTTTCATCCTCCTGTTTTGGTTATTTTGTTCTGTTGGGAGAGAGATTGTTAAACCATTTATCATTTTAGAGCTCTTACTCCTAAAAAGAACAGTTGTAAACTGTATCCTTTCTTTACAGGAGGGGACTTACTGTATCTGCTGGGTATATTTCATGTATCATTCCTTGCTGCCTTTTGGCGTTCTGTTGGGCAACCAAAAGTCCTCTGGTTTAGGTTAGGAAACTATTCTGTTAATGAATTTCTCTTTCCTCTTCTGTCCATGGCCCATCCATCTTGATGAGTACAGCCTTTAACTCAGATGCAGGCCTTCAGTGGGGAGGATTACATCATTTCAGATGATGTCAGTGTTTGCATGTGGCTACTTGGTTGAACTCACATTATGAGCACATTAGAGATCTGCTTGATCAAATTGAAGTAAATTTCCATATTGTCCTCATACTCATTCTTAATTCCTTGGGGGATTGTAAGCAAGACTGAGATCTGTACTTAGTGGCTTCAATTCCTGCAGGGGGCTTCATGATTCTCTCAGTATGTCACACTGCATGAGAGTTGGAGAAGACATGGAGGAGACTACTGACAAGTGAAAATGTGATGACTGCGAGAGATTGGGGTCTGCAAGTTGATGGCATCATTGTATACACGTAGCATTTACCTAGAGGCTGATCCTATTGTGATGTCCTATCCTGACATGCTACTGTGTGAATAAGATTTTCTGCTCTTAATTGAGTACTGTGGTAGGATAAGAGAAAATGGCTATAACAGAGAAGAAAATCCAGTGACAGGACATTCCTCTTCCACCTCATCATACATGACATCATTCCTCTGTTTCCCAAAACAGGGTCCTAACAGGGCGCCTGGGTGGCTCTGTTGGTTAACCATCCGAGTCTTGGTTTCTGCTGATGTCAAGATCTCATGCGTCATGAGATTGAACCCCGGTCTGGCCCTGAACTCAGTGAAATCTGCTTGAGATTCTCTGTCTCTGACCCTCCCCACACTTGAATGCTCTCTCTCTTTTTCTCTCGTTCTTTCTTTCTCTCTCTAATAAATTTTTTTTTAAAACATGATCCTCACATATATGGTTGAAGCTCAGTTCTGGAATATCTATGTTGTTGCTTGTAGGAAGGAGGAAAGAAGAGACAAAACAGTGAGAAATTGTGCCATAACTACACTTACTACAAGGGAGACTGGGAAATGCGGACTTCTTTGTGGCAGTCATGAGTGTACCCACATATGTGCACTCGTGTGTGCAGTATAAAACATGACCCCATCTTGGGCCCCTTGAAAGGCAAGAGAACCACAGGTATTCATACACTGAGTCCTGAAAAATTGCAGTTTGAGGACTGTTCCTGGTGGGGTGGTAATTCCTTGGTACTTAGGACTTGCCTCTTATATGTGCAGAGTGGACTTTGGAGGCCAGAAAAAGCCTTCAGGCGAAGAAATGTAGATGTCTGCAGATAGAAGTTCGCTTTCAGGAACTAATATGGGTGGGATCCTGATACTATCTGATGTAAAATTATTCATAAATTGTTGGCATACATTTGCAATGATGTGGATGCAACTAGAGGGTATTCTAAGCAAAATAAGTCAGTCAGAGAAAGACAATTATATGATCTCTCTGATATGAAGAATTTGAGAGGTGGGGTGGGGGAGTGGGGGTGGGAATGAAACAAGATGGGATCAGGAAGGAGACAAACCATAAAGGACTCCTAAACTCATGAAACAAACTGAGGGTGGCTAGGGGGTGAGGGGGAATGGATAGGGTATCTGGGTTATGGACATTGGGGAGGGTATGTACTATGGTTAAGTGCTATGAAATGTGTAAACCTGATGATTCACAGACATGTACCCCTGGGACAAATAATACATTATATGTTAATTAAAAAAATAAATAAGTTGTTGGCATACCATTGATTTTATAATCATCAACTTCTAGCCATTCATGCCCCAAACCTTAAACACCAAAGAAACATATGTATTCTGCTCTTAAACAGCTTAGACCCATGAAAATTCATGGCTTTAAAATAAAGGTGACCAATTTTATAACCATAATTATGATTTATAAAATCTAGATCTGGTTGCACATACGTTATGTAACTTAGGAAGGGTTCAAAATAATTGGGGGTAAGTGGTTGAGTGGTGACAGATGTAATTGTGTTATTTAGAAGGAATTCTCAAAGGATTGGGCAGTAAAAACTAATATTTTAACATTTGTTGGTTGTTTTGTAAACTTTATTAAGAAACTAATTGCTGATTCATGAGCTTCAAATAATAATGTAGTTTGATAAAGCTAAAATGTTATTTTTAAAAATGTATTTATTTTAGAGAGTGCATGAACATGTACCCACATGGTGGGGGGTTGGGGAGGGTCAGAAGAAGAGGGAGACAGAATCTCCAGTAGACTCCCCACTGAGGAAGGAACCCCAAGGCAGAGCTTGATCCCACAATCCTGAGATCATGACCTGAGCAGAAATCAAGAGTCAGATACTTAACTGACTGAGCCACCCAGGCTACCTGTAAAACAGTTTTAAGCTTAGAGATGTATCTTAAAAATTTTTGGTATGACCAGTTAATCCTTAAATTCTAAGAACTATAGATAATAACAGTATTTGCTCAATACCATGATTTGTGTGGCCTAGTTTAAAAACTAAAATTTGCCTTGATAAATTCACCCAAGCAATGTTGTTATTAATAACTGCTGTGTGAATGTAGCCATAAACAGTCATTGCATGGAGACAGGAAAAAAAAAGATTAAAATGTAAGGTGTTTCTGTTTGAAACAGAACTTTTTTATTCTGAAAATAAGGAAACATAAATCCACTATTAAATTCTGAGGTCGAGATGGGGAATTTTTTTCCTGTTGTAGGATTGGAGGAAATGAACATCCTCTCATGATTCCTTATCCATAAATAGCTAAAAGAAGTTAGAAAGTTGATGCACTTTCCCCACTTCAATTCAAATTAAGAGTTCTGCCAGCAGTCTAGTTGGGGGAAAAAAGCTGTTTGAAAAGTGAATTGAATTCTAGTTTCAAATAGATTGACATGCAAACCTAGCTTATTCATAGATTCCTGAAATATGCTCAACAGAACCTTTAAATAGAGCTCTTATAATATGAAGGAATTTCACCAGAGTGATACAAAGCATCTTTTAGACTAAGGTGACCTTAATACCCCCCAGGTTATGGTGTGATTCTATTGAATTTTGGAAGAACTTTATAGAAGGAGGCACTGGAATTGGACTTGGGACTGTCACCTGGTCTCCACGCAGAGATGCTGCTGCTAATACTTTGCAGTTCCAATTTCCACTTCACTCTTTCCCCCTTTTCCAATCAGCCATTCAGAGAGGAAGCAGTCATGGTAGAAGGTTTGGAAATGGGTCATTTCCAGTTTACAAAGAATCGATATCCTAGACTTTAGGCGTCTGTGAAGTTGAAGTGCTAGGATTCTGAAATTCCTCTGAGTCAATCTAATTTCTAGGCAAAGACTCTGGTCCCTTAGGGAATTTGGTGGGTCCCAAATAACTGTTTAGGAACAGAGACAACCAGGATTAGCCTATTGCTTTATAAAAACTGTGGTAAAACACACATAACTTAAAAATTAGCATCTTGATTATATTAAAGTATACAATTCAGTGGCATTTAGTATTTTAACAAGGTTGTACAACCATCCTCTCTATGTGGTACTAGTGCATTTTTATTACCCCCAAAAGGTGACTCTGTATCTATTAGCCAGTCACTCCCCAGCTCTCTCCCCTAGTCCTTAGCAAACACTGAAGTGCTTTCTGTCTCTAAGGATTTGTGTATTCTAGACACTTCATACAAATGGAGCTATGCAATATGTGACCTTTTGTGCCTGCCTCTGTCACTTGAGCATAATGTTTTTGAGATTCATCCATTTTATAGCATGCATCAATACTTCATCCCTTTTTGTGGCTGAATAATACCCCACTGGATGTATATATCACATTTTTTTGGTCCATTCATCCGTTGATGGATGTTCAGGTTGTTTGCACCTTTTATTTGTTGTTAATAGTGCTGCTACTTGTACATTTGTGTACAAGTTTTTATTTAAGTACCTGTTTACAATTTTGGGGATATATAGCTTGCAGTGCAGTTGTTGGGTTGTATGGTACTCTGTGTTTACATTTTTTTAGGAATCTCATCTGTTGCTTTTAACTCACAGCGATGATGCAATTATTAACCTTTATTAATGATGCCTTGCCTGGCAGTACCATAAAGTGTTTATAATTACTGTTTGTGGTAGTGGAAGTATTAAATGAAGGAAGCCTGAGTCCCACCACGCAGACATTTTGTTTAATATTCACTCTAGTTTTTACATGTGACAACATCACAGTGAGAAAGATGAAAGAAACCTTTATTTTTGAGAATTATTCCGTTGTGTACCAGGGACTAAATTTGACTGTTAACAACATAGGCTTGAAAGAACAGGTTTTTATTCTTAGAAGCAAACCTTCCCAACCCCAGAATTAATGAAACTTTGAGCTTGATGATTCTCTGTTGTGGGCGCTATACTGTGCACTAAAGAAAGTTCAACCTTGTCCTTGACAGTTACTCGCTAGATGCCAGGAATACCACCCCCCTCAGTGTGGCTGCCAAAATCTTGCTAAGTGTTAACATATGTAGTTAAATGTCCCTGGGGGGTGGGCAACGTAAATGAAGTCCAAGGCTACTTTGGAGGCTCTACAATGTCACTGATACCCAGTTCCCTTCTGTTTTCTTACTTTGTCATCTTTAATGTACCACTCTCATTAAGGTCACCTCATAGTGGAAACATGGCTGCTACAGCTCTGACTATATATTCCAGGCAAGAAAAGGGACCTGAGTCAGGCCTCCGTTAGGAAATTTTACAACAGTCCTGCTAAAAGATTTCTGTCTACACCTTAGAGGCCACCTTTATCTGCAGTGGAAGCTGAGGCAAACTTTCTTGCTAGGCCTCTTTCCACACCCCACGAAATAGTTGTTCTCTTATCAAAGCAAAGGTGAAGAATGTATATTGCATTGTCAACTCAAAATGGCAGATAGATTTCTGATTGTTGAGTTCTTGGGAGAGGATTGCGTCCTGGTGAGGACTAGTGGTTTCTCCTGATTTTCACAGTGTCACCCTGGAAAGAGGTATATCCCTAGCATAGGAAAGTTGGTAGGTTATTGTTCTGGTATATAAAGGGCTTTAAATTGGCTTAGACTCCATGACATGAAGAGGGAAGGTGCAGTTTTAGTGCCGTAAATCCAGTTCCACCGGACATAGGGAATGAGACCCAGGTTGGCCAGTCTTCTGCCTCTGTTTGTCATTGAGGGTGATGGTCCCATCATTAATATCCCCTAACCTGAGGCTACAGGGAGAGTTGGTAGCAATCGGCAACATTTGTAGCTGTATGACTCAGAGCGGTATTGTCAAAAAGATCATCAGAACCCAATCTAGCCTAATGGCCACAGGATGGGAAGGCCAGAAGTAAAGGGAGGGCTATATCTGAGTACTGTATTCCACAATATATAGACGGCAGGGACACTTGAGGCAAAGTCACAAGAAGTAGGTCTGTGGCAAGTAGGGGTTACCCTACTTGGAATATAAAAGGCGAAATAAAACATTGTCACTGGCCAGTCTTGTGTTATGGATTGAATTGTGTCTGCCCAAAAGAATTTTGAAGTTGCAAACTGTGGTATCTGTGAATGTGAGGTTATTAACGAATAAGGTCTTTTGCGGATTTAATCAAGCGAAGATGAGGTCATACTTGATTAGGGTGGGCCTTAATCCCTCCAGTAGGATTTGGCTCCTAAAAAGAAGAGCAAACAAAGACCCCAAGACACAGGAGAGAATGCCACGTAAAGCAAGGGGCAGAGATTGGAATGGTTAATCTCTAAAGCGGGCGATGCTGAGGATTACGGGCAACCATCGGCAGCTAAGAGAGAGGCATGTAATTGACTGACCCTCAGAGCCTCTGGAGAGAATATTTAGTGCCAACACCTTGCTTTCACACTTCTAGATTCCAGAGCCGCGAGAATACATTTATTGTTTTAAGCTACCCGGTTTGTGGTACTTTGTTATGGCAGCCCTAGGAAACTAATATAGCTGGGACATATGTTGGACACACAGAAAATAACAACTTACATTTACTTGGAATCTGTCTACTCACATTTTTATTTTACATACTGTTTAATGTGAATCATTGTGATGGCTGGTACACATCCCAGCTCATTGGTTTCTCCCTAAAATACGCTAAACTACTTCAGTCGTGGGGTCTCCTAGCTAATGCTTTTTGAATAACAGTTGTTGAATAAGCTCCTACCTCTGGGATTTTCCATGATGTACACGAGAGCACTTTATCAATGATAAAATACCACACAATTAGTCACAATTGTGACTATAATCGTGCACCTGAAAAATAAGTGGTCAGAGGAATGTCAACAAATGTAATTAGATTTTTAGCCTGTGTGATTCCAGGGATAAAGCAAATAATGATGAGAAATGAACATCTAAACATACTTCTCAAGAAAGAGTCAGCCCTTAAAATCGCATCTTGTTATAAAATTCACCCATTAAATAAAATGGTCAGGAAAGCATCTGGAACATGAAAATACCAAACAACACGCTGCAGCTTTGCTTTTCTGTGATGTTGAAAGAGTCAAAGCCTAGCACTCTGTGTGCTTGACAGAACATTTCAGAGCCACCTTAGGCTACCAACAATGCATGACCTGCCCTTCTCTGTATTGGAGAAGCCCCAGGAAGATGGTGTTTCTCTTTCAGAAAGAGTCTCATAAGCAAAAGCATGTTAAAGGCAAAAGACTCATAATCTAAGCCATAGGAGAATGTTTCTATTAACTGTGTTACAAAATAAAAATTAAAAAAAAAAAAAGGAAAATGAAGGATAAGCTCTAAGTT
This sequence comes from Nasua narica, assembly GCA_028533885.1. Taxonomy (NCBI): domain Eukaryota; kingdom Metazoa; phylum Chordata; class Mammalia; order Carnivora; family Procyonidae; genus Nasua; species Nasua narica. Next base: position 16,335,540 of record CM052801.1, on the reverse strand, counting down.
CACAAACTTAGGCTCAGACATATTTATGCCCTGAGCTATAAAGGCTCTAGTGGCAACAGCTCTAATGATATGGTCTAATGAGTTGGAAAAATGATGGCTTGGTGGTTGTATTGCTGAACCCTACGGCTGACAGCCCAGGCAGAGCCCTAGCCAGAGGAGTATTCCAGAAAGATCTATAAAACGGGCAGAACAGAGTCATGATGGAAGAGCTTCTTTAATGACAAAAAAAAAAATTGATGTTTTATTTTCCATGGTTCAGTTGCTTCCTAGGGAATGCCTAAATTTATCTTAACCTTTCTGGAATCCTGTTAAAAAGGAGGGGAGGGCTGGCCTGCAAATTAATTAGAAAATTCTTCTAAGAGGGTAGATCACACATATCAGAGACTATGCAGAGGGCTTTACATACATGATTTCAATTAAGTCTTAAACATCATATGATAGATTTTTTCAGCTTTATTGAGAAATAATTGACGAAAAAAATTAGATTTGTGTATGCTGTGAGATGATGACCACAACCAAGCTTATATGTCACCTCACATAGTTACTGTTTTATTTCTGTTTCTATTTTGTTCTGTTGTGTGTGTGTGTGTGTGTGTGTGTGTGTGTGTGTGTGTGTAGTCAGAACACTGAAGCTCTAGTTTCTTAGCAGAATTGGAGTATACGATACAGTATTATTAACTGCGGTTACCATGCTGTGCATTAGATCCCCAGAACTTACTCCTATTCTAGCTAGAAGTTTGTACCCTTTAACCAGCATCTCCCCATTTCCCCCATCCTCTGTTTCTCTATTACTGATGAGAAGATAAAGGCATAAATATTTTGAGTAGAACACATCTAACCTCTGCTTGATTACTTTTGGAGAGTTCACCACCTCACTTAGCATCCTGTATGGACAGGTCTGATAAACTTTGAGGAGTTTTCCTTAGGTCATTTAGATGTAAGAATCCCTACAACCAATGGTTTTCTATTCTCCCTTTCATATTCTTCACGTTTTTCAAGTGTTGAGAGACTTTACTCATGTCTATCCCAAATACTCTGTTTTCCATGTTAAATGTCATGTTATGCTTTAATTTTTCCTCAAGTAAAAAGATTTTACCATCTCACCATCCTCGCCCTACTCAACTCTGAATGACTTCTAACTGATCAGATCTCCCGCCCCCTTAAAATGTAGTTCCTCTAATAGTGTGTAAGTCTCCATATTGGGATGATTCTCTCTCTTGTTCTGAATGCTATGTGTTTGTCAAAGTAGGGTAATTTTGAATGTTAGCTATTCAGAAAGTGAAGTCACTCTTTTGAGTGATATAGAGTTTAAATGGCAGTCAACTGAGATCTTTGTGTATTTTGTATATGGGTTTCTATATTAGGTCTACTGATATTTTGATTTTTTTTCCTTTAATTTTTAGAATGTTAGTTTCACCCCTGGTATCCTGCTTAATTGACATCTTTATATTTCTGTTGTCAAAAATAGAATATTCTCAGCTATATGTAATCTTCAGTGTTGTCTTTAACTTTATAATAGATACTGATGAGAATTAAATAGAGTGTGACTAAGAGAGTGATGTGGTCCAGATCTAGGAATGTTCATACAGCATGATAAGTCATTAGTCTAGAATCTTCCTATAATCTAATAGATTATTATATAGTATACAATTTTCCAGTTACTCAAAAGAACTTAATTCCAATCCAGAAAATATTTATGGACTAGAAAAGGGATTGGCAAACGACTGCCAATTTGAGCTAGTGTCCTGTTTTTGAAAATAAAGTGGGGTTGGAATGCAGCCACACTCATTTGTTTGCATACTGTCTGTGGCTGCTTCTGTGAGTTACAAGGACAGAGCTGCGAAGTGCGACCCATAAAGACTAATATACTTATTATTTGGCCCTTTACAGAAAAAGTTTGACCTCAGAAATAGAAGGACTTCATACCTGCACTTTCTTTCTTTCCGTATAATCAGTTTTCCCAGTATCATCAATAGCATGATCTAGTGTCTGCCATCTTCAAATAACCAACACCAAGCCATCTCAATTCTTTAAATTCTCCTTTTTTTAAGTTCTCCTGTTTTTAAATTCTCCTTTACCAAAAAACCCCCCAAACCCCAGAAAACAAAACAAAACTTGAGTTGTCTCTACTTCCGTTTTTTCCTTTCCCACCTCGTTCTCACTTGAACACGTTCCAGTGTGGCATTCAGCCCAAACTACTCTTCTGCAATGACTTGGTTCAAGTTCCCTGAGAAATGTTCACATGGCCAGCCCTGGAATTAAACATTCTCATTTCTCATCTTACTTGACCTGTTATTTATGTTCCGATGCAGTGGAGTTTCTCTTTCTTAAATCACTTTCTCTCCTTGGCCTGCAGGATGTGGCTCTCTCTCACTGGCCTTTGTGTTCTTTTCATCTTCCTACTTTTAAGCATTGGAGTGCCCTAGGGCTCCATCGTTAGATCTCTTCTTTTCTCCATCTTCACGCACTCCCTGGGTGCTCTGACTGCGTTTCACAGTTCTAAAGACTGACTCTTTATGTGATGACTCCCACATTGCATCTTTAGACTCATCTAGACTGAACTCCGTTGCCAACCAGACATCTGCACCTGGATGAGTAATAAGCATCTCAGACTTAACAAGTAGTAAAACAAATTGTTGATATCCTTTACCCAATCCAGCTCCTCTTATAGTCCTCCTTGTTGTAAATGTCATCCCCACGTGTTCATTGTTCATATCAAGCTCACGAGATTGATTGCTCTGGCTCTCACAATCCCTATCATCCATCAGCAAGTCTAGTCAGTTCTAACTTTCCAAACAAACCCCCAGATTAGACTATTTCTGATCTTCTCTACTGCTGTTGCACTGATCTAAACTACCATGATCTGACATTTGAAATATTTCAGAAGTCTCCCAACTAGTTTATTTGCTTCTACACTTGGCCTGTCCTGTATCCCACCCCTGTATTATTTCCTAAACATGGTGGTCACATTGATAACACCAAAATGTAAGTCAGGTCTTGTTTGTTCTTTGCTCAGGTCCCTCTAATAGCTTTCTCTTTGATTCAGAATAAGTTCTCAAATCCTTCTGTAGCCTGCAAGTCCATGATGTAACCCCCTTTCCCTTCTGTGCTCATCTCTTGACACTCTGTCTTGCTCTTTGCTCTGTATCCATGCTGCCCTCCTTGCCAGTTTTCAGACACCAAACATGTTCCGGCGGTTGCCTGTGCCATTCTGTCTGCCTGAAACTCTTTATTCCCAGATAGTCACATGGTTTCTGTCCTCACCTTACTCAGATTTCTGCAGCAGGAAGGCTTCCCATACCATCTCTCCATGACTCTTTATTCTCAGAGCCTGTTTTATTTCCATAGCATTTATTTCTACCTGACATGTTATTGGACATAAATAAGCCAAAATATTCTGAAGAATGTAAATATCAAATAGTTTGAAATAAAAAGCCTTAAGTGAAAAATGTCCTCACACAAAGATAAAATGTGAAGGTCACCAGGAATATGTAACAAGTCTAAATACTGTGCAATTAACAACATGGCCTCAATATAGCAAAAGTGGGTAGAAATGCAATGAAAATTTCACAAATGGACAAATATAAGTCTGAGTAATTGGTAAATCAAAGAGACAAAAATTGCTTACAAAGGAGAATTTTTAACATCACAATAGAAGGTCTTACTCTAATGGCCATACATATAAAATCTTGCGCTGAACAGTTATAGAATATAACCATGCAGAATCCCACTAAAATATGACCACCCACTGAGCCATAAAGCAAGCATGACCACAATGCCCTTAAGTGGAAGATTAATAAAAGGATAGTAATTTTGAAAAACCTTCCTTATATTTAAAAAACTTAAATACTCTTCTAAGTCATGAATGCATTAAAAAAGAATTAGATACAAAATTTATAAATAATTCAAAATTATACATAATAAAAGTTGAATACATCAAAGTATATGGGATGTAGCTGAACAGATACTAAGAAGGAAATTTATAACCTTAAATCCTTATATTAGAAAAAGAAGAAAGACTGAGAATCAATGAGTTAAGCATCTAAAGACAATAGAAGATTTTGAAAAGAATAATCTTACAGGAAGTAGAATGAAGGAATTAACACATGAATAATTGCATAATATGAAAGAGAAAATACATTAGGGATGAACAAAAATACAAAGTTCTTTGAACAGACTAATAGATACAAAACTTGAACAAAAATCGACCAAAAAATAACAGAAAAATCTGTAAGTCATACTGGAAATGAAAAAAACATAATACTGATCAAGTCTACTTGAACTACTTTATGCCAATAAACTTGTTCATTTTATGTAATATACAACTTAAATTTTGCCAAAACTGAGGGAGAAATAAAAACTGGAATAGGCTTGTCAGTATTAAACAGTAGATAGGAGTAGGGTGCATAGGGTGATTTTGCAAGTGTAAGTGCTTTCTTAAAAGACAGTTCTCATGGCTCTTTCTGAATTCTATTTGCATAGAGCTGATAACAACCAAAAGTGGGCTTTCTTGGGATGTAGAAAGTGTCTAGTTTTGAAATGAAGATGGAGTTGGGAATCTCGGCTTTTTTCCTTTCCATAGCGGCCTCGATTATTCCATGCAGTTTTTGTCACATTTCCTTATATCATATGATCCTTAAGTTTTTTGGAAAGTGAAACAAAAATATGTAAAGTTTGATTTTTGTATTGTTCATTAATATATATTCCAAAAGAACTCTGTGGGTGTGTGTGCGCACGTGTGCTTCTGTGTGAAGCAAACACTTTTAACATGCTAAATTGAGTTGGTATCCATTACCTAGTTTTATTTTATTTATTTTTTTAAAGATTTTATTTATTTGAGAGAGAGCGCACACGTGAGAGCATGGGCTGGGGGGCGTGGCAGAGGGAGATGAAGAGGGACATACAGACTTCCTGATAAGCAGGGAGACTGACATTGGGCTCGATCCCAGGAACTGAGATCATGACCTGAGCTGAAGGCAGATGCTTAACTGATGGAGCCACCCGGTGCCCCTCCATTACCTGATTTTATATCCTATTCTCTTTCTTGGAAAAAATAATACAGTTATACTACCAAAGTGCAGAGTTTTAAAATAGAGCAGAAAACCTGACAATTGGTATTTCTGTTGTTTGATCTAAGTAATTTCTCATCTTAACATATAAAAGGACCAAAGCCCTGTGATTGGAGGTTGATGTGTGGTTTTTATGTAAATAGTTTATAGAAAAATTGAACATAAAAGAATTAGGGTTACATTCTAATAATAATCCCGTGAAACCTAGAATGAAAAACAGTGGAATTGTAATACAGAAAATCTAGGAGAAAAATTCCATTTCTTTGCTCATATAAAATTTTCAAGTCAGTATTCACAGTTACTGGATGTTGTTGAGGAGAAAGTACTAAGACCCATCCCTTCTCCTCCTGAGGTTCTGTTGGTGAGAACAGACATATTGGCATCCAATTGCTGATGTGTGTTGGCAAATGCAATTTGAACCTGAAGTTTACTGATCACTTCTACTTGATTGTGAAGAGATCTGGATCTGTAGAGCAGTTTCACAGGCCATTGGGAAGGATCTATAGGCCTATTTCACGCACCATAACCAGAAGGACAGTGAATGACACTGGTGGCCCCCTCTCTTACCCATGAACACTTTAGTGTCTTTTGTAAAGAATTAGGGAGCAGGGGGGACACACAGGTGGCTCAGTTGGTTAAGCATCTGACTCATGATTTCACCTCAAGTCATGATCTCAGGGTCATGATATGGAACCCCAAATATGGAGCTTTATGATCAGTGGGGAGTCTGCTTGAGATTCTCTTCCTCCTTCTCCCTCTGCCCTTCTCTTCCACTCATAGTCGCCTGCACACACTCTCTCTTTAAAATAAATAAATCTTTAAAAAAAAAAAAGGAATTAGGGAGCAGAGTCAAGACTGCTTGTTTTACTTGAGAGGAAGTTGATGAGAGCAAGAGCACAGACCAGCCACCTTTAATCTTCTTATTCCTATTGCCAGAAAATGTACAACAAATGTGAAGCTTTTACCAATTAAGCTAGCTATGCCTGTTCTCTTGGGACGAAATGAATAAGGGCTAAAAAGAGGGGTGGTAGTTGGCTCTGTTGAGGCTTACAAATATGGGAAATTCTTGGCAGAAGCTCTTTTCTGAACAGGAGGATGGGATTTCTCCTATGCCACTCTCTCCCGTGCATTATTTAGCTTTTGCTGTGATACCACCACAAAACTTAAGAGCTTAAAACAATAGCTATTTTTTTTGTTTTGTTTTTTTAGAGTGGGGAAGAGAGGGAGGGAAGGGAGAGAGAGTGGGGGAGAGACAGACAGAGGAGGAGGAGAGGGGTGGGGAGAGGGAGAAAGATAATTTTAAGCCCCAACATGGGACTCAATCTCACAACCCTGAGACCATGACCTGAGGAGAAATCATGAGTCAAACACTGAGGCACCCAGGAGCCCCAATAACCATCTTTTAATTCATGATTTTGTGGATCAGCAATTTGGGCTAATCTCAACTGAGTTTGCTCGTGTGTTGGGGGTTAACCCAGGGGTCAGCTGGGAGCTCATTACCTCGCTGGCTGGTTGGGGTGACCTCAGCTGGTACAGCTTATCTCTGCTCCGTGAGGTCTCTTATCCACCATCAGGATAGCCCAGGCTTGCTCAGATGGTGGCTGCTTTAAAGAGAGCAAGGCCCAGCCTCAAAACTGGCAGTGTCATTTCTGCCACATTCTTTTGTTTTAATTTATTTTTATTTTTTATTAATATAGAATGTATTATTTGTTTCAGGGGTACATGTCTGCGACTCATCAGTCTTACACAATTTACAGCGCTCACCATAGCACGTACCCTCCCCAATGTCCATCACCCTGCCACATTCTATTAGCTAAATCCAGTCAGAGTGGTAGCCTGTATTCAAAGGATGGGGAAAGAGACAACACCTTTGGGTTGTAGGAGCTTCCAAACCACATTGCAAAGAGTGTGCATAAGAGGCGGAGAGTTGGTGGCACTTCTATAGGCGTTCTAGAATAGCTCCACTCATACCCAGTGGACTGTGCCACTACCCTAAACTCTGTCTAGATTATTTTTAATTAAGACAAGTAAATATTTATTGAGTGGTCATTATGTGTTTAGTGCTATGTTAGGACCTACAAATAATCCTGAAATACATGTATAAAATGGATTTTGCCCTTGTAGATGACATTTTTAACCCCAGTATAAAATGGAAGCATTCTGTTTCTCATAGTTGACAGTAAACAAATCTGACAATAGGAGTCAATCTACTGGAGGTCCCAAAGGTGTATCATTTCAATCAGCTTTTCTGTCCTTGACCCTGGGTCACATCCTGTCAGATAAAGCACAAAGGATTTTAAATAAATCTTATCCTATGCTATGAGGAAAACATACCACTTAAAAAAAAAACCTGTAGAAGATTCAGTAGCCTTTGGAGATTGCCAAATGGGCCACAGAGAGAGTGAATAAAAGTGTGCCCTGGGACGAGCAAGAATTGGTATAATGGCAAGAAGAAAAAACATGCCTTGGTGGTGAAATATTATTTTCCCAGTGTATGTGACATTTGTTGGCTAAAAACAATAGAAGAAACAAGATTCATTCCTTCTCTTTGTGTTGGAATGCCTTGGAATGGGAGAAAAAACAGCAACTCAGTGATTTCAAGCATTTTGAATTCAGTCTGCCTTTGAAATCCGGCAACCCTTTGTTGTATAATTGAGGCGACTTTATCTTACCACTTTTTTTTTTTTTTTAAGAGTTTATTTATTTATTTGACAGAGAGAGACACAGTGAGAGAGGGAACACCAGCAGGGGGAGTGGGAGAGGGAGAAACAGGCTTCCCATGGAGCAGGGAGCCCGATACTGCATGACCCCAGCCTAAGGCAGACACTTAACGACTGAGCCTCCCAGGCGTCCCATCTTACCACTTGTTTTTAATGACAGTGGTAAAATACTGTGTGAGATCATAAATCTTTCTTGAGAGCATTATAGACCATATATCAAGCTTTCATAAAGGGCACAACCTTGTTCCTTCAGGGACAAGTAAACACAATTTAATAGAAAAATTAGAAAAGGAACCCACTACCATGATGTTTATGACAAATAAGAAAATGTAACATTTTAAAAGGCCAATATGAAGCCGAATATGTCAATATGGTGGAGGGTCTGATGTTCTGTAAGCAACACTGGATGTGGATTTGGGAAACCTCAATTCGTAGCCTGATGCCCTCTCTAACTTAGAGTATGGGCTTTAGGTAAACCATAGCACCTCTCTAGGTGCCATTTGAATCCATCTGTGTAGTAGAGGTTGTAGCTCCAGCGTTATTCCCTCACTGGAGAGCTGTGAGGTTCAAACAAGCGATCGTGGAAGGACTTGTACTATGCACTGTGCGTTTGTATGGCCTGATGACAGTTAGATTTTTCCAGGCAAATTTTTCTCCCAAATATAAACTTAAAATGGAGCTAAAGCTTCAGTTTGAGTAAAAGGAAGTCAGGCTAAACTTTTAAGGAATGTGAACTTTAAAAATTATAGAATACTTTATTGTTGTGACCTGCGCGACAACCGTCCAGGGCTGGAGGGAAGAGGAATGGGAAAAGAAGAGAGACGCAGGAGGGACATCAAGGCTGATGGCACTTGAAGTCAACTTTATTTTGCAACTTACACAGTTTTATAGGCATGGTTACGTAACAAGGCAGGATATCCCCAATTAGGGCAGCATATAGTTTCGCCTTGGCCTCAACCATAGTTCCTTATTTCTTTTGTCCTAGTTGCAAACCGTATTTCCCTCTTAACCTGGGAAGTCTTTATTTAGATTGCCCCGACCTTCTGTCAGCAATCTAATTGTGCCTTGCGCTTGCTTTGGTCTCTTGGCTCCGTGCACACAGGGCGGAGGTCAGGTCACCTGAGGTTGGTGGGTCACGGGAGCTTTTGCTCACCCAAACCTCAGCCTCGCACTCGGCTCCCTACACTTTATTTTTAACTTTGTAGTGAAGTTGAAAAAGAATGACCAATGCACTGCAAAACTGTGCCTCTTTAAAGCATCGTTTTTTGAGGGGGAGAAATATACAACTTCTTATTTTATTCTACCCACTGGATTGTTACGCCATCCCCTTCTTTGGGATGATTTCTAAGTAGGTCATGATTTTTTTTTTTTTCTGTTCCAGCAATATGCCTTCTTGAAGAGGAAAGGAAAAAAGAACTTCCTTTGTTCTTCATTTTCAGTATCCTACCCCAAACTTCTTAGAAGACATTTCCACGTGGCCACTAGCTCAAAAAAACATGAATCCATTACCTTCTCCCCAAAATGAACTTTTTCCCAAGCTAACTAATTTTTTTTAAAGATTTTATTAATTTGTCAGAGAGAGCACCCGCACAGGCACACAAGCGGGGTTGGGGAGGGGGGCAGAGAGAGAGAAGCAGACTCTCTGCTGAGCAAGGAGCCCAATGCGGAACTCCATCCCAGGACCCCGGGATCATGACCTGAGTGAAGGCAGAGGCTTAACCAACTGAGTCACCCGGGCATCCCCCAAATTAACTATTTTTGAAAATGCTGCCAACATTCTAGAACTCCAGGCACAAAACCGTTTGTCTCACTTTGGATTCCTCCTTTCCTTCAACTCTCCCCAAGTCTTGCTGTGCCATCTCTCTTCCTTTTTTCACTCATATTAGGTCCTGTTTATTTTTTGGGAATACTGTCAGATCTGTTTCTCCACATCTCAAAAGGCAGCTTGCCTCTAGCGGGGTGTGCACTACCTGGCACATGACAGTGCCTTTGGTTTTAGCCCTTGTCACACCCTGCTAAGTGCTCATGAAAGTTATTTCTAACTGCTACTGAGTTAGAACTTGAGAATCTTTCTCAACCTCGCGGAATGGTAGCCCTCTCTAGTAATTAGCATGTACATGAGAAATAATACCTATTTGTCCTACTGGTTCTGCATGAAAAAGTTCAAAACCCTTGGACTGACATGGAAGATTCTCTGTAATTAAGTTCTAACTTACATTTCAGAATTAATGCAACTGCTTCTTAATAAAAATATTCTCCAAGGAGACTCCTCTGCTTAATGTTTACTTTCCTGATTCTATACTTTACTCTCACACTTCTTCCACATGTCATCAAAACTTAACCAGCTCCATCCCATCCTTTTTACAGAACACTTGTGGGGATTTCTTCCTAATCTGATTGCTATGGTCCTTAATCTCCAGAGTGCTGTACTGCTTTGATCTCTTAACTTTTCATATGCATATCTTATTCTAAGTAGTATCTAAATAGTCACTGTAGGCCAACTGTCATAACGACTCCAAAACTTCTGAAGCTAAACGCAGTAAAGGTGGATTTCTTTTTCAAATCATAGTCTAGCAAAAAAAGAGGAAGTTCTCATCAAATAAATGTTTTGTGCATTTAGTGATTTGAAAAGTATATTTTGTTTATACAGTTGGTTAATGTTAAAGAATTGTTTGGGTTTATAGGATTTGTATTAAAATGCAAGAGATATATGCTTACTATAAATTGTTTAAAAATTATGTAAGTGTAAAGAGGTGGAAAAAGAAGATTCTACTCCATCCCAAATCCTGATCTTTAGATATAATCACAAACAGTTTGATCTGTATGTCTTCAGAATTTTTTCATTATTTATGCAGATGTGTATATAATGTTATAGCTAGAGAATTATTTTTAATAGGGTCATATCAATTTTCTGTTAGTGTCACTCTTCAATCTATATATCATTGGCATTATTACATATGGAGCAAACTTGGTTTAAAAAGCTACATAGTACATCATAAAAGTGTTTTAAATGATTTATAGTGTATTTTATTGATGGAATTTGGAACAAACCTTAATGGCTTTTGGACAGCATATTAAAGGTTTGGAAATGGGCTCATGCCATGGTCACTGTACACTGCAGATTAGTTGAAGATTTAAATATTTTTTTTAAAAATTTTTAAAAGATTTTTATTTATTTATTTATTTGACAGAGAGAGAGAGATCACAAGTAGGCAGAGAGACAGGCAGAGAGAGAGGAGGAAGCAGGCTCCCCGCTGAGCAGAGAGCCCGATGTGGGGCTTGATCCCAGGACCCTGAGATCATGACCTGAGCCGAAGACAGAGGCTTTAACCCACTGGGCCACCCAGGCGCCCCTAAATATTATTTAAAAAGTAAAATAACTAGAATATAACTCAATGGACTATTTCCAGTAATTTAGGGGAGGGAAAGGGTTTTACAAGAGTTACCTAAAAAGAGTTAAAAAGAATGAACAGATCCACAGATTTAATTTCCTAAAAGTGAAAATGTTATGACTTGGAGAATCACCGTAAGTTAAATGAAAGGCTACATAAGAGCAAAGAGTAGATTTAGAGTTTTGGATGGTATTGAGTTTATGGAACATCTGGAGGAAACACATATAAGCGCTCTCTGGCATTCTCCACATATAGTGCTTTTGAATGCTTGCAACAACTCATGGGGATAGCTCCCATACACCGGGCTGGCCTATCACCTCATGACCAACTGCAGACATAAGCTAGTTGCGCATGTATTATGATTTTTGGGGTTCCCATAGACCATTATACCATGTCCCCAACTCTGCTCATTTTCAAACTTAATGGTTGAAAATGCAGTTATATTGGCGCTGAAGATGGCTTTCATTAAATTGTTCTCCATTGTTAATACTTGAGTATGGCTTGGTTGCTGTGAGTAGCTGGTGAAGATTGAGATTCTAAGTGAACAGTACACAGGAGGAGTAAGTTCTGAAGGGAGACTAAGGCAAGTGAACAAGTAGAGGTCGATTTCAGAGAAAGTAGGCTTGAATAGGGCATGAGATTGAAAGACTTGGGGAAGCTTTACAGGATGTGTTGAGGGAAGCTAAAATGTTGCGGTAAGCACTAGGAGAAGATCCCAAAACAAATCTGACTGGCTTCACAGTTGTTCCTGAGATGAGTATTGCATTCCCTCCTAAAAGGACAGTTGTATTTTTTAAAGAGTGGAATAAAATTCAAATTCTCTTGACTATAAAGTGAAATATCTTATTGGAGCAAAACCTGAGGAAAGGTACTTTATTTCCTCAGCTGTGTGGTAGAATATCAATTCTGGGTATTCGAAAGCACCGTTCATCTGAAATGCCTGCATGCTTACAAGCCTAGTACCAGATTAGTCCCTTTCAGGCATTTGGTCATATATGTGATACAGACTATTTTCAATGTTTGTTTCAAGGATTTATCCCAAGCATGATTAATGTCTTAGAATTATCTGTAACTAATTATGCTACTTAGCAGTTTGAATGTCCTATCGATGTGAAATCACTGCAATTGTAATAGCATGGCACATATCAGAATGCCCTGATTTATTATCTGTCAGCGATAAGTTAGGATTCACACCATCTGGGATGATTAGTGATTATTTACTAGCCCAGGAGGAAGCTGGTGAGAATGTCCTTTGTGTGGAAATAGATTACATTGGAGATTTACAGGACTCGCTCTGTGGCTACCTCTATGGATACGAGTATATTTTCCTCCCAGCTTGACAGAACTTTATTTATAAAGGTGTAAGCAAACATTCTTTCTTTTGCCTCGGGGAGGAATCTTTTTTAGCCTCGGAGCGATTTACATGTTTGCCTTTCGACTTGGACTTGACAGAACAGTGATTTATAACTCCTTCCTTGCTTCTTTCTCCATAGTCTAATTTCAGCTAAGACTTGAGGCGGGTGGAAAGGACTTCCACTTTCCAGTTTGTGGAAAATAGGCATATGGGATGAAATCCAATGTTTTGACAGGCTTTGGTACCACTGGATGCTTTAAAAAATAAAGCACCTGGACAGGTAAGTATTTGGGAATTCGTTTGTATTGTAAAGGTGGTACATGTCCAGCATTTGTCTTTAAAACATGTTCGTCCCCCCACCCCTGTAGTTGTATTTAAATGGAAATAAGGCTTGTTTTTATAATTCCTGGCATTTTTCACCAGATAATTCCTTCTAAACCTTATTTGCCAGAGAATATAATTTGATTTGTCTCACAACTCTGAAAATATTTTCTTTAGGGTTTCTGCGTTAATGCTAATCAATTATGTCAAGTTAGGAAATTTACTGGAAAGGCAAATGTTCTTTGTTCAGCAAATTATCTAAGTCTTTTTGACAACCTCCGCCTAATCACCTCTTAAAGGGTAGGTGCCAATTACTTTGCAAATTCCCATGATCTTATCTTAGAGTACTTAGAGTGTTCAGTTTAATACAACTAGCCTTCTCTAGAGCATGGTGGTGGTTCATTTGCTTGATGTGACGAGCAGGATCTTAGGATCCTGCTTGAGTCCTATTTCTTTACTGTTTCTTATATTAGCTATTGACTCAAGTCTTACAGAATGGGTGATTTCATATCTTTATAAAGCTCTCCCTTTGAAAGAGCTCTCATGTTTAAAATCATATCAATTCAGCAGGTCTTCTTTGGCACCCAAGTCCAAACCCCTCTTGTTTGAAATTCATTCTATTACCTTAGTCCAAAATTCTTGTTAGTCATTTTGATGGCGTTACTTAGCAAAGAGAGGAACAACCAGCACCACAACAGTTAACGTTCTGTGTATCTTCAGGCTAAACCCTTATATGGTAAAAAGTTAAATTTTATTTTATTATTTTATTTTAGTTTTATTAACGTATAATATATTATTTGCCCCAGGGTACATGTCTGTGAGTCATCAGGCTTACACATTTCACAGCACTTACCATAGCACATACCCTCCCCAATGTCTGTAACCCAGCCACCCTATCCCTTCCCCCGCTACCCCCACTCTGTTTTGTGAGTTTAGGAGTCTCTTATGGATTGTCTCCTTCCTGATCCCATCTTGTTTCATTTCCCTCCCCAACCCCCACACAACCCCCTGCCCGGCCTCTCAAATTTTCGATATCAGAGAGATCATATGATAATTGTCTTTCTCTGACTGACTTATTTCACTTAGCATAATACCCTCTAGTTCCATCCACGTCATTGCAAATGGCAAGATTTCGTTTCTCTTGATGGCTGCATGGTATTCCTTTGTATATATATATACCACATCTTCTTTATCCATTCATCTGTTGATGGACATCTAGGTTCTTTCCATAGTTTGGCTATTGTGGACATTGCTGCTATGAACATTCGGGTGCACGTGCCCCTTCGGATCACTACATTTGTATCTTTAGTGTAAATACCCAGTAGTGTGATTGCTAGGTCATAGGGTAGCTCTATTTTCAACATTTTGAAGAACCTCCATACAGTTTTCCAGAGTGGTTGTACCAGCTTGCATTCCCACCAGCAGTGTAGGAGGGTTCCCCTTTCTCTGCAGCCTCGCCAATATCTGTCATTCCCTGACTTGCTAATTTTAGCCATTCTGACTGGTGTGAGGTGATATCTCACTGTGGTTTGAATTTGTATTTCTCTGATGTCGAGTGATGTTGAGCCCTTTTTCATGTGTCTGTTGGCCATTTGGATGTCCTCTTTACTGAAATGTCTGTTCATATCTTCTGCCCATTTCTTGATTGTATTATTTGTTCTTTGGGTGTTGAGTTTGAGAAGTTCTTTATAGATTTTGGATACTAGCCCTTTATCTGATATGTCATTTGTGAATATCTTCTCCCATTCTGTCAGTTGTCTTTTGGTTTTGTTGACTGTTTCCTTTGCTGTGCAAAAGCCTTTGAACTTGATGAAGTCCTA
>CM052801.1:16264736-16320364 GCA_028533885.1 Nasua narica | reverse complement strand
TTGTGTCTTCCTCCATTTCTTTCATGAACACTTTGTGCTTTTCTGAGTACAGATTCTTTGCCTCTTTGGTTAGGTTTATTCCTAGGTATCTTATGGGTTGGGGTGCAATTGTAAATGGAATCGACTCCTTAATTTCTCTTTCTTCTGTCTTGCTTTTGGTGTATAGAAATGCAACTGATTTCTGTGCATTAATTTTATATCCTGACACTTGATTGAATTCCTGTATGAGTTCTAGCAGTCTTGGAATGGAGTCTTTTGGGTTTTCCACATAAAGTATCATATCATCTGCAAAGAGTGAGAGTTTGACTTCTTCTTTGCCAATTTGGATGCCTTTTATTTCTTTTTGTTGCCTGATTGCTGAGGCTAGGACTTCTGGTACTGTGTTGAATAGCAGTGGAGATAGTGGGCATCCCTGTCGTGTTCCTGATCTTAGGGGAAAAGCTCTCAGCTTTTCCCCATTGAGAATGATATTTGCTGTGGGTTTTCATAGATGGCTTTGATGATGTTGAGGAATGTACCCTCTATACATACACTGTGAAGAGTTTTTATCAAGAAAGGATGTTGTACTTTGTCAAATGCTTTTTCAGCATCAATTGAGAGTATCATATGGTTCTTGTTCTTTCTTTTATTAATGTATTGTGTTACGTTGATTGATTTGCAAATGTTGAACCAACCATGCAGCCCAGGAATAAATCCCACTTGGTCGTGGTGAATAATCCTTCTAATGTACTGTTGGATCCTATTGGCTAGTATTTTGGTGAGAATTTTTACATCTATGTTTTCATCAAGGAAATTGGTCTGTAATTCTCCTTTTTGATGAGGTCTTTGTCTGGTTTTGATCAGGGTAATGCTGACCTCATAAAATGAGTTTGGAAGTTTTCCTTTCATTTGTATTTTTTGGAACAATTTCAGGAGAGTAGGTATTAATTCTTCTTTAAATGTTTGGTAGAATTTCTCTGGGAAGCCATCTGGTCCCAGGCTCTTGTTTGTTGGAAGATTTTTGATGACTGCTTCAATCTCCTTACTGGTTATGGGTCTGTGCAGGTTTTCTTTTCCTGGTTCAGTTTTGGTAGTTTATGTGTCTCTAGGAATGCATCCATTTCTTCCAGATTGTCTAATTTGCTGACACATAGTTGCTCATAATATGTTCTTATAATTGTTTGTATTTCTTTGATGTTGGTTGTGATTTTTCCTTTTTCATTCATGATTTTATTAATTTGGCTCCTTTCTCTTTTCTTTTTTATAAGTCTGGCCACGGATTTATCAATTTTATTAATTCTTTCAAAGAACCAGCTCCTAGTTTCGTTGATTGGTTCTACTGTTCTTTTGATTTCTATTTCATTGATTTCTGCTCTAATCTTTATTATTTCTCTTCTCCTGCTGGATTTAGGCTTTCTTTGCTGTTCTTTCTCCAGCTCCTTAAGTTGTAGGGTTAGGCTGTGTATTTGAGATCTTTCTTGTTTCTTGAGAAAGGCTTGTATTGCTATATACTTTCCTCTCAGGACTGCCTTTGCTGTGTCCCAAAGATTTTGAACAGTTGTGTTTTCATTTTCATTTGTTTCCATGAATTTTTTTTAATTCTTCTTTAATTTCCTGGTTAACCCATTCATTCTTTAGTAGGATGCTCTTTAGCCTCTATGTATTTGAGTTCTTTCTAACTTTCCTCTTGTGATTGGGTTCTAGTTTCATGGCATTGTGGTCTGAAAATATGCAGGGAATGATCCCAGTCTTTTGGTACTGATTGAGACCTGATTTGTGTCCTAGGATGTCCTCTATTCTGGAGAATGTTCCATGTGCACTAGCGAAGAATGTGTATTCTGTTACTTTGGAATGGAATGTCCTGAACATATCTGTGATGTCCATCTGGTCCAGTGTGTCATTTAGAGCCATTATTTCCTCGTTGATCTTTTGCTTAGATGATCTGTTCATTTCAGTAAGGGGGGTATTAAAGTCCCCTACTATTATTGTATTATTGTTGGTGTGTTTCTTTGACTTTGTTATTAATTGGTTTATATAACTGGCTGCTCCCATGTTAGGGGCATAGATATTTACAATTGTTAGATCTTCTTGTTGGACAGTCCCTTTAAGTATGATATAGTGTCCTTCCTCATCTCTTATTATAGTCTTTGGCTTAAAATCTAATTTATCTGATATAAGGATTGCTATCCAGCTTTTTTTTGATGTCCATTAGCATGGTAAATTGTTTTCCACCCCTCACTTTAAAGCTGGAGGTGTCTTTGGGTATAAGATGAGTTTCTTGTAGACAGCATATCGATGGGTCTTGTTTTTTTATCCATTCTGATACTCTGTGTCTTTTGTTTGGGGCATTTCGCCCATTTACATCCAGGGTAATTATCAACAGATATGAATTTAGTGTCATTGTATTGACTGTAAGGTGACTTTTAACTGTATATTGTCTCTGTTCCTTTCTGGTCTATGTTTCTTTTAGCCTCTCTCTTTGCTTAGAGGACCCCTTTCAATATTTCCTGTAGGGCTGGTTTAGTGTTTGCAAATTCCTTTAATTTTTGTTTGTTCTGGAAGCTTTTTATCTCTCCATCTATTTTCAATGACAGCCTAGCTGGATATAATATTCTTGGCTGGATATTTTTCTCGTTTAGTGCTCTGAATATATCATGCCAGTCCTTTCTGGCCTGCCAGTTCTCTGTGGATAGGTCTGCTGCCAATCTAATATTTCTGCCTTTGTATGTCCCGAGCTGCTTTCAGGATTTTCTCTTTGTCACTAAGACTTGTAAGTTTTACTATTAGATGATGGGCTGTAGACCTATATTTATTGATTTTGAGGGGGGTTCTTTGTGCCTCCTGGATTTTGATGCTTGTTCCCTTCTCCAGATTAGGGAAATTCTCTACAATAATTTGCTCCAATGTACCTTCTGCCCCCCTCTCTCTTTCCTCTTCTTCTGGGATCCCAATCATTCTAATACTGTTGCGTCTTATGGTATCACTTATCTCTCAAATTCTCCCCTCGTGGTCCAGTACTTGTTTGTCTCTCTTTTTCTCAGCTTCTTTATTCTCCATCATTTGGTCTTCTATATCACTAATTTTCTCTTTTGCCTCATTTATTCTAGCAGTAAGAGCCTCCATTTTTGATTGTACCTCATTAATATCTTTTTTGATTTCAACTTGGTTAGATTTTATTTCCTTTATTTATTTCTCCCAAAAGGGATTTTATTTCTCCAGAAAGGTATTCTCTAATATCTTTGATGCTTTTTTCAAGACCAGATAACACCTTGATAATTGTCATTTTGATCTCTATTTCTGACATATTACTAATGTCCATATTGACTAGGTCCCTCGCCATCAGTACTGCCTCTTTTTCTTTTTTTTGTGGTGAGCTTTTCTTCCTTGTCATTTTATTGAGATAAGAATAGATGACTGAGAGAGCAAAATACTAAAATGGTAGCAAGGACCCCAGAAAAATCAGAAGAGAGCCAAAACCAGGGGTTGAAGAAAAAAAGGGGGGGGAGAGAAAAGAGAAAAAAAATTAAAATAAGGAAAAGAAAAAAATATATACATATTAGACTTGTGATTAGAACAGAGCCCCACACCTGATTTTGGGTGTTTTGTTCTAATAGAAGAAACTATCTCCCAAAATTTTAAAGAAAGGAAAAACTTATAAATATACAAAAATAAGGGTAAACACTATGAAGAGATGGAATATGAGTATAAAGATGAAAATTAAAAAAGATTCTAAAAAAGGGATTGATAAGAGGTTGTTTGAAAAAAGAGAAAAAAAAGAATAAAAGAGGAAATGATGTGATCAGTCTGGAGAACCAAGCTGTATGCTAGATTTAGGGTGTATTTTGACGTATTAGAAGAAATTGTATCCCCGGGCTCCTGGGTGGCTCAGTGGGTTAAAGCCTCTGCCTTAAGCTTAGGTCATGATCTCAGGGTCCTGGGATCGAGCCCCACATTGGGCTCTCTGTGCAGCAGGGAGCCTGCTTCTCCCTCTTTCTCTGCCTGCCTCTCTGCCTACTTGTGATCTCTCTGTCAAATAAATAAATAAAATCTTTTTTTAAAAAAAGAAGAAATTGTATCTCAAAATTTTAAAGAAAAAAAAACCCTATATGTGTACAAAAAATAAGGTAAGGTTAAATACAATGAGGGGATAAAATATGAATGTAACAGTGAAAATTAGTAAGATTTTTAAAAAGAAAATGATACAGTACTAGTTAAGAAACTCCAAAATAGGAAAGAGGAAAAATTAAAAAAAAATTAAACCCCAAATTTAAAAAGTTCAACTCTGAAAGACTAAAGGATCATGGGGAAAATAGCCATGAATTCTATGAGTTTGTTTTTGTTTTTTTTTTTTTTCCCCTGACTCTGGAGTTCCGTAGTTTTCACTGATTGATGAACTTGGTCTTGGCTGGATATTCTCGCTGATCTTCTGGGGGAGGGGCCCATTGCAATGATTCTCAGATGTCTTTGCCTGAGGTGGAATTGCACCGCCCTTGCCAGGGGTTGGGCCAAGCAATTTGCTCGGGTTCGCTCTCAGGAGCTTTTGTTCCCTGAACGCTTTCCGTACCGCCCTGGAGGCCGGGAATGAAAATGGCGGCCTCCCAAGTCTCCGCGTGGAGGAGCCAAGCCCTGGGGTCCCACTCCTCAGCGCACCCTCAAAGAAAGGCAGTCAGTCCCTCCTGTCTCCCTGGTCTCCTGCCCGTTCCGAGCTCACCTGGCCTGTGACAGAGCGTTTCTGTCTCTGGTGCAAAGTCCCGTCTGGAGTCTCCAAACTCAGCAGATTCCTGCAGCACGCTCCCGCGCCGCTCCTCCTAGAGGAGGAAGGAGGGAGTCTCTCTGGAGCTGTCCCTTGTTGGGTCCCTGCTCAAGGAGCAGTAGCCCGACTGACTGGGCCTCCCATCACTGTCTAAGGTAAGCCTGAAGCAGATATCTCACTGCACGGCTCTGTCTCTGCCGTTGTTTCCCCGGTCCGATACCTGGGGGCTCTGCCACCCTCAGACACCCCCGGTCCCTCTGTGACCCGACAGGTCCTGAAACCACACTGTTCCTGTGAGGGCTAAACCCCTCGGTTAGCCTCTGTCTGGAGCGACGTCCCTCAGCAGAGCAGACTCTAAAAGTTCCGATTTGTGCTCCGCGGCCCTGCGGCTGCTGGAGCCGGCCCCTCCCCCCACAGTCTCTCTTCCTGTTGCTTTGGATTTGCTTTTCCACACGTCCTACCTTCCGGAAAGTGGTTGGCTTTCAGATGTGGAAATCACATAAATTAAATCCCAAGGTTTGTATTGTAATTTTATTAGTCACCTTTCCTTCCCTAGCTCACTCTCATGGTTGAGTCAGTGGGTCTCTGAGCACGTCTGCAACATGATGCAATTCTCGTGTGAAAGCTAAATGCAAACATGAGGACGGTTACTGACTCTTTGTCCCTTTTATTGTTAAACGTTGCTTAAGACCAGTATGGCCTTGTTGTTGCCCTAAAGGTAGCATCGGTTTCTGGCCATGCACATATTCTGCTTGTTGTTGAGTCCCTGCATTATAAAGATAGGATCTGTCTGGGGATGTCCTTATGAGTTTACACTTTTCCGTTAACCTCTGGGAGCACCAGTATCTGTCTCTTAATGTGGTAGAAGAGAATGTCCCTACCTGCAATGGTAACCAGATGAAAGCAGCCTTCCATGACAGGTTGAGAGAAATTGTTATTGGAGGCCAGGTGGCAGATGGGGTCACCAGAACCTTGACTTAGACTCACATGGGAAATGTGAAGAGCTGACTACAGGGGTAGAAATTATAATAGCACAGGGAATTTCCTCTAAAGGCTTTAAATGAAGAAGCTTCAAATGTAAGCTCCCATCTATAGGTGCTGGAGTGAATTGTAAAATTTTAATAGCAAGCATTTATATAAAGTTAAAGTTCATTTATGAATTACAGATCTATGAAGAGACATTGCTTGTCTTTCCCCAAATAGTTCATTCTGACTGGAGAGAGTCATCTACTCAGAAATCCTGTTTTGTGATCAGTTTAAATACTTTAATATTTAAAGTTCACTAGATGTAGGCCAAGATAGAATCCTGTGTATTTATTATACTATATACTATATAGTTTGGCTTCAAAATATTTAATCCAACCATTATAAATGTGCTTTTACTATAAAAATAAATCTATACATGTATAACACAGTGAAAATACATAGGGTTGAGAGTGCAAAATGCAGTTGTGTGAAGGTTGTCCCATTCACTGGTTCTTTAGGAAGGAGTTAACATATAGCTGTGCAGGCAAAGACAACTTAAAAATAATTTCATTTTTTCCTGATAGGACATTAGCAATATTAGATAAGTAAAAATATTAGATGTCAGGAACACAGTATTTAATGCTACATTCCTATTTGGAACAACTTTCAAGTTCATTTTTGTTTTATTAAGATCTTGAAGGCATAAGAGCCAAATTGGGCGAGTAGGCTGTCAGATCTGATTGGAGAGACACCTTTATAAGAATCATGCTAGAAAGTATTAATTATGATCCAGCCAATTCACATTATGGGTTCTAAGAATGAAAGCACTTGTATACTCAATAATTAATTTTCTAAAATGGATTGTTTTTCTTGGATGGATGAATAATTATTATTGAAATTATGGCAAAATGAAGGTGACATTTTTTGTAGAACATTTACCCAGTTTATAGATGATCTTAATGGGGAAAAAATGCATTCCAGGGGAAGGAAAGTGTCAGGAGAAGAGAGAGAAGAATATTTCAACCTAGATTTTGTCAGTTGCACAGCAATGCCTTGAACACTCACATGTCTTTTCTTTGTCTAGCTTTTACTTATAACAAGTGACAGATGGTGTAGATGCCTGTGATTTTTTTTAAAGATTCCTTCTCAGAGCATGGTGGCTGTGGGACCCACACAACACAACATTTTATCTTTGGCTCCTATCATTTGGGCTATGTGAGCGACAAGCCACAAAAAATTTAACTCCACCAGGTGTATACAATGAAAAAAATGTAGTTTCTCATACATGGAGAAAAGCAATGGTGAGGAGGACTTCAGGGATGCTTTGTCTAGTGGCTTTGGCTTCATTTCCTTGTGAGATACCCTTCCCTCGGCTTCCTTCTCAGTGTTGGCTTCTTGTGACTGAACATGATATTCGTGTATGACAGTATGCAAAGGTAAAGAGGGAAGAATTCCCCTGAAAGCTCTCCCAGAAAAACGAAGAATGATTTACCTGGAGCACCCCCCCCCCCGCTGCCAATCAACAAAAGTCCTCTCATTGGAACTCTATTGACCCTCAATGAGTCATGTGCCTATTTTTGAACCAGTAACTTGGAAAGAGGAAGACTACATTACTTGTGGTCCAGTTAGGACTATCTCAGGACCTGGGCTGGGGACAGCTCCCCCTGAGGCACATGGGCTATATACAGGGGAAAGAAGACAAATCAGGGTACCATTTGGAAGGAAGAATAGGGAATAGATGCTGAGTGGGAAAGCAACACTCTTTATTACAAACTTTACTGGCACATTTCTGCTGTCCTCTTATTATGAAACACCCATAATATACCAACTCTTGTAAGTGTCCTTCCTACATTCTGGACCTAATTCACTCATCTCCCAAATTTTCAAGGTACTGCTGTGTCCCATCTTCATAGGACATCACTTTCAGTTAGCTGAAAGAATCATGTGACTTGAAGAGAAGATAGGATAAAAATGAGAATATTTTCAAGAATTATTGGTATTTTTTATGTATGTGGTAGTTGGGCACTTAAATCTTTGTTTGCCCCAGGCCAGCAGTCTTAGACTGGTCAGGAGAAGAAAGAAATTACATTCTAGCCTCCTAAATCTCCTCAAAGCTACACTGTACAGACAGATGAATACATAGGGTCAAAGTTGCAGAATATTAGCGTTGTAAGACAGATTCCTAGTTGTGTGCCCTAAGGACTGTTAAGTCATGATAATTCCATCCCATTTCTCCCAGTGATTAATAAGCTTGATGGCTTGTGCTTCAGAAGTTGCATGTGTGTATGATCCATAAACATATCTACGTATATCTATCTAAAGCAATAGCAGCATATGCTATTCTAAATATGCAAGGTCCCTTATTTGAATTAAGAAAATACTCACAAAAAACAATAACCATGTTTTGAATGTCTTGAAGTCATGCTAACTCCCAAGCTTCCTAGCTAATTTGCAAAGTTAGAAAAATGGATTCGGTAATACATTCATTACATCAGATGAGTTACTTTCTTCGTCATGCTAACAGTAAATTGTAAAATTTCTGAGGCTGCTTCTAGAATAACAATATTGCTGGAGGAAGTAACTTGATTGTAGAGGGTAAAAGCCTCTAAAAAGAACTCACTGAAAATATTAAAAATAATGATCACCCCTTTCCTGAAATTAAGTTTTATCTCATTTTATCTTCACTCCAACACTGTAAATAAAAACTTCCATTCTTCAGATGAGGAAATGGAAGGTCAGAGTCATTTGATTTTGTTTATCCTTGCCTGCACAGCTTGTATGTGGTGGAGCTGAATCTTATTTTCCTCTTTGTACTTCACCACAGCTGGCATCCCAAATTGATGAGAATGCTGTACAGGATCAGCTTCGTAAGTAGAATAAATGGTTCCTGCAGTTGTATGATTGGAAGGCCCCCCAATATTTCTTTCTCTTTGTTTTTAGCAGGTCTAGAAATTCCACCACTCGTTCATGTCATTGTTTTTAAGAATGTTCTCTCCTAGCATTACCAGTGCACAGGCAAACTTGTGGGACACAGTCCGTATCTTGCTACCGTATTAGTGTGAGTGAGTTTTGGTCCCTTAGAGAGGGAGAAGTCGCACTGAGAGTATAGGAATTCTGGATAGAAAGGGAGCAGAGAAGAAAGTGAAAGCCAGATCTTAAATACCAGTTTTGCTGGATACTAGTTTTCTTCCCTAATCACTTTAGTGTTTCTGGTGAGAGGCAGTAAGATTTACCAGTGGCCTGCAGTCAGATTCCTTGAATTTAAGTTGGGACTCTGCCACTTTGTAGGTGAGTGGCAGCTGGTAGGCTCAGTTCTTCCTCTCATGTAATATGTCCTCAAAGAGTTTATGAAATGGTCACGTGGGATAAAATGAATGTTTCAAATGCTATAAATTCCTATAAAATGTAGTTGTAACTATAGTTATAAAACATAAGTTTTTGTGGTGCTAGTCTAGGATTTTAAATGCTTTCTGAAAATAAAATATTAAGTGTGGAGAGGAACACAGTTCTACTGATTTACCACAACTACAGCTGTATGTATTCTATCATAGTAAGTATACATAGACTATAAAAAGTAGAATTTTGTGTTCGGCTTCCCATTTTTTTTTTTTTTTGTCTTTTCACAAAAACCTAAAATCCTCATTTTCAGTGCTGTCAATCTTGCATTCATCAATTGAAAGTGTTTCTTACTAGTGAGCTTTTCTTTTTCCCTAGCCACTCTTGATAGTTAAAGCCAATAAAATCTGGGTCTCTGATTATAAACCGTCACCAACACCTCAGCCATTTTGGTAACGGAGGTAGAAATCCTCCACTGCATCTATCCACATTTGCTCCACTGAGACACATTACATGTAAGCACCAAGATGACAGTTCACTCTATAATGTTCTTAGTCTCTGACTTAGGCTAATTCATCGTTGTCCTCTAGTCTTAGCATTTTCCACAAATGCTGAGCTGACATTTGTTTGGTCTTGGACTGTTGAGGATCACTCTCCCTTTTTAATTAACAAAGTGTAGAAGGAAATAGAATGGCAGAATTGCTTCCCTAGGCAATAATAAAATACTGTCTATGATACATAAAGGCACTGCCTCTGATGCCCCATCAGTTTGGCATGCTTTACTTACTTTTATACAGATAAAGTTAACAATATTATAAAATTTCAGAAAATAGAGGATAATCACCCATACTTTCCCCCTCTCTAACACTATAACTTATTTTCATATTTGTACATGCCTTTTAATTTTTTATCTGAATATATAAATAATTGAAAAATAACTAATAATTTATGTTCAGTTTTTGTGACTGTGACTTCACATGGTACAATAAGCATTTTTCTATCTTGGGTCTATACTTATCATTTTTATTGCTGACATAAAATGACCACCTTAAGTATAGATAGACCATTTTAAAATTTATTTCTCTTTCTTTTACATTAATAGTACCATATTGAGAAGTATGTACCTTGGAGCATTTTCCCAGTCCAGCAAGAATGACTTAGATTTAGATCATTCAAACAGTCCTATCCAGGTTCATATGATCAAAGATATGTAATTTGAAGATGGCTCACTCAATACAGATTACAGTTTTGAAACAGAATGAAATTTATCCTCATTTCAGTGGATTAATTCCATGGCATTGGACATGATAGCATCTGTTCTAACTAGTTAATCAGCCTTAGTTTTTTTTTTTAAGATTTTATTCATTCCAGAAAACATGCATGAGAGTGTGTGGGGGCAGGGAGGAAGGGGCAGAGGGGGAGAGAGAATCTCAAGTGGACTCCCCACTGAGCATGGAGCCCAACGCAGGACTTGATGTCACAACTCTGAAATCATGAGCTGAGCCGAAATCAAGAGTCAGATGCTTAACTGACTGAGCCACCCAGGCTGTAGTCTACATCTCACCTAGAAAGGGCCACATTTGGACCTTCAAATTTGTCACTCTCCCCTTCCTCAAATGACCTATGTTTATAATTTACTGTCACTGCCATTTCTTAGGTTGTTTACATAACTAAATTGGAAAGAGGAGCTCCTGTCTATACTCAAGTTCTATATGTTCAGCTCTGTAGTAGTTTCATTTCCAAACATCTTCAAAGAGACAATGTCAAAATCATTGAAAGATAAATGTTGCTAAAATTTCTAAAAGCCAATGTGATGACATACAGAGTTTGGAGGCTTATTGTGCTTGAATAATACTGTCTTTGTTGCATTTTAAATGCCTTATTTATTTGACAGTTCAGGGTTGCTCAAGAAGCCAAGAGATAAAGAACCTTTCCTAATCTTTTACATATCTTTCCAAATCTTTCAAAACAGATTTACATTTGCTTTTGTCCACAGTTGGTATGCTGAGGTAGAATTCTCTAAAGTGGGTGCAGATTCCAATAGTTGATGCCAGGAAGTAGAGCACATAGTGTGTCCGTGGCCAGTACATTGAGCAAAGAGTGTAGGGATAGGAGGGCCAAGGTCTGTTGTATTAGTCAACACTGATAAGACTGGTGTAATTAGGAGACAAGAAAGTGGTGGCCCCTATGAGGTTATAGCTGACAGGTCATTGAATGGTTACACAGGAAATCTCAGGCTATTGGTGTTAAATGGGAGTGTATGTAATAGTTTATGTTTATGTCCATTGGGGAAAAAACTCAGAATACTCAGAAGACGGACAGATGTATGTATGCTCATGTGTGCATGTGCACGCATGCTCACACACACACACACACACACACACACACACACACACACACACACTGAAAGAGGGCTTGAGAAAGGGTTGGGTCAGTGAAGTCTTGCAAACAGGAAAAAAAGGCCAGCTACAGATAAGTAATGGTAGGCATTTTAGGTGTTCTGTTACAATCAACAACCTTTCATAGCAATCAGAGTGGACTTTGAGTGATTAAAATACAAATAATAAGATTAAATGGCCTGGTAAAATACTATGCTATACCTGTTCAGAACAGCATGAGCCAAATACTTAGGGACAAAAAATAAGGCAAGTAGAAGAGATCCGGAATATATATGCCAAAAAAGTAAATTACTGAGCATGTTATAGAGTGATTTTTACCATCTCCCAATGGGGAAAAAATTAAGTCTGTAGCACACTCCTTTTGTATGTCTTATTCTGATACACTGCATACAACGTAGTATGGGTGGAAAATACCTTTCTTGTGTGTGGCTTTATATGTCACAGAACTTATAGAACATTTGGTTCAAACTGGTTTTTGAAAGAGTGAATAAATGAAACAGGATCTTGAAGGCAGACTGGGAGTTATGCAGGCAGACCAAGAGGACAAAAGATACTTCAGGAAGAAGTACCAGTGTGATCAAGGTACAGAAGCGTGAGCCAGCAAGGGCTGTTAAATGGACTGCCTGAGGTTGATGTGTTTGTAGGAAAAAAGCGTGTGGCGTGGAATGGATCCTGGAGATTTTGAGAGAGCATAGAAGAAAATGAAGCCAGGTGATAAGAGATCTTGAGCTTCACAGGTAGAGCTTGGTTTTTATCCTGTGGATCAGAGAGAAGGTAACATAATGAACCTAGGTTTTAGAGAGGTCACCGTGGTAATGCATGGAGGGAGAATTGAAGGTATCTGTTGCCTGTTGAATTTTTTTTTTTTAGAACAAATTTGGTAATTGAATTGGGCTGGTATGTGGTGAAAGGAATTCTGAAAGTGGATCTCTTCTTTGCCTACACTGCCTTCATCAAGTAGACATTGTTGGCAGCAGTGGTTACATCTGGGACTCCTTTGAGCAAAGTGACACCTAGGAGAAAATCTTTTTCCAGCCCAGATCATCCTTCTAAGCTTTAGATCTGTTTATCCAGCTGTTTACTATGTATCTGCACTAGGTTGTTTAATAAGCATCTCAACTGTAAGACGTTTGAAACTAAATTCACACCTCCTTTTCCCAAACTGCCTCCTCCTTTCGATTCTCTGTCTTAGTAAATGCCACCCACACGACCATGTTGTCTAACCTCCAAATCCGGGTGTCTTTGATGAATTCTTTCTATCACCTCCTCCAACTGATTCAGGGCTAATAAATATCAAACATTCCTAAATATCTCCTGATGGTACATCCTTTTTTACTATATTTTTCATAGCTTACTTACTTGAATATTGGCGATTATTTAGTATGTCTTCCTGAGTATTTGTTAGACCCCATAAAGAAAAGAACTACTTCTGTTGTGTCAGCTCTATGATTTCTAGCACCTAGTATTATGAATGGCAGATGGAAAATGTTGCGAAAAAATTTATCAACTAGTGATAGACCTGCCTTTTCCTAGATTTACGTGTGTCTCTTGAGTCTAACAATTCAGGAAAAATAGCTAAGAAACTCCAAAGTTATCCTGGATCTCACAAGCTCCAATTTAGGGATGCCTCAGATTACTTACTTGTAGTGGTAGCAGGTCTTGCGATGCCTTCTGATTTCTTCTTTTCTGGACAGACCCTGAACTGCCCCTTTCAGGATGGGATGTTTTGTACCTAGTTCCTACAGCAAGGCTGGTAAATAGGAGCTCCATAGGAACATCATACATATTTAGTGGCTAACCAGATGAGCAGTTTGGCTGCTTATGGCACCACGTGCAGACCTTGCCTATTCTTTGACCTTATCCAGGCTTCTCTTTTTTCCTAATGTATCGGTCTTCTTCTTTATTAAAGATTTTATTTGTTTGTTTGTTTAAAGAGAGTGTGTGCCAGCAGGCAGAAGGGCGGGAGAGAGGGAAAGAGAGAGCCAGGGGTGGGGCAGCGAGAGAGAGAGAGAGAGAGAGAGAGAGAGAGAGAGAGAGAGAGAGAGAGAGAATTCCAAGCAAACTCCCTGCTCAGCACAGAGCCCACTCTGGGCTTGATCTCATGACCCTGAGATCATGACCTGAGCCAAAATCAAGAGTTGAACGTTCAACTGACTGAGCCACTCAAGCACTCCCATCAGTTTTTTTCCCTCCTCATCCAACTTGGATTCCATGGCACATCATTTCTATAACTCTATTCCATTACATATGGAACTTGCTTGCACCCCGCCCCCAGTTGTTTGCTGCTCCTATCCGGATAAAAAAATCCATTCTTGGATAAACTTGGTTCTTGTACTTGTCTCTCTGTAAATTAATGGTAAGTTTTCTTAAAAGGATCCTCCACATTGCTTGGAAGTTTTACTCAGTTTCTCCAATCAGCTCACTTCATCGCTCTCCATAACAACCACCAGAAGTTTGCTGCTATTCCACAAACTTTTGCCTGCCACATGTCCCTTTCACCCTGTTGTTTACCCATACCTTGCCTTCTACTTCAGAGAAAAAGTATGTTACCAGAGTGGAACTGAATTACCTTTTCAGTTCAAAATAGAGCCACTGGTATTTGCTCTTAGATCTTTTTCCCTTTGGATTCATGGAAAAGATGTTGTCCTTATTTAAGGCTAAGACTTCCACTTGTTCTTAGGATCTTACTAAGATTCCCGATTTTCAGGAGCTTCATTTATTTTTTCAGGAGCTCTCTTGTATTTATCCCTATGTTGCATATTTGACTTTTTCTTTCTGTAAGTTGAATACATTCCATTGACTTTTAAACTAACTCAGTTCCAGCATCTGTAATATCAGTAAACTCTTCAAAAGGTCAACAATGTATTATTTATGATATTTCTTAGTTATCATCTGAGCATACCTCTAAGTGCTTATTTGGTAAAACTGAGTATTTTTCTCCCCATTGAAACAGCCATACTTTGATTTTCAGGTTTTCATGTTAACTCCTCCTTTTAGTTACATTCCTATCTCTCTGGTTATTTTGTCTCATTTACCAGCTCATCTTACCAGTAAATGTTGAAGTTTTTCAAGATTCAGTCTTAGCCCTTATGTTCTCATTCTGTATATTATATACTAGTTCTCGACACTGGATGATTATTAAAATCATGTAGCGGGCTTTTTTTTAGTGTTGAGATGTAACTGTCATACAGCATTGTGTGAGTTTAAAGTGTACAATGTGATGATTTGGAACATGCACACATTGTGAAATGATAACCACAATAAACTTACTAACATCTATCAACTCACATTGTTACAAATTATTTTTTTCCTTATGATCTGATATTTAAGATTTACTCAGAGCAACTTTAAAAATAAAAAGAATATCTTTTAGCTATAGTTGTCATGCTATACATTCTACCCTCAGAACTTATTTATCTAGTAACTGGAAGTTTATACCTTTTGACTCCCTTTACACAATTCCTCCACCCCTACCTCCTGCCTCCTCTGGCAACCACAAATCTGACCTCTGTTTCAACAATTTCAGTTTCTTTAGATTGCATATATAAGTGAGATCACATATTATTTGTTTTGATCTGACTTATTTCACTTAGTTACAATGCCCATAAGGTCCATGCATGTTGTCACAACTGGCAGAATTTCCTTCTTTTTTATGGCTGAAGTGTGTGTGTGTGTGTGTGTGTGTGTGTGTGTGTGTGTGTATGTGTATGTATGAGAGAGAGAGAGAGAAAGTGTGTGTGTGTGAGTGCGCATGAGACAGAGACATATACCATACATATACCATATATACCACGTGTTTTTATCCATTCGCCTGCCAGTGGAAACTTAGGTTGTTTATGTTTTGGCTTTGTAAATGCTGCAATGAACGTGGGGTGAAAACAACTCTCCAGGGTAGTGATTTCATTTCCTTTGTATATATACCCTGTAGTAGAATTGCTGGATCATAAGGTAGTGTTATTTTTAAGTTATTTGAGAATCCTCCATACTGTTTTCCATATGGTTGTACCAATTTACATTCCCACCAACAGTGCACAAGGGTTCCTTGTTCTCCACATGCTCACCAGTAATTGTTTTCTCTTGTCTTTTTTTTTTTAAAGATTGAAAAGGAAGAACTAAATCTATCTTTGTTTGCAACCAACATGATTTTATACACAAAATCCCATGGAATCTACAAAAAAGCTATTTTTTAACTCATTTGTAAAAAATCTTTATTTTATTTTTTCAGTGTTCCAAGATGCATTGTTCATGCACCACACCCAATGCTCCATGCAATACGTGCCCTTCTCAATACCCACCACCAGGCTCACCCAACCCCCAACCCCCTCTCCTCCAAAATCCTTAATTTGTTGCTCGGAGTCCACAGTCTCTCATGTTTCATCTCCCCCTCTGTTTTCTCCCAATTCATTCTTCCTTTCCTTCTTCCAATGTCTTCCATATTTTTCCTTATGCTCTACACGTAAGTGAAACCATATGATCGACTCTTTCTGCTTGACTTATTTCACTCAACGTAATCTCTTGTCTTTTTGATGATAGCTATTCTTACAGGTATGAGGCGATATCTCACTGTGGTTGTGATTTTTACTTCCCTAATAATTAGTGATGTTGAGCACCACTTTGAGTACCTGTTGGGCATTTGAATATTTTCTCTTTTTTTATTGTGTTATGTTAGTCATCATACAATACATCATTAGGTTTTGATGTTAGCCATCAGGGAAATTCAAATCAAAACCACATTGAATATTTTCTTTAGAAAAATTTCTCCTCAGCTTCTTTGCCACTTTTCAAATTTGGGGTTATTTGGGGGTTTGGGGCTATTGAGTCATTATAAGTTCACTGTATAATTTGGATATTAACCCTTAACAGATGGGTGGTTGCAAATTTTTTTTTCTATTCCATAGGTTATCCTTTCACTTCATTCATGGTTTCTTTCTGCTGTGCAGAGCTTTTTAGTTTAATGTGGTCCCACTTATTATTTTGACTTGTTAGCTTGTGGCTTAGGTGTCATATCCAAAAAATTATTGCCAAGACCCATGTCAAGGAGCTTTTCACCTCTATTTTCTCCTAGGATATTTATGGTTTCAGGTTTTACATTTAAGCCTTTAATTCACTTGGAGGTAATATTTATGAGTGGTGTAAGGTGGCAGTCTAGTTATATTCTTTTACATGTGAAAATCCAATTTTCCCAACACTTTTATTGAGTAAACATATTTTTATCCATTGACTGTTCTCAGCTTCCCTGTTGAATATTACCTAATTGTATATGCATGGGTTTATTTCTTAGCTCTCAATTCTGTTTAATTGTTCTGTGTCATTTTTTTTTATGTTATGTTAGTCACCATATAGTACATCATTGGTCTTTGATGCAGTGTTCCAAGATTAATTGTTCATGTACGATACTCAGTGCTCCATGCAATATGTGCTCTCCTTAAATACCCACCACCGGGCTCACCCATCCCCTCACCGCCTCCCCTCTAAAACCCTCCATTTGTTTCTCTGAGTCCACAGTCTCTCATGGTTCGTCTCCCCCACCAATAACCCCCTTCACTTTTCCTTTCTTTCTCTTTGTCAGGTTTTAAATCAGGACCATACTGTTTTGATTTATGATAGCTTTGTAATATAGTTTGAAATCAGAAAGCGTGATGCCTCTAGCTTTGTCCTTGTTTCTTAGGATGGCTTTGGCTCTTTATAGTCTTTTGAAGCTCTACATAAACTTGAGGATTCTTTTTCCTATTTCTTTAAAAAATATCATTGGGATCCTGACAGGGATTGCATTGAGTCTCTAGATGGCTTTGGGTAGTATGAACGTTTTGACAATATTCTTCTAATCTGTGGATATGGGATATCTTTACATTTATTTGTGTCATCTTCATTTTCTTTCATCAGTGTCTTTGAGTTTTTAGTGTAGATCTTTGACCTCCTTGGTTAAATTTACTCTTAAGTATTATTTCTGATGCTGTTGTAAATTGGATTGTTTTCTATATTTCTTTTTCAGATAATTCATTGTTAATATACAGACATTTATTATTTTTTTAAGGTTTTAGGTAATCTCTACACTCAACGTAGGGCTCAAACACAACCCCCAGATCAAGAGTCACATGCTCCACCTACTGAGCCAGCCAGGATCCCTGAGAAATTTTTTATTTCTGCGTGTTGATTTTGTATCCTGAAACTTTACTGAGCTTGCTGATAAGATTTAACAATTTTTTAGTGGAGTTTTAAAGTTTTTCTATATATAAAATCAGGTCCTCTGCAAACAGACTCTTTGACTTCTTTCCAATTCCTTTTATTTCTTTTTCTTGCCTGATTATCATGGCTACGATTTCTTGTACTCTTTTGAATAGGACTGGTAAAAGTAAGCACCCTTGAATTGTTCCTGATCTTAGAGGAGAAACTTTCAATCTTCCATCTTTGTGATGTTAGCTGTGACTTATTATATGTGACTTTATTATATTGAGGTACATTTCTTCTATACCTAATTTGTTGAGAGTTTTTATCCTGAAAGGATGTGGACTTTAGTCAAATGCTTTTTCTGCATCTATTGAGATGATCATATAATGTCTTACAGAATTTGATTTCCTAGTATTGAAAATTTTGTATTTATGTTCATCAGGGATATTGGCCTGCAGTTTTCTTCTAGTGTCATTACTTGGCTTTTTGATATCAGGGAAATGTGAACCTCATTAAACAAGTTTAGGAGTATTCCCTCCTCTGAGGTTTTTTGGGAATACTTTGAGAAGGATTGGTGGTGTTTTGTTTGTTTTTGTGTATGTGCGTGTGTGTGTTTGTTTTTTAATGTTTGATAAAATTCACCAGTGAAGCTTTCTGATGCTAGACTTTTCTTTGTTGAGAGGTTTTTGATTACTCACTTAGTCTCCTTACTCTTTACTGCTGTGTTCAGATTTTTTTTTTCATGATTCAGTCTGGACGTAGAGGCATGCCTTAGAGATATTGTGAGTTTGGTTCCAGATACTTGAATAAAAGTGAAGGTCACAAAAAAGCAAGTCAAATGAATTTTTCGGTTTCCCAGTATATATAAAAGTTAGGTTTATACTGCACTGTTGTCTGTTAAGTGTGAAGTAGCATATGTCTAAAAAAAACAATGTGCCTAACTTAATTGAAAGACCTTTTTGCTGGGGTGCCTGGGTGGTTCAGTCAGTTAAGTGTCTAACTTCCGCTCAGATCATGATCTCCGAGTCCTGGGATCGAGCCCCACATCGGGCTCCATGCTTAGTGGAGAGTCTGCTTGTCTCTCTCCCCCTACCCACCTTGTGCGTGCTCTCTCTCTCTCTCTTTCTCATATGAGTAAAAATCTTCAAAAGAATAAAGACTTTATCACTAAAAATGCTATCGTTATCTGAGTCTGCAGTGAGTCATTATCACTGATCACAGATTACTGTGAGAATTACCAAAATGTGTCACAGACACACAAAGTGAGCAAATGCTGTTGGAAAAATAGTGCCAATAGAGTTGTTTGATGCAGGATTGCCACAAACTTTTAATATATTAAAAACAGATTGTCTGCAAAGCACAATAGAACAAGATATGCCTGTATATTTCTTGTAGGTTTTCCAGTTTATTGATGTGTTGCTGTTCATAGTTGTCTCTTAGGAACACTGGTAATGTCCCCTCTTTAATTTATAATTTCACTGGTTTTAGTCTTCTCTCTTTTTTTCATGGTTCGTGTAGCTAAAGTTTTGTCAATTTTATTAATGTTTTCGAAAAACCAACTCTTAGTTTTGTTCATTTT
Organism: Nasua narica; assembly: GCA_028533885.1. Classification (NCBI taxonomy): domain Eukaryota; kingdom Metazoa; phylum Chordata; class Mammalia; order Carnivora; family Procyonidae; genus Nasua; species Nasua narica. The sequence continues at coordinate 16,301,184 of CM052801.1, read as the reverse complement.
TTCCTGTTGTTTTTCTGTCCTCTATTTCATTTTTTATGCTCCAATCTTGACTCATGTGAAGGTGTTTAAATGTAGTAGTCCTACCACAACAAATTAATCAGAATCTCTGGGCCCAGACAGCAGCTTTTGTAAAAACACCTCCTCGCGTGATTCCAGTGTATAGCCAGGGTTAGGTACTGATTTAGGTGATCCTGTCCCATCCATGGCTTTTTGGCAACTATCTGTAGGAAGATACCATGCAAATATCTCTGTAGTTGAGGCCACTTCTCAGTGCTTCCCCTTATGTGTTCAACTGGCTACTTGATTTCCCTTCTAGAATGTCTCAAAGAAACCTCATCTCACCTATCTCATTCTCTTCATATGTTTTCTGTTACAGGTAGAGGTAACAGACTTGTCATGCATGTCCTAGACAAGCCAAAAACAAAAGAATCCTTGTTATTATTTGTCTCCTTTTCTTTCTATATTTATTCCACCATTATCTTGTCAGTTTCACCTATTAAATCCCCTGAATCCATTACACCTTCCTACCTTCATAACCCATATCCTAGCCTACAGCAAGCATCATCTGGCGTCAGGCAGACCACTGCAACAGCTGGTAACTAGGTTCTCATTTCCAGTCTTACTCTTTCTAATTCTCTGCACTATAGCAGCTAAGCAGCTGCTTTAAAATGCACATATCATTCCTCCACTCAACTCAATAGATATAAAACCTTTCCCGAAATGTACACTGCTATAGGTATAAAGCAAAACCACTGTAACATGGTCATACCAGTTTAGGATTCTTTAGTTGCAAGCAATAGAACTTTACTTGGGTTAACTTAAGCAAATGGAAATTTATTAAATGAACATTGAGGGTTCTCAGAATTTCTGGGAAGATGAGATAACTTGAAAGCAGTAAGGAAGGAAAGCTGCCCTGTATGTGTTGGGGGTGAGGACGGAGCGAGAGGCAAAGAAATTGAAACGGCAGGTATTTTTTCATATCTGGAGCACTGTGCTCTGGATATGGCTTCCTGATTAGTTCAGTGATGAATGTATTATACAGTCCAGGGCGCTTGTGAAAATGAAAGGGAATGCTAATTATAATTATGCCAGGAACAGTGGCCTAACCAGGATTGTCTGAGGCAAACGGGAATCTCCAGTTAACCTAACAATGACTACAACCCTGGCTGACATTGTGACCCACCCTCATGAAGGACTCTGAGTTGAAACCACGTAGCTAAGCTCTTTCTGAATTCCTTAGTCATAGAAACTATGAGACATCAAGTGTTTATTTTTAACTCACCAGATTTTGAAGTGATATTTGTGCAGCAATAGATACCTATAAATTTTTTGTCATGTAATAGATGAACAAATTTCTTCCCCACTTGGGTGATGTGGCCCTGAGGGCAGAAACTGTGTTCCTTTTGCCATTTTACGACCAGAATTTTCGTGAATGAACTCACGAACGACCGAATGCCTATAATTTTATTGTGCTAATTGCACGATGCTGGAATTACTAATCGGTTCTCTTAGACTGACTGATACACAGCTTTTCTGAAAGTCATGAGCCTATGGGCATTTGGAAAACAGAATTTATTAATTATGAAAAGAAAAACCCCAGCCTTTCACCTGCTTATTTATGTAGTTAGATCCAGACTTTATTTTACAGAGCCATATTATTTTTTATGACTGAATAGACAAATCAATCATACAAAAGCTGTCATTTTTAAACTATAAAGGTTTTGGAAAGGAAAACATTGTCACAAATAGGAAGTATGCTATGAATAATGCAATTTGAAATAATCACAGGCAAAGGGCTGGGCCCAAACCAGACAGTAATCTTCCACTTGAAAAGTTGTTTTCTAGGAATGACTTTTACAGCTTTGGTTCCTTGATCTTCATGCGAAATTAACTTAACTGTCATCAAAATTTCATGGTCTATAAAATGAGCCACTTCAGCTTTGTGTCCCCCATATGACACATTGCAGTGTGACCAGAGAAGAAAGAATAAACTGTGGCAGGACTGAGAAAATGGTAGTGGGATAACTAGGATATAAATGATAAACCATGTGCATACAGATAGAAAGAAGGCATTTGCAAATTGGCATTTTATTACAAGGGCTTTTTCCCTACGGTGGGAGAAGTGGTGAGTAGAAGCAAGGAAAAAAATGCATGACTTGATGAGGTTACTTATTCAAGACAGGTAAACCTCTTAACGAATAGAACCAGTGTATTGGTTAGATACTGGCTATATTGCTTAGGAAAATGTAGTAGAGTAATTTTATCATACCAAAGGAGGGAAAGCTCTGAATTAGACACGACCACTGAATACATTAAGGAGCTTTGTCTACTTTATTTCCAATTGTCTCTTATAGCTGAGCAAACCAAATTTCAAAATGCAGCGAACCCTTGGATGGCATGTTGTAAGGCAGTGAAACATTATTAAAAGATTTCGTTTCCTATACCACTGTATTGTATGGATTTGTCATTTCCTATGATGTTGACTTTGAATGAGTATTCCCTGAAGAAAACCTGACCACCCATACCTTGCAGGAAAATCCAACATTCAGTCCCACCTAAGGCCTTTCCAGACTTTATGACTGAGGCAGCTAGGGTTGAATGGCATTTGTTTATGAAGAGGCATTACTTACAATCCACTGTCCTACTGGAAAAAAGAAGCAAATTAGCTTGTTTCCCTGTTGAAAAATAAAAAGGCATTAAGCACCACAATAAACTCACAATTCCAAAACTCATAGTCACTTTGTGTTCATGCTCATCAGGCTGAGAGCTGCAAAGTTACACCACCATGTATTAAATGACCAAACTTACGGATTGTAAAACAAATCGCCACTTTAAAATCATTGCATTTCAGAAAAAAACCACATTTAAATGTCATAGAGTCCAAAAATGAAACGATAACAACCTATGATGTTGCTATATTTTCTTCCAGTTAAAAAAGGCAACTATGAGTAGTTTCTTTTTTTTCCAGGAAAAAAAAATTTTTAAACCTGATTTTTTTTTTAAAGACTTTATTTGAGACAGAGAATGAGCATGTAAGCATGAGTGGGGGGGGGGAGGGGCAAAGGGAGAGGGAGAAGCAGACTCCCCACTGAGCACTGAGCAGGGAGCCCAACCCAACCTCCGGCTGGATCCCAGGACAGACTGGAGAACCACAACCCAAACAGAAGGCAGATGCTTAGCCCACTGAACCATCCAGGTGCCCCTCTAGGAAAAAAATTTAAACAGCATTTCTCAAAAGGGCTACCAACTATTTGATTTACGTGAGTATTCAGTATAGAGTTCTTGTATAATAAATGTTAGTCATTCCTTCCACCAGTGCCCAACAATCTGATGATAGAAGTTATAGAAATGTGTCTGCATGAATTTCATGCCTTGGCTTCTTACCATTATTAAATGTTGAAATTAATTAGTGGTAGTCTCATAGACAGAAGTGATGTTTTCCTAATATACCTCTGCATCCAGGCATGCTTTATTAGGGTTCCCTAAGACCCTGTTTTGCCTTATTATATCTTAACAGTTTTTGTACTTTGGATGACTTAAACTCTGAGTTTAAACATGTATTTTTTATGCAATTGCTTGAGCCAATTGCTTTGGTTTATCCTGTGATTTTTTTTTTTTTTATTAATGGGATGGTTTTGAGTTGTGATTAGGAATACGGGTTCTAGAGCTGGACTGCCTGGGTTTGAATCCTTGTTCTCCCATTTATTGGCTCTGTGACCTCGAGCCAGTTACTCTCTCTTTCCCTCAGGTCCTATTCAAAGGGGATAACATTGGCTCCAGAGCCCTGCTGTAAGGGTTAAAATGTGTTAATACATTAATGTACTTAGAGTATCTGGTACATAAATAAGTGCTTATCAAAGTTAACACATATTTATTAGTTCATATTATTATCACTGAATTCCCCCTGTTAATTACGACTACCAAGAAGGAGAAAAATACATGTTGATGAATTTCACTTTGCCTACCTTTTCATGCATCTTTTCTTGAGGAGACCCTATTGTATGCATTACATTTTAAAATTCACATAAAAGATAAAGAATAAAGGTAAGATGATTATATTAGAAAAACAGATTTGTGGAAACTTTTTTTTTTAATTTGGGAAATTTTTTTAATGTTTTTTCTCCTTTATGTATCATACCAACTAAAATTATTTTGCTACTTTAAAGGAGTGTTAAATATTAACATCTCCTAAAAGGAGACAACCCAAAGTTTGAGGTCGCTCAAAACAAACTTGTTTTCACTGCGTATAGACATAGGTCTCCTGGATTGCTCTCTGCTTGTGGTCAGTTGGTGGTTTCACGGATGTCCAAATTCCACTACTTCTAAGGCTTGGGTTGGGGTGGCATTTATACTCTTTTTTTTTTCTCTTTTAGAATCCTATTAATAGGGCTAACTCAGATCTATGGGTTTTTTTTCCCCCTCCCCCTTCCCTTCAGAATTCTACAAAGTAAAAATGAGTAAACAAATGTTACTGTCAGTGACCTTGAGAAAGTGATTGAATGTAAATTGCTCAGTTTTTCTCCGGTTCCAAGTGGGAACAAATGCAGGATATAGGGCAGTTTTTCTGTTCCAGTCTCCTGAGGGTGGGAAATTAAAGTAGCCTTTTGTTAAATCTGTAAAGAATCCTGGTGTGGAAACCTATGGCCATGATTGACTTTTTAATATTTCTTTCACCCCAAAGGGCTAATATTCTCACAGCATTTTAGTTCGGTGTCGGCTCTCTTTGTCTCTTGTGACAGTATCTCAAGTTTTATAGCTGTGACTACATTATTAAATGAGAATGCCAAGCAAAGTGAGGCACACAGCAGTCAACCAACATTGAACTCAGGTGTCAAAGTTATGTCAAGGCAATGAAATAAAGTCTGACTATTTCCCCACATTCTGCCATTGGACCTGTGGTTATTTTTTATTGGGTTAAATCAGATTCAATCCCTGAAATATCATAGAGATTAAAATATTTTCATAAGTAGGAATAATTGATTAACATACCTGGAGAAATATAATGATTTTGGTAAAACATTTACCTAATTGAAAATCTAAATGTAGATGTGCCAGTTAATTATTTTTCCTCCTACTCTTCCCATTACCCGATTGGCAGCCATTGTAATGCCTTTTTATTGTAAAGTGTGTATGGCTGCTTTGCATACTTCAAATGGGAGGAGTATGGGGGTAAATAATTAACTGCCACATCTAACATTTAGATTTCCAATCTAAATCTAATTTAATCTGAAAAGTCTAATTCACTTTTTTTTCCCTAAGCACCATATAGTTAGGAAATTTCACATCATTAAAATCTACTTTTTCAAAAATGTTCTAGTCTTAAAGTGACATCTATGAGACATAGTAATTGTAGACTTCTAAGAAACCTCTTCTGCCTGAAAATATATTTCTCATTGACCCCCAGTTATTGCCTGTATATCAAAATGTATTTTAAAAGATGAATAAATTGAGTCACAGAAACATCTGTAACTTGGCCAAAGTGTCACTCTGCATTTCTAGAAGGTTTTGGACTAACATCCTACCTGATACAACTGTTCTTGCTAGGCCTTTGGAGATTAATATTAAATGGCACATCAAGGGTAGAGTTGATTATACTCCTGTGTTCAAGACACACCATTGGTCCATGAAATGTCCCTGTCATGTTTACTTGGTCTTCTTCTTTTTCCTTCCTTTTTCACCCCCAGTCCCTACTTCTAATCTTTTTTCTGAGCCATAGGCAAACCTTTGATCAGTTAAGGTGTACACTTCATTTGTATGTGTGCTTGAAAATGCACATTGTTTGGCATGTGTAGATCTTTTTTTTTTTTGGCATGTGTAGATCTTTAATTAAAAAATATTGGTAATGTGCTGTCAATCTCACTGTTTTTCAGCACCATAATTTTCTAATACTCTGTTCATGTTACAGTTCATAACTCTATTGCTTCAAACTGCTATGTAGGAATCATTGCAAGTATTTATCACGTTTTAATCATTCCCCTAGTGATGAAATATAGATGACCTTCAAGTCCTGGCTACCTCAAACCATGTTGTCATAAATATCCTTGTACATATCCTCTTAGAGATGGTAAGATTTCTCAGGGATACACAGCCAGGGCTGAGAGTTCTGAGTCAAATGGTATAGGCATACTTAATTTGTCTTAACCCTACGAGATTGTTTTCTAGAATATCTTTGCCTGTCTCCATTACCACGTGACCCTCACACTTGGAATTATCCAGCTATGGAATGTTGTATTTTCCAAAGATGGTTGCAGCAGTATCTCCCAGTCCACATGCTTCTCTAGAAACTTGTAACCTTAACGCTATCACCATTAAAAAACCAAGTCTTGTCCTCCTCCCCTTGAATATGGGCAGGCTTTTGTGACTGTTTTGGCCACAAAAACCTGGCAAAAGTAACACTATGACTTTGGAGGTCAGATTATAAAAAGTGATTCAGCTTGTACCTTGCTTGCTAACACAGTTGCCTTGCAGCCCTGAGCTGCCTTGTATGTGATCTGGCTTCTCTGAGACCACCATGCTGTGAGGAATCCCCAACTAGTCCATGTAATAGACTACAAGGAGGAAGACGTGTGGTCATCTCCTAGTTTCTCTAGCTACAGACACCTTCTAACCTTGGGCTAGAACCTCCTAGCCAGCCCTTTCCTAAATTTCTGTCCCACAGAAACCATGAAAAATAATAAAATGGTTGTTGCTATTTTATGCAACGAAGTTTTGTGGTGGTTTGTTACATAGCAATAGTAACCAGGAATACCAGTTTTCTGTTTTTTGCTAATATGTTGTAAATAAGGTGTACATTTCTGTAATTACTGGTGATCGCGAGCATCTTTTCATATGCTCGAGTTATTTGTTTCTTCTCAAGTGCCTGTTAATTTCCTTTGCCCATTTTTCTGTTGTGTCCTTGATAGGAATTCCAGATAGAAGGCCATGTCAGTTTTACACATTACATATTTCTTCTCGTGTCCTTTCATCTCTGTAAACTTTATCATTGAACAGAACTCTTCATTTTGACAGAACACAAGTATTTTACCTTCTAAATTGTGCTTTTTGTATTTTACTTAAATCCTTGCCCATCCCAAGGTCATGAGTTTATTTTCCTATATTATGTTTCATTTATAGTTTATTTTTCATATTTAGGTATTTGATCCTCTTAGAGTCAAAATTTTATAAGGTTTTTATGTACAAATTCTGTTTAATTTTCTTCATAAAGAGTTTCCCAACACCGTATACTAGCCAGTTTATCCTTCGTTCTTTGATTTGTGTATGGCGCCATCTTTATTGTATATTAGGGACACGGGTCTGCTATGATTCTGTCTCCTGCTTCACAGCTCTTTTTTTGTTTTTGCACCAAAACCGTTTTGTCTTTTTTATTATGACTTTTAGTATGCCTTAATATCTGGTAGAGCAATTCCTCACTCTCTGGTCATCTCTTTTCAAAGTTGACTTAACTATTGATAGACCTTTAGACTTCTATGCCCATTTTAAAAGAGGTTTATCAAATTTATCAAAATAAACCCAGTTAGAATTTTTATTGGAAATCATTTGAATAGAGATCAATTTGGGGAGAAATTGGCATCTTTATAATAATCATCCCTTCAAGAGCATGGGATTTTTATGTTTTTTTCAGTGAGTCTTAAAGATTTCCTCTATAGCAATCCTAGGCTTTTTTGGTAAACTAATTCTTAGCAAATTTATAGAATTTGGTTCTCTTGTTAATGTTATTTTATGTTTGATTGTATTTGTAGCTGGTTGCTGATACAGGAAAATTCTATTGATAATATATTCAGTCACCTTGCTGAACTCTCTTAGTAGTTGAGTTTGTGATTTGATTAGATTTTTTTTATGAGGTTGATCACATCATCAGCAAATGGCAGTTTTAATTATGCCCTTTATGAGAAGGTAGGCCAAATTTCATATTTTTAAACTTGATATATTTAAAGTACGTTTCAGAAGAATGCTTAGGGCATTAATGGTTGCAGGGCTTAATGATATTCAGACAAGAGTTTTATTTAATCAAAACTATGACAAGAAGGAAATATTTTTCACCTATTTTTTAGGAACACAAGATAAAGGTCACTATTGGCAGGTTTCCTTCAGTGGTGGACCATGGATATTTAAAATAGCCTTTGGAACTTTCACAAGATTTTATTTAATTTCAGCAGATGTTAACTGAAGATTATAATGTAGGACTCAAAAAAGTAAAAGATAAAATTTCCCTGCTCTAAGGTTGTGTCCAGAGTAAAGGGAGGGGGTTAAAGAAATAAAAAAATGGACACTTTCCTAACATCATGAAAAATATGATAGAGTGTTAACTGATCAGGAAAGGGAGTGTGCTAAACTTTCTGGCTATGGGAGGAGGATTTTGAAGGCATATTTATAAGATGTTCAGGTGTTAATAATCCTCATTCTTTATCACATTTTCCTTTGGTTTGACCATGAAGGTGATAGGGAATCAGGTAATAAATCTTCCTAATTACTTCTTTGTTAATTTTCTAGATGACATTTATTAAAATTCTAAACAGCCCTTTTATAACTACAAACATACTATTGATTAATAACCTCTCATTAGGGACAGAGAAAACTTGGCTAAAGTTCATGTGAAGTTTCAAAGATTCTGCCAGAGTTCATATAAAGACTGCTGGTTGTTACTCTTAAGAGTATGCACAGGGCGCCTGGGTGGCTCAGTTGGTTAAGCAACTGCCTTCGGCTCAGGTCATGATCTCGGAGTCCTGGGATCGAGTCCCACATCAGGCTCCCAGCTCCACGGGGAGTCAGCTTCTCCCTCTGACCTTCTCCCTTCTCATGCTCTCTCTCACTCTCTCTCTTTCCTAATAAATAAATAAATAAAATCTTTTAAAAAAAAGAGTATGTACAAAAAGAAGGTGAACTAGGTTGGCAGCATTGATAAAATATATCTACCAATAGAGGTTGAAGTCCTGTACAAATAGACAGGTGTTAAGAAGGACACTCTCCACATGCAAACTGCACACAAAATAAGTAGCTAGGAAGCACAGTTGTCTCCAAAGTCCATTCCAAAGGGATGCACCCAGATGATCAACTGAGTCTACCTAAAGCCTATACCTTTTTAAAAAAGAAAAACTTTACTGATCAAAAATGTAAGGACTAGCCTTGAAGCTCTTACCTGGTCTGATCGCTGAATGATCACATAGTCCTCACTTAGGTGGGTTTCCTTTGGGGAAGTATAAGTGTTCCATGGCATGGAAGGGTTGACGCTGACTACTTCATTCCTTCCTTTCCCCAGTGTACTGTTAGGTGATACGGTTGGGCGCCTTAAATTTGAGTAAGGATAGGGCATTGCTTAAAACTACGTAAGTATGTCACATAAAGAACTCTCATTAGCATATTTCATATCCACTGGGAAACATCTTTAAAAATCTTGCAAATGCTTTCAGTGAATTTTTATTCATTTATTTAGTCAGCCAACAAATGTTTAATTTATCTTCCAATATTTACCTTCCAATTGGTTGGCAGTAACAACTTGCTTGTGCTAAGATAGAAATATATAAAGCAAAAATTTAATAAAATCCTTTGCATAATTGGAAGATGAGATTTAAAAATGGCATCATGTTTCAGTAAGCATAGCCAATAATACAATTCTTCCATTTGGAGCTCTATATCATTGTGAGGTGACTTTTTCACTATGACATTTCTTAAAACCAAGTATCGAAAACTACTGATCTAAAACTGATCACCAAATATTTAACCAAGATTTCAAGAATTACTGTTCACTAAAGTACAATGGTAGTGATAATTTTAATGAAATAGTGAATAAAGTATTAAAGAATGAACTATGAAATATTAAAATCTTTCACATTTATTGTAATTGCATAGATCTAAAATACAAAAACTACTTATATGCTATTATCCACAAAACTTAGAAATATACATATATTTGGAATGCATGCTAATTTTTTAAAGCAATTTTGTTAGACTATATGTTCCATGAGGAAGGGGATTTTTTCCTCTTTTTTGTGTGTTGATATATTTCAAGGGTCAAGACTAAGGGTTGACACACTACTGCTCATAGCCCAAATCCTGTTTGCCTCCTGTTTTTGTAAAAAAAAAAAATGTTTTACTGGAGCACAGCTACACTTACATTTGTGTGTTGTCTGTGGCTGCCTTTACATTTTCAAAGGTGACTTGAGTAGATATGACCAATGACCAGTGCTGGCCATTTACTGTTTAGCCCTTTATAGAAAATGTTTGCTGACCACTCATCTAGAAGCATGCCTAACAAATGGTAGGTGCTCAGTAAACATATGTTCAATGATCACAAAAGGTTGGAGACTAGTTTTAGACCATAGATATGGTAGTTTCTGCAATTCTGGATTAACTTGCAAGATTTTTATGGCCATAGTTTATGTTTGAAATTGGCATAATTGTGAAGAGGCAGTGTCCAATGCTTAATGCTTCTGACCTTCTGGTTACATTACAATAGTTTGGCATTCCTATTTTGGCTTTCTAAGGAGGTAGCCAAGAGCTTGCATTCTGCTTCTCTGGAGTATTACTTGTTTATGAAGAAGTGAAATTGGAAGGAAAACCATTCAAAATTCTCTAGAGGCAAATGTGATGGCCAAACTATTTACAAATAGACGAATGGATAAAAAGATCTGAGATACAGATATAAAGTGAGACGTTAATTACACAGCCATAAAAAGGATGAGTTTTTCCATTTGTGACAACACGAGTGGACCTAGAGGGTATGATGCTAAGTGAAGTAAGTCAGGCTAAGAAAGACAAATCCCATGTGATTTCACTTGTGAATGAAAAAGAACAAACAAATGAATAAACAAACAAAAAGTAGAATCAGATCTATAAATGTGCAGAATAAATTGATGGTTGCCAGAGGGAAGTTGGATGGAGGGGGTGGATGGACAAAATGGGTGAAAGGGAGTAGGAGATACAGGCTTCCAGTTATCAAATGAAAAAGTCATGGGAGTAAAAAGTACAGCAAAGGGAATATAGCCAATGATACTGGAGTAGCACTTTATGGTGGTAGATGGGAGCTACACTGATGAGAATAGAAAAACTTAGGGAGTTGTTGAAACACTATGTTGTACACCTGAAGCTAATGTAGGAATATGTCTCACTACATTCAAATACTAAGAAAATTATGAAAAATAATAAATACTGTAAAGTTTGGACACTGACCACTCTAAATAGAAATCTGCAATTGACTTTGTATTCCTATCTACCTATACTACTGTATGCCATGATTTTCACCATTCTATGGAAGTACTATGTGGAATGTTAGAGGACCTAGGATCTTGGTGGGGAGCCCAACTGACCATTATAAAACCTTGGATTTGAGAAAGCAGGAGTTGTCATTCAGTCCTGTCTTTGACTCTGTGGAAACATTCAGACCATATCTATAGAAAGTGCCTCTACAGGTCTGCTTTGAGTTTCTTTCATGTCAAAGAACTCATTAATTCACAACAAAGCCCTTTCTACCATTAGCAGCTCTGATTATTAGGATTTTCTCCCTTGAGATGAGCCAAAATCATAATTATAACATAATTTCATTTTCTTTGTTTAAATTCCGAACTAGTTGCATATGCTAGATAATATTTTTTTTCTTAAGACAGTTGTAGCTATTTCTGTTCTTTTTTTTGAGAGACTATTAAAAAATGGCATTCTTACTATTATTCTAATTGTAGTATAAAATACAAATTTTAATATACCAAATTATAGGATGTCCAACTCAATAGCCAGAAATTGGAGCCATTGAGATAAAAAGAAAAATGTGTAATCACTCCTTTCTGTTTTTCAATAGAATTAAAGTTTTCTCATGTACCTTAGGTATCTGGTCTTGCTATTTTGCAGAATGATGATAGAGTTACAACACTGGGATATACAATGTGAATGGGAATTATATTTGAAAACTTGTATTATTTTTTTTCTCCCCAAATATGTTTATTTTAATTTTTCAGTGTTACAAGATTGATGGTTCATGCACCACACCCAGTGCTCCATGCAATACGTGCCCTTCTCGATACCCACCACCAGGCTCACCCACCCCAACTCCTCCCCTCCAAAACCCTCAGGTTGTTGCTCAGAGTCCACAGTCTCTCCTGGTTCATCACCCCCTCCGATTTCCCCCCATTCGCCCTTCCCTTCCTTCTCACGATGCCTTCCATGATTTTCTTTATACTCCACACGTAAGCGAGACCATAAGATAATTGACTCTCTCTGCTTGACTTGTATTATTTTTTTGCCCTACACTTTTAATGTCATGGAAAGGAAGGTAAAGGTCATTTACATATTTGACTTCTGCTGAACTTGAACAGAGAGAACGGTGAGGATTGGGGGGTGAGTATTAGCATGTTTTGACCATAAACCTATTGGCCAAAGTTCAAAGAGGTCTGGGACCTCTCCACAGGAGGGCAGTTGGATCAATTACCCCCTTTGTAAATTAGCTTTAAGAAACACCAGTGTTTTTACTTTGTCACATGTTCTACCTGTATTTTAAAACTTATTTTTAAACTTGAGTTTTATGAGCATTGTACACAAAGCATAAAATATTGACACAATCAGAAAAAAAAAAAGCTGTTTTAAGACAACAAGAACTTAGAGAACCCCTACAACCTTACCAGCCCTGAAATAAAACAGACAAAATACCTAAAGATGTACAGATAGGAAAGGATGAATCAATGTTATAAAATAAAAATAGCCCCTTCTATTACCCGGCTCTTATAAAAACATAGTACTGAATAAGTAGATGGGAAAATAATGAATTATTGTTGTTTCAAAGCTACTTGTTAGGAGAAGCAAAGGTTCCTGGACCAAGTGAGAATGGAGGGAACTAGAAACATTTAAACTAGAAACATAGAAACACTTTTTTTTCTTTTAAACTGTGGAGAAATCTTTTCATACACTTATAAGACTGTCAGTTATAGCTAGTACCTTTTGAGTTCTGCATGTTTGATTTTGACATGTTTATGCTTCCCATTTTGAAATACTGAATCAGGTTTACTTAGGTGTAGAAAATGACCGGTGAACTTCAGAAGTGGTCAACCCTCCTTGCCACCATGTGTACCAAGCTTAAACCTAAGTGGATAGATGTCCCCTATCTTATTGACAATTGTTTAGAGAATGATGGTGCCTTTTTTTTTCCCCTGACAGCTCTGCATATCATTGGAAGTGCTTATGTAACCGGGTTTTTCTTGATTGATTTAAAAAATGGAAATGGACTTAGCCTTCTTGAATGCTATGCATGTCAAAATAGCATTTTCCGGTTGTGGGGCTGGGCGGGGGAGTTATCTGAGATTAAAGTTCAGCAGGATCCCCAGGTAATAATTGGCATGGAAGAACTGATGACTTCCAGAGAGTGCTGAACACTGGTCAGTAGATGCAAGGGGCTGTACCGAATGCTTCTTTGATCAGAGCTAACACTGATAATTGAGGTATTAGATTAAAGGAGATGGAGCATAGCATTAATGAGGGAGATTCTTGCCTTCAGGAGAGCACCTAAGTTGAATATTGCTTTGCTTTTCACAAAAGTGTGGTTTCATGGCACTAGATCCAAGAGAGAAAAAAGATGACTTTGGATATACTCCAGACAGGGTATGGAATAGCAGTCAATTTTACATGGTAAGACTCTTCTTTACTGTTTTCTTTCAATTCATCTAATTACCTCAAGGAGAAAGTCTCAGTTTGATGCTAGCGAGTCTTTATGTCCTGTCTTGGACTTACTAGCTTCTGTATTTAGCAAAGAGAAAGCAAGTTCTCTTTGCTAAATAGAGAAAGCTTCAGCTGGCCGAAGAATCCAGCTAGCATTTAATCTTACTGTTTGGGGCGCCTGGGTGGCTCAGTCGTTAAGCATCTGCCTTCAGCTCAGGTCATGATCCCAGGGTCCTGGGATTGAGTCCCGCATTGGGCTCCCTGTCAGCGGGAAGCCTGCTTCTCCCTCTCCCACTGCCCCTGCTTGTGTTTCCTCTCTTGCTGTCTCTCTCTGTCAAATAAATAAATAAAATCTTTAAATATAAATAAATAAAATAATCTTACTGTTTTGTTTCAAAAACTGTAACTATTTTTAAGTTTAGTTCTATACATCACAAATGCTACTATATTTCTATGTATTTATTTTTTTATTTTTATTAAAGTATAACATACATACATATAAATGACCAATGGGGTCCTCAAGTAGAACCCACTTTTATGACCAGCAGACAGATCTAGAAATGGAACATTACTTGGATTCTAGACATCCCCTTCTAGTCACTATTTCCATTCACCTCAAAGTTACCACCATCCCAGCTTCTAACAACATGCTTTATTTTGTCTATTTTAGAATTTTATGTAAAATAGAAACCGATAGTAGGTGCACTTTTATGTCTGGTTTATTTTGAGCAATACGATGTATATAAAAGTCATCCACATGTTTACATGTGTGGCTTATGGGTACCCCCATTGTTCACTTTCTGGCTTTACTCACTCTATTCTGAAACATCCCTGTCCCTTCCCTAGCTCCATGCAAGGAAAAACCAGCTTGAAGCATTCAACTGACAGCCAAAAGCCAGGGTATTAATGGTATTTTAGGAAACCCTTTTTTTTTTTTTATTAAAGATCCATTTATAGTAGAATGGGGAGAGAATAAGCACAAGCAGGAGGGTCAAAAGGAGAAGGAGAGAGAGTCTCAAGCTGACTCTGTGCTGAGCGTGCAGCCCGATGTGGGGCTCCATTTCATGACCCTGAGATCATGACCTGAACTGAAACCAGGAGTTGGATGCTTAACTGACTGAGCCACCCAGATGCCCCCTTCAGGAAACCTTTATTCAGGGAGTTGAGGGTAGGGGGAAGGAGATTAGAGAGTGAGGACTCCAGGCTACCTCCTTTAAGATGGGTTGTGTGTGTACTGATAGCTAAATGGAACAGTGAGAACTGTCTTGTGCTATCATCCCCAGTTGTATGAATGACTATATAGTATGGTTTTACTTCTGATGATGGGCTGTGCCTCATTCCCACCCTTTATCCCAAATGTAATGGACATTGGAAAAGGAAAATATGTATGTGTTGCATTTGTCAATGAGGAAGGAAAGGTAAGTAAGGAGAATGGACAGAGGTGGAAAGGCATTCCTCTTACCGTGGATTACCTTTTGGAACCTTAGCCAAGAACTGCTTGGAAATATTGCACTGATCTCTCTGGGATTCCAGAGATATTGCTCCCTTGTGAATTCCATGCCTTTATCTTCTTTCATTCTCCTAAAGATAGGTACCCAAGAGTTTAACACGTTGTTAGTCTTAAAGGAAGATAGTGTAACTTTCAGAACAATTCCTGTGGTACTATTGTTTTTTTCCTCTGTGTAATTCTGCCTCATTTTTCTCTTTCCATCTTCTCTTGGGACCAAAAACAAAACAAAACAAAACAAAACAACCACATTTCTAAAAGAATTTGACCTCAAATTTCTCTCAAATGCATTTTAGTTAAATGGAAGTAAAACCAATCTATTCAACTAGTTCCTTCTCTGTGCTCCAGCCTTATCCCCATTATTCAACAGGAAGAAGTGTCCGATAACTTTTATTTAGATTGTGACAGGAATGAATTATCCTGGAAAGTCAGCTCTTGGGGTCCCACGTTCATTTTGGAACTCTCAGTTGCCTTTAAGATATTTGTGTTTTAGCCTTTGTCTCCTCTTAAAGTGGTTCCTGATCTTAACATATAAAGGCACATTTGGAGGGATGTAAGGACCTTGACTACCTACTGAATGTTCACAGTATATTGAGCACCTATTATGTAAGAGGACCTATGCTGAATTATAGAAAAAATATTTCTGATACTCATATTGAGACTATCTTTGAGGGTAAAGCTGGAAGGGTGAAAAAGATGGGTCAAGAGTTTTTTGTTAGCTTTGCCTACTGCTTCTTGCTTCAGCCAGATAAAAGCTTGGGAAGGTCTCTTCCTCACTTGTAGTGACTGACCACCAATACCTTAGGGTCTACAGGTCCAGAAATTACAGGCTTTTCACAGCAGGAATTTCCTTCTTGTTGGGACTGATATAACAGGGAGATTCTGATACTGAGTAAGAAAGAGGGTTATAAGACCCAAAGGTCCCCCCCAAGTTTAGAATGTAGTGATATAGCACATGCCAGTTGTCCAAGGGGACAGGCAGCTAATTATAAACTGGGCAGGGTTGTGTAGTAATTCATTACTTACACATAACTCCTATCAACATTGGATCCTTCTAGGAAACCTAGGAGAAGCACATAAAATGATATCCTTTTTACAGTTGAGGGAAGGCAAGTCTGCCATGTATTCATTAACTGCAGGTCTTAGGATTTTAACCACCACTAATATGCCTCTAATTACCAGGTGCTGTTTCTTATTACTCAACTGCCATGGCCCAGAGAAGAAATTAAAACACCATAAGTCTCATGACAGTCCTTTATGTTAAAATACTAGAGGAAGCCAGCAAAGTAGTAGTGTAAAAAGTTGCTGTGGGTTTTTTAAAAATTTATTTTCAAAGGATTAATTTTTTATTTAAATTTTTTAAAAGTAGGATCCTTGCCTAATGTGGGGTTTGAACTCCAGACCCTGAAATCAAGAGTCACATGCTCTACTAACTGAGCCAGCCAAGTGCTCCAAGTTTCTGTGTTTGCAGATAAAAAATAAGCTCTATCCTTTTTTTTTCTTTTTTTCTTTTCTTTTTTTAAATTTTTTCCTCCAAATACTTTTATTTTTTCAGTGTTACAAGATTAATTGTTCATGCACCACATCCAGTGCTCCATGCAATACATGCCCTCCTCAATACCCACCACCAGGCTCACCCAACCCCCCACCCCCTCCCCTCCAAAACCCTCAGTTTGTTGCTCGGAGTCCACAGTCTCTCATGGTTCATCTCCCCCTCCGATTTCCCCCTATTCACCTTTCCTTTCCTTCTCACAATGTCCTCCGTGTTTTTCCTTATGCTCCACACGTAAATGAGACCATAAGATAATTGACTCTCTTTGCTTGACTTATTTCACTCCGCATAATCTCTTCCAGTCCCGTCCATGTTGATATAAAAGTTGGGTATTCATCCTTTCTGATGGAGGCATAATATTCCATTGTGTATATGGACCATATCTTCTTTATCCATTCATCTGTTGAAGGGCATCTTGACTCTTTCCACAGTTTGGCAATTGTAGCCATTGCTGCTATGAACATTGGGGTACGTGTGGCCCTTCTTTGTACTGCATCTGCTTCTTTGGGGTAAATACCCAGTAGTGCAATTACAGGGTCATAGGGTAAAAATAAGCTCTATCCTATGAGAGAATTCTTTGTACCTCAGAGGTCTTAGGAACTGTTCTGGAACCACCTGCATCTGAAAGAGATTTTAGTACTTATGATTCTGCCTCGTACGACACTGAACAGTATCTGTGGCCCAATAGAGAGAGCAAGTTCTTAGGTTCTTAGGACAAAGTTAGGACAAGTTCTTAGGACAAAAAATTCATTTTGTATATACCGCCAACGTTCAATGCTCAATTAACGGTTCTTGAAATTACCTGGATATGTAGAAATACTGTTTTTATCACTGCTGTTATAGTTAAGTGGACCAGACTTCACCTAGTGAAATCTCTTCTCTCAGACTCAACCTGTAACTGGATTTTGCTGAAATCCATTGACATTTTCAAATGATAAATCTTATTGATTGATATTTTGTCTCAAAATGGAAAAGTGAGCCAGAAACCAATTTTAAGGCATATTTTATTAAGCAAATATATTTAAGAAAAATACCGACTGGGTCTTAAATTAATCATGGATGAAGTAGACAAATACCAAAGGTTGAAAGATGGAGTTGAAGCAGAGATCTTACTTCAGTAAATAAATTTTATCAAAAGAAATCCAGTTAGGTTAAGTATGCAATGGCATGTTTTACAAAGAAAATCACAATGACAGATTGAAGGGTTTGGTAGAGTTGGTGTTTCATACCTTTTGAGATGATGGTCTTAAAGTTACCCTGTGATAATAACAGTACTGGGTTCATAATGTAACAGAACTTTAGGGAAGTAGAGATTGATTTTTAACATGTGTTAATTACTTTAACAGATCTTTATATGAATGTGCTGCAGTGAATTTAATGTGATGGGTAATATTTTTAGGACGTAACAATTTTGAAATAGCCTTTCCATTTTATTTTAGTAGTGGGGATTATATTTTGGATAAGGTTCTGAGTTTCATCTTCATAGATCAATTTTTAGTAATTCGCTCTGAAGATAAGTATATTGAGTGAAAATTCCTAAAGAAAATACATTGTTTCCATGTCCATACCCTTATGTGAACAACATTAATTCTGAACTCTGCATTGGATGGAAATTTAGATGAATCATTATTTGCTTTTTTAATTTTTTTTATCTGTAATTTGTTGAAAATGTGCCTAGTTTTTACAGCTCAGCTGAGAATACTCTGATGAAAAGCAAAACATTAAAGCCTATAATTAGCTATTTATATTTTTCTCCTCCTTAGCAGTAATGTCCTTTAAGTTTTCTCCTGCTTTGAAACTGGCAAAAGTACGCCAAATAATGGGTAGGGCTTGGAATGTGAAGTTAAGAAGAGTGGAAGTAATTGAGGCACAATCATTTGGGATTGTTTTGTATTCATATTTAGTATCTATTACAGAACAAGAACTGAGGGGAATGCGATGCCTTCTTGGCTTCTCTTTCAGACACATTGGGGCCTCTATATTTAAGAGACCAAATAGTAACCTGACTGAATCAGTAGGTAATGGAGTATAGTGGTCATGGCATGGGCAGTTTGAGTTCACATTTACTTCCTGCCATTGATGAGGTGAATGACTTGGACGCTTTCTTAGTTTGGGTTGCTCCCAAAGCCGACCCTGACATGGGAGTTTGAGTATGTTCTAGTTTTCTATTGCTCTATTGAGTAACAAACCACTACAAGACTCAGCGTCTTAAAACAATGACAACATTTATTTTGCTCACGAGACTGTAAATTAGGCATGGCGCAATGGGAGCATCTCCTCCTTGCTCTCCTTGGTTTCTAGCTCAGTGCTACAATCACTTGAAGACTCAGTCATATGTCTGGAA
Source organism: Nasua narica (assembly GCA_028533885.1). Classification (NCBI taxonomy): domain Eukaryota; kingdom Metazoa; phylum Chordata; class Mammalia; order Carnivora; family Procyonidae; genus Nasua; species Nasua narica. Next base: position 16,282,146 of record CM052801.1, on the reverse strand, counting down.
TTGATGCTGGCTGCTGGCTGGGAACTTGACTGGGGCTATTGACTGGGGCACCTACATAGGGCCTTTGAACGTTGCTTCTTGGCTTCCTCAGAACGCAGTGGCTGCCTCCCAAGAGCGAGCTTTTCAAAAAGGCCAGGTAGAAGCTGTACTGCCTATCATGACCCGGCTTCCATGGCTGTATTATGTCTCCTCTGCCATAATCACAGGCCCTCCCAGATTGGAAAGGAAGGGACGTGTATTCTGCTTCTTGATGGAAGAATGTTAGTGTTACATTTTGAGAAAAGTGTGTAGCAGGGGATATACTGATGTAGGTGTCTTTGGAAAATACACTCTGCTACAGGGTACAAGTCATTTATTTGGGAGATGGTCCCAGGAAGGCACTGCAAGGCATGGGAAAGTGAGAGAGGAAGGGAGAAAAGCCACTAAAGGGTATATGAGTGAGCAGGCTAGACTGCAGCTCAATTCCTAATAAGAGCCTTAAAAAGACTGTGAAACACACACTGGAATTGTCTTGCTTAAGGGTAGAAAGGTGAGCTATTTATCCACCAACTCCTGTCCCTTATTGATGAGGGGTTGCTCCAAGGGGCATGAACTCCTTAGGTCTTCATGTCCACCTTGCAGAGTGTTGAGCATACTCCTGTAGCCAGAAAAATTCCTTGGATTGAGTGACACAACTGCTTGCTCTAAGAAGCTTCCATGTGTAGGGAATACCCACAGAGCTCTAGGTGACTTTCGGTAGCAGGCCCAGGGGTGTAGGTGAGGCATGAGCAGCTTCACCTACTGAAACACTCCCTAGTCCCCTGGCAAAGAGCATTGCATCGTGAGCGTTATATTGTGACATGTATCATAAAATAGATGATAAACTATTGCTTTTTCTACTGAAAATTTCCCATATTGCACTTTATAGTTAACTATGGTGTTATCAGACCATATCAGACCATACTAATATTATCAGAGAGCCTAATTCTGGTATGTAGTGAGGCTTCTCTATAGTCATAAAATTGTCTAAATTTGTTAAAAACTGGTTTTTCCCTGTTCTGTGAATAATAGGAATCTTTGGCACATCTTTGAAGTTGGGCACATTAATAAGACAGTAAGTATGAGATAGCACCACACTACTGGTTACTACTTGAGAATACCTGTATAACTTTCTGTAAGTCATTTATTCTCTTGGAGCTTGTGTTTCCTCATCTGGCAAATGGATAAAATGATGCCTACCTAATTCATAGGGCTATTGTGAGCAGTGTATCAGATGGAATGGTATTGCCCCCATAGGGCAACATGAAAATATACACTCAGTAAATGTCAGATGGATAAATAACTAGGTAATTTATCTAGTAAGTAACATTTATAGAATGTTTGTGGTTTGTTGTGTTCATATTCAATTTAGTAGTCACTGTCCTTGATTTTCATATTTCAGTGGGCCACAGTTGTCTTAAATGTATGTGACATCTTACAGCTAGAGGCTTTATTTAAGAGATTTGGCCATTAATACCAGATCTAAATGCATAGTGGTTTAAGATTTTGATGGAGTGACTGATGGTTTTGACAGTAGAAGCAGGTCTGAAAGGATGATCCTGCCTCTTTTGCTGCCATAGTTACTGCTTGGAACACCTGTGTCTTTGTGTGGCGGGGAGGGGACTGTAGAGACATGCACACATGTGTGATGTATATACTATTGTGTATTTGAGGAAGAGAGGATAAGATCAGGCAGAGGAAGAAAAAAAATCTTAGAGGTAGAATAGCGGTGAGATATGGGCTGTTGGGATATGCAAGGTCAGGACTGATGTCAAATCCTCTGTCCATAATTGAAGAAGTTCATGGGGGGTTAGGCGTGACAGAGACATATAGGTTTATTAGCCCTCAGGCAATACTCACAACTCCTATTCAGTGAGATATGAACACATTTTCATTTTGAGAAATTTAACACAGTGTGGATGTGGTTAATATTAACATAGCTGTACCACTGTAAATGTGCTTTGGTGTAATTTAAACCACCCACATCGTTTTCTTTTGAAAACAGAAACATGTGACCCTCTCAAAATTCTCACCCACGCTCATTGCTTGTGCTTTGGACTCTTGTAAATTTATTTTGCAATCTGTAAAGTAACCTCTCTGAACTCTTGGACCTTTGAATGCCCTTAACTTTTAAGTCAGGATCACATCATTTATTAAACACAGTTTTTCACTTTCACTTGTTATTAAAAAACACAAAATTTAACGAGCTGAAAAAGCAGACTCCCTGTTTGCTTTATTTTCTCATTTTTCTGGTAGCATAATATTTACACTATTCTAGGGATTCCCTTTTCTTGACTCGAGTACATTGTGGGGAATGGGAGGCATTATCTCTTTTTTTCATGATTTTGTGGGTCAAGAGTTTAGGCAGTGCGCCACTGGATTATTCTTCCGAACATTTTGTTCATGGTGGTCAGCCAGGGGTATTCAGCTGGTAGCTAGTAGCTGGTCTGGTCTGGAGGGTTCAAGACAACTTCTCATATGCCTTCCACCTTGGCAAGGATATCTGGAAACATGGGCTCAGCTGGATCACTTTGCCTTTCCATCCTCAGTGCCTTTTCCAATGGTCTCTCCATCACTGTAGTTCAGCTTCTTCCAAGGTGGCTCAGAGTACCACAAAACACAGGTGGGAGCTGCCTGGCCTCTTAAAGGCTAGGCCAAGAAGTAGTGCAGTATTGTATCTACCTCTTTTGTTATTTGTGAAATAGAAAGAAGTCCTGCTCAGAATAAAAAATTTGGGGAAGTAGATTCCATCTCTCAATGAGAGAAATGTAAAACACAATTTTCATCCATCTTTAATCCACCACAGTTGAGGATTTTAGAAAACCTCACTTACAGAATCTTTGTCCTTCTTAATTCTAAGTGTATAGTGTAAGTCTCAAAAGAAAGGTCCCGGAAAGATAATTACAGAAGTGAACCATATCATGCCTTAGAAAACAGAATCTGAAGCCACTGTGTTAGATCTTAAATCTTGGTTCTTCCACATGCTAGCTGTGGGACTTGGAGCAAGTTGCATAATCTTCTCATTCCTGAATTTCTTCATTTGGAAAATGGAACGGTAGTACTGACTTTATAGAGTTGAGAGAATTACATAAAGTAACACATGGCAAGAATTGAGGGATCGTACCTAGAACATGAGGGCAAGGAACGGGTTCAGCAACTAGTCTGCAGTTCATTTCTCTTGTTACCAGGGGAACATTCAAAGGAAAGCAAGGAGGCAAATGACCTGGCTTAATCTCCTTATAAACTTGCTAATAAATGATCTGGCGAATAGAGTAATGGTGTTTGCAAGGAGGAGTCGTGTCAATGGACTGCTTTTGGCAGGGTGTCTCTGTTTTAGGATTCCTTGTGGTAAACACATCTAGGATTCGTGGATTTATGGGGCATGGCTCTCTGGAAAGTGTCATGTGAGCGATGTAACAATCTGGCTGTAAATGGAGATGTTTCATAACCCAAAATATTCCCTGCTGTTTGAGGTGACTGCATACCCAACTTGGAAAACTCATCTTTGAACACAGGTCAGAGAGTACATCTCTAATGTGGGAAGGAAGCAGCTGGGAAGCCTGTGTTCCCTATCCTGAACCTCTCCCTGCTTAACCTATGCCTCTGGGTGCTTGTATCCTTGAAATTATTATAAAGTGTGTTACGGATAATATCTCTGACTCATAGGAGTCTGAATTGATAATCTGATTCTTTGTATTTAACTCATGTTCTATAGATGTTTGCTAAAACAATTATTAAAAATGACATATAATTTTAATTTTTGGTTTTTCCCCATGGAAAAATGAGGGAGGAGGAGCAGTCTTAAATAGTTTCTGCTTTTACTAATTTTATTTTAATGAAGTTATTGGAGACCCCACTAGAATGTATTTACTTGAGGGCAGAGTATGTTATTTGGTGTGGTGGACCATACAGTTATTGTATGGATGATGTACTTTAGTTTGATCTTGAGTCTGGATGGCATATTTCAAATGACTCAGAAAGACCAGTTGTGGTATTAAAGGATTCATTGCTATCATTTTCTCCATCATATTATTGTTGATTACTTCAGCCAAAATTATGGGCTAAGGCTTTTAATTTAGAATATGCATAAGTACTTTTCCTGTGTTTGCTACATTGTTGATAATTCCAAATGGTTTTTAATCCAGAAACAAGTTTTTGTTTGGTTTAGGAATTGGCATTAACATTTGCATATGGGTATGCCAGGGTTCCCAAACCCTCCACATGTCAAAGACCTACTGATTAAATGCAACCCAAGAAGAAATACCCAGCTGGTCTAGATAGGCAGTTTATAGAGTACTTTTACAGTCATTTATAAAAACAGTCTCTGTGGGAGCGAGGGAACCCACCTAGGTTCTCTGCCCCATCTCTCCCCCTTCTTGCTGATGATCTTGAATTACTGATGCCAAGGGCCTCTGCAGATGATGTGTGGATGTCTTGTCTTTGTCTCTGAGCTTACGTGATACCTAAGTAAGAAATAATGATATGAGAAGGAAGCCTAAATTCCCTTCTTCTGTTGGAAGGCCAGTACTGGGCAAGTGACCACGGTTTAGCCTAGGTGGAAGTGACACAGTGACAGTGCTGCCAAGAGGTACTGTGTTGGATGGTATAATTTCCCAGAGTCACTGGGATAAATAAAAGGGAAAGCTAATACTGTCACAGAGGCATACATAACATCTTACAAAAGGTATTTTAGAAATTTGCCTCATTTGACCCATCAGTGACACCCACCAGTGTCCAAGCCACTGGCTTGGACAAAAAAAAAAATGTTGAGTTTTTGTTAATGAGAAAGCAAGGCTTAGCTCTCTAAGCTAAAAACAAACAAACAAACAAACAAATAAATAAAAATAAATCCCAGGTCTCATGGTAGTGAGTGGCAGAATGGAAGTTCTTCATACCCTGAAACCACGTCAGTCTCTCACTGAAAGTGAGCTCGTAAATAAGCTGAATTACTGAGTGAATTCAAATGAACCAACTTTGACTGAACGTATGTACAAGGCAGAGTGGTAGATGCTTTAGTGAATAAAAAGATGATTGCTCTTTCTGTCTTTAAAGATCTTGAAAGCTTGAAGAGAAAGAAGGGGGCATTCATTTAGATAATCTCAATCAAAGGCAGAATGGTGAAGCATTATGCAAGTGACTTGATTTGTCCAATTTTTAAATGATATAAATTAGAAACTCCATGTATGTAATGCTATCCCTTTGGTTATAGGGAAAAAAGGAATAATTTGTACTATTTCCACAGAGGCCAGCTCATCATCATAACAATGATGCTCTTATGTCTGAAAATGAGTGGGACCATTGCTTAGTTCCCTGGTGCGTTTAAACTCAATCTAGTCCAGTATGACAAGTAGCTTATCATTGAAATCTGGCATAAATATTTAGAGAAGGAATTGGACTAGCTGCTACTAGATATTGTTATCACTGTATGAAGACTGGGTGCTTGAACTAAGTGTGGCTTTGAAATGCGAGTTTGTCCTTATTATGTAAATCAGGACTCTGAGTTCTCAGCTGTTTCTCCTGAGTACACACAAAGCTTGACTGCAAGCTCCAGCGAGCTTTCACAGTCTTCTCCAGCTGTCTTGGCAACATGAATTCCCGTAGAAGCCAATAGACTGTATTCCGGCTTTGCCCAGAATATATATATAAAAAAATAGAAAAACAAAATTGCACTTAGGGATGTTGATTGAGATAATGGGACAGGGAATTTGATGTGCAATAGTTTTGATTGTGAAGATGTTTCATCTTATTAGACCCCAGTTTAGTTTTATAAAGTATAACCTTATTAATGAACTTTAAACCTTTATTATATAACAAAGCTTGGGTGGTATATTATCAATATAATAAGAGAGAAAATGGAATCTTGGAGGTTGCAGTCCAGGACAGGCATACTGGTGGTCCCATGACATTTCTTGTCATGCGCCTTGCCACTTTAGTGTTTGGCTTCCATCTGTCGAAGATGACTGCCACAAGTTTTGCCTTCACAGCCACGTTTCAGACAGCTTAAAGAAGAAAAGGTATGTGACACCACTTGAACCATTCCCTTCTAAAGAGATCTTAGAAGCCCCACCTAAAGACTTTTGTTGTATCTCATTGACTACCACTCTCCGAGGCTGAGAACTGAAGCCGCCGCCGTCGTCGTCGTCGTCGTCGTCGTGGTCGTCGTCTTCTTTTTCTTCTTCTTCTTCTTCTTCTTCTTCTTCTTCTTCTTTTAGTTGCACTGTGATTTATTCAGGACACATTGCAGGTCTTAAAAACTTTTTTTTTAAAGATTTTTATTTATTTATTTGACAGAGAGAGAGAGAAAGATCACAAGAAGGCAGAGAGTCAGGCAGAGAGAGAGGGGGAAGCAGGCTCCCCGCTGAGCAGAGAGCCCAAGCAGGGCTTGATCCCAGGACCCTGAGATCATGACCTGAGCTGAAGGCAGAGGCTTTAACCCACTAAGCCTCCCAGGCGCCCCAGGTCTTAAAAACTTTAAGAGCTTTAACCTTAACATATTTTCAACAAACGAACAATTTTTACCTCATAGATAAAATCTTTTTTATTGTACTGTATTGTATTTATTTATTTTTATTGTGTTGTGTTAGTCACCATAAAATACATCATCAGTTTTTGATGCAGTGTTCCAAGATTGTTTGCATATAACACCCAGTGCTCCATGTAGTATGTGCCCTCCTCAATACCCACCACCCGGCTCACCCATCCCCCACACCCTCCCCTCTAAAACCCTTTGTTTCTCGGAGTCCACAGTTTCTCATGCTTCGTCTCCCCCTCCGATTTCCCCCAATTCACTTTTCCTTTCCTTCTCCTAGTGTCCTCCATGTTATTCCTGTGTTCCACAAATAAGTGAAGCCTTCTTCATTCCCTCATTTTCCCTCTCTCCATCTGTCCATACCTTTCTCTCTTTCTTCCTTCCTATGTTGCTACCATCCATAATACAAGGTTATGAGGTAGAACAACAGTATATAGGCGGTAGGCAATGACTTTGCTACAGATAGACTTATGTTGAATAAGCCGTAGCTTCTTATAACATTAGTGGGTAAAAAAAAAAAAAAGCTTACAAATGATAAGAGAAAATGATTTCTGTTAAGTCTTTGTTTTGACTCCATTGTGACTGAAGATGCATATGTGCTTGCCATACATCTTGGAGTGAAGGTGATTAGGAACCTTGTTTTTCTCTTTTTAAAGTCTATCTTTTTTTTTTTCTCCCTACCAGTATGGTCACATGTTATTACTACTATACCTCAGGGATTTTTTTTTTTTTTTTTTTTGCTGTCCTATGACCAATGTCTTCCAGAAAATGAATTGCTTAGTGTTACACAGTTGTTAGTCACAAAATATATTCACATTTATGGTCTAATTTTTCCTCCAACGACCCTGTTATTGTGAATCTAACTGGATAAAAATTACCCCAATTTTATATCTCAGGAAACTGACTCTCAGAGTTTTGGTGGTCTGCTCAAGGGCATCAAGGTAAAATGTAGCAGACTTGGGATTTGAAATGAATTGCTACATCTTTAAGACCACTCCTCTTTCCATGACCTCAATTTATTTTATATTTGACAGAGTTTCTAGGTGGCCTGTTCCAGTTGCTTTCTTTGAACCTCCTTAGTCATACCCATTAATTACTAAGCTCCCTCTTCTTCCCAAGGGTCCATGTTGTTATCTCCTAGACTAATTCATATCCTTCTGTGATTCAACTAAGATTGTGGTCAGCTACCCCTGAACATGGATTTTTGAGGTAGACATGAAGGGTTGATATTCCCTTAAGAACTCTGATCTTTCAACTATTTATGTATTTTGAGAACTTTATAGGGACAGGACCAAATAACAAGTCATGACTAAAAATTTTACTTGGACAAAATGCCTGAAACTTGGGTGGACTGATGACCTATGTCAATTCCGCTTGGCATGTTCTGTGAAGATGACCATGTTTCAAAGGCTTTTAGTAGGTTAATGGAATATGTTTCTTGCTGAGAAGAATAGGAAACTACTGGATTGATATCCTACCAGAGGGTAGAAATAAATCTTGCCAAGACTACTTGGAACTATCTTCCGGCTTTTTGACTCTTGCTTGTGACTAAAATGCTGGCTTTAAATGATGCTTCAGAATCTAGAAAGAATACATGGGTTGAACATTGTTTTTCATCTGTGCTCATGTTCCTCTCACTATCACTCAGAAGTTGACTTTCACAAGGGGGTAGGGACTGAGAGATTAGAGAACACTACTCGTCATGGAAAAAGCTAATAAAAAAATAATCCTCAAACTCACTTGAAGTATGTTTATAGCATACTTTATATCTCTTTCCTAGAAGGTGATGGAGCATACTCATTTGTTTTTCTGGGCTATGAATGTATGACAGGCATCTTCCTCTTCATCATACTGCACATTGGGTTGTTATCTTCCTTCCAAACTTGAAGTAGAATATGGCTATAAATATGGCTGTCTGTTTTAATGGAATAGCAACAGATCCAATGTCTCAAATCATACTGGAGTTAAACAAGGCATACCATTTGAGTCACATGGCTCTTTTCACCCTACTTTTCTTGATATAATGGCTAGAGGGTGGGAAAGAGAAGTACTGAGAGGTTTCAAATAGGGGACTGCCCTTTGAACAGCATCAGGTTATGGTGGTAGTATTCAACAGAATGAAAATAATGCCATTTAATAATGTTTTTTCAGACATAGGCATGCAAATAATAGAATGGTGAAGCATTCTGTTAGATGACATATTCATGTTTGAGTCCAAATTACCTCTGTGAAGTTGAGTAGCTTTCAGGGTGCAGAAATGCATGATTCCAAAGGCTTCCCATTCACACTGTAGACTATGTGAGTGCTGTTCTCTAGATTGGTGTATGTCATGACCCTGTATACTCATGTTTTATAAGTCCTTTAAAATGCTCTGTAACTTTGGGGATTGAAGATCCATTACATTGTTGTAAAGGCAATTTACAACAAAAAATAGTGTTGCAACAAAAAATAGTGTCAATAATTATATTACTTTTTTTCCTTCCATTTGTTTTATTAAAGTAGAATTGACCTACAACATTAGTTTCAGGTGTACAACATAGTGATTTGACAATTATATACATTACTCCCTGCTCACCATGGTAAATGTAGTCACCATCTGTCACCATATGAAGTTAATACAACATTATTGACTATATTCCCTATGTTGCTGTTTTCATCCTCATGACTTCATTATTTTATAACTAGCAGTGTGTACCTCTTAAATCCCTTCACCTTCACTGTCTATATACAAAATAATAGGAATGGAAAAAAAGAGAAAGATCTATAGCAATTTGAAGTTTTTTTTTCTCTTCATGTTTTTGCAGGGAAGATTTTAAAATGGAAAGCATTTAAGTATTAGCTATGTGGTCAGATAAGAGGCACCGAAAAGCAGGTAATAGCACATTCGGCACATTCACAAGACTCTTGGAATTAGTGAGTGTTGAGAAAGTTATGCACAGGGGCAAAAGAAGTTGTATAAAACACAGCCAGCAACCAAATCCTTTTTCATATTGCTCTTCAGTGTATTTTTAAATATTTTTCATCAATAATAGTTCAATAATCGCATTCAAGATAAAAATACTCATTTTTGTAATTCCTCGTACCTAGCACAATGCCTCCTAAGGATAAACACTAAATAAATTATTTTTATTTTTGTTTAAGCAGTAAGTGAAAATATAGAAATCCACATACTGGAATTCTCTAGGCCGTATCGCATTGCCAAAAATTCATCAAACTGCAGGGTATACTATTCCTCCCACTCATACTATTTTTTCCCTGGCACTTACCATATTATTGATAAAATTGGATGTTGTAGAATAGCTTGATTGTGTGAGTTCTTAAAAATATATGTATAATTTCATTTGAAATTTCATTTGTAATAACATTCTTTCAGTTGTTCATCTGTCAGTTCACTGATAACACAAAATCTGAATCAAGAAGGATTTTATTCCATCATGTTCATTATACTATTAATTGATCTGGAAACGAGGCCTTAGTTACTATTTTTAATCTTTTAATGGCTCCATTGAATTATTTTTGTTAAGGTGCTAAAGACCTCTTTATTCTTTAGATTGCATGCTCTAGAATCAGAAATTCGTGTTATTTGTTCATTCTATAAATATGAGCAAAAACAAAAACATGAATTGAAGAAGAAGACATCTCTGCAGTTTTGGAATCTGAGGCAGGAGGGAAAGTGGACTGAAACAAACTTGCTGGTCATGGTTTAGTTGGTTGTAGGAAGCTTGCAAGTTGTCCTGTAGGTTTCCTTTCCTCTTCTCCTTTCTTCTTCTTTCTCTTTTCCTTTCCTCTTCTCCCTCTTCTCTTTTTCATTGGTAGGCTTGAGTGTGACAATAGCTCATTGCTGTTGGCTGTACTCTACGGATCACTGCTGAGATCACTACCAATGGAGGATGGTCTCCATCAAAGCAAGTCAGAGGAACTCCCATGAGAAAAGTCTGGGTGTCATTTCCTAGGACCAGATGGTCAGTATTGTCTTGTTTAGTCTTCCTCAGCAGGCTGCTCTATAGGTCACCTGGCAAATGCACTTTTCTTTCTCAGGTCCCGTCTGAGTGTACTTATAACTGACACTCTAAAAATGGCACACCACATATAATTGCCTGTGTCAGTTGCCATTCGATTCTGTGGGTGACTAGTTTCCTTGATTAGGGTGCAGAGTAAATGTGACCCAGGTTAGTGGTTGATTTCTCCTTTGTGGTTACATACTGGATCGCCATCAAGCCTGAGTTGTCAGACCCAAGGACAGGTGCCATTAGAAGATACAATACCATATTGCTGTGTTAAAAAAAAATTCAACCAAGTAAAATTGAAGATCTGTTTGGCTTTATTAAGTGACTGATAAATGAGGGCAGTATACTGTCTAGTAAGTAGAGAGATGCTCTGAGGATTTGTACAAATCAAAGGTTCTTATAGATGGGAAAGTGCGGCAGGGAAGTTATTACTAAAAGAAAAGAGAGGATTGTTTCTGGCCTGGACATCTTTTTTGAGGGAAAGGAGTGGCACGGTTTTTATTATGAAGATTACCTGACTGGTGCTCATCAGGAAATTTCATATTGACTATTAAAAGGTCACATTTCTGGGATAGGTTGAAGCTGTAACTAAGTCTTGGTTTGCTGTTGTGGGGGCAAATGATTCCATTTTGTGGTAGAGAATCTGAAAGATAGCTAAAATAAAGCAGGGTTCTGGTTTCTAATCAACGTGATGTATTTTATGCCAGGAATAACCAAATCTAGCAGGATAGGAGCTAGTAACACAGCCTCTTGCAGGTCTTTGAATATTAGTATGATTATCAAAACAGAGATGAAGGCAGATGTCCAGTTATCATACATGGAATAATAATATGGGTACTGAGACAAGGTGAATCTCCAAGAACTCTGGACTTGATTTCAATTTCACAGTTGAACCTGTCTGCTATACTTTTGTACTTAGGACCCAGTGTAGGGCTTGGCCTACAGATGGGAATCAGTGGCCCTTAGCTAAAGGTGGTGGAGGGTTGCAGCTGTTGGCATTGTGGGATGAGATATTGGATTGTGGGGAGCCAACTGGCCCAATCATTCTGTAGGTCATGTTTCATGCAATCATCTCCTGCATACCCCTCTCCCTTTTAATTTTTTTTTACCCTTTTTAAATTACCCTTCTAACTTCGACTTTCCTTTGTTGCTGTTTACTTTGAGCCTGGAGCTATCTAAGCTCAAAGCAAACAGCCAGTTGGCTCCCCGCAATCCAATATTTCATCCCCACAGTGCTTAGCAGGCAGAGGGCAGGTCACCCAGCATTTCACTCTCAGACAACAATGAAAATAAACCACAAAGACTTGAAAGACTGAAGGAAAATGAACAACTTGTCTGGGAAGTAACAGGACTATTGTGATGGATGTTGCTATCATCATTACTGAATTTGGGGGCCTTCTCAAATGAAGTCTTCCAGTTAATAAGCTCCAACTATGTAAAGGCATTGTTGATCCATGGAGAAGTCTAGCAGCATAAGATTTCCATGTAGACCAGCAAGTGGTTTTAAATATGAAAGTATAACCAAAGACCACCAGGCATGTGACAAAACAGATATAAGAGACCAGTTCACCTTAGAAGAAACAGAGATAGTTGTGGCAAAAGAGTAACAGGAATTTCTAGTTGGTATCTTCAGAGTGATGAAAAGTTGCTGACTATAACACAAGAGCAGAAAAATATGGAAAAGAAAATTAAAGAACAGGAAAGAGCTCTTGGGGCATAAATATGTGATTACCAACATGTAATTTTAAATAGAAGTTTTAGAACATTAAGTCAAGGAGAGCTCTCAGAATAGAGAGAAAACACATAAAAAATATGTGTGAATAGATAAGCAACACAAAGGATCCATCTGGGAGGACTAACATCTGGCTCATAAGAGTTCTAGAAAGATAATGGAAAATAAAGGGTAAGAAGTAATCCAAGACATGTTACAGGTACATTTCCTAAAGCTGAAAAAAATGCTTATATTGAAGGAATCCAATGAATATGGAGTAAAGGAATAGAAAATGACAAAGATAGACCTGTTATAAAATTTAAGGACACAGCTGATAAAAGATCAAAAAAGCTTTGACGAGGAGGGACAGGAGTTTACCTGCCAAAAAAAGAATCAAGTTTGCATCTGATTTATTTTTAGTGATCTGGAAGATAAGAAACAATGGAGAGAGGGATAAAGGGAAAACCATTTTAAACTTAGAATGGTATACCCTGCCAAGATGACTAAAATTAATACTATCCAAAATTGGAAGAAGGTTAGAGTGAAATAAGCTCTATAAAGATTTGGGAAGATAACTACGAGAAAAAATTAAATTCTATCACAAATAGTTTGCTTTTGGAGAGGGGGACTGATGGATGTGTGTGGCAGAGGGTAAGAGGGATTGTTGTTTTTCATAATAAATTCTTCAGATTCATTCATTCATTCATTCATTCATTCATTCATTCATTACCAAGTACATGTATTAGTTTTCCAAAACTAAAGTGGAGTAACAAAATCCCAAAGGTATTGGCCCCTGAAAGGGGCCTGCAGCTTTAAGATAACATGCATGCCATACACAGAATTTTTATTATGAATTCTTCCATTAAGGAAACTGGTTGAAATAGCTGCATGTTTTAGAAAAATACCTTAGGAATTACAATGCGTAATTAGCTGTTTATATCAGCACCAAAAATCCTTCCCCCAGTTCTTTAAAGCATATCTGTTTAGCAATACAGGAATCCAGGAGTCAAATTAAGAGGGATACTTTCTTTTCTTCCTATAATAAGTGGACTCAAGCCTTAGATTTTTGAGAACTCATAAAATGTGCAAATACAGATGAAACATATTTCAGTGTAGAGTACTAATAGTTAAAAGGAAAGCATGAATCAAATTAGCTGAGGAGGATTTCATAATGGCCTTTGGAAATATGATGGAATTTCCATGGAGCATGGGCCTTATTTTATACTGAGGACAAAACAGTAGGAAATAGTCAAGTGAGATTTAGGAAGAAGCTCTCTTATTAGTGCTAACATAGAATGGGATCAATTGAACTTTTGAGGTTTAAACAATATGACAGACATCATTCCTCAGAGTAACTCAGTTAATGCAGCATTGCTCAGGAGTAAATTGGTAATTTTCAGTTTGTGATTGTTTTAGCATTCTCCAGAGAACAGAGTAAAATATATACATGGGGGAGGGGGAGGGAGGGATTAATTGATTGTAAGGAAGGAATTGAAGACATGGCTATGGAGGTTGACAGGTCCCAAGATGGGGTTTGGCAAACTGAAGACCCAGAAATGTTGATAATGTAGTTCAGTCTGAATGCGGCCCACTGAAAACCCACAAAGAGATGTTTCAGTTTGTGTCTGTCTGGGAGGAAGAATTCTCTGTCCCCTTCATGGTCCTCCTAGCTGCACTAAGAATCAAAAAGATTGACATGAGATGGGTTAACAGAAGAGAATCAAATTTAATAGCATACACATGGGAAATCCACACAGACATGGAAATTCCAAAGACAGAGGAAATGAAGTATCCCTGTCAGTTGTGAACTAGGGAGAAAGGGAGTAGGGTTCTGGGACCTCAAAGGGAAGGAATTCAATGCACAGGAAGATGAAACAGAGTAAATGTTTGATAAAGGAATGGGCCATTTAGAAAGAATGAGGCACAAGGACTTTGATCAAACAAGTCTTTCTAGGTTCCTCCTTGTGTACCATACCTAGTTCATAGTATAATTTAGTTTTATCCGTGATGCTAGCTTTGTTCCTGGGGCGGTCCTTGAAATTCTTCTTAGGCAGTTGAGTACAGAGGTAAAGAACTTGTCTTGAATTTGTTGGGTTTTGATTGCTTGTAACTCAAAATAATATTCATGACAAAGTGGCCCATCTTGGGGCAGCCTGCCTTTGACCCTTACAAACTCAAAGGCAAGAGAGAAGCACTGTTCAGGTCCAGGCAGTCAAGCAGGCGTTCCCTGTAACTCAGTGTTTTTGTTCTATTCAGGTCTTTAGTTGACTGGAAGAAGACCACCCACATTAGTGATATTTCCTGGTTACTCAGATCCAAAGTTAAGACAGGGCAAGTATTGGGAATAGCAATTGATATTTCTATTAGGGAATATTGGAAATAATTGAATTAACATGCTCATAATGCTCCATAAAAACATTTTATGAAATGTAAAGCTTCAGACAAATGTTAGTGGATATAATGATAGAAAACTAGATCAAATTATCTTTTGGCTCAGCCTAAAGATTTTGAAGTCCTTTACAGAAACAGATTAATACAAAGAGCAAGTCAATTAAAACATTAAAAATGAGCACAGAGCCATAGAAAATGATATAAAGATCATAACATTAAATGTGAACAAGAAAGGTCAATAGCTATATTAAAATACCAAATCAAAACAAGACACAGAAAACTAATGTGTGTTTACAGATAAAAAAAATAATTAGATCATGTAAGGTCTATTTTATTAATGCAGAATATGAGATGAGTTGTTATTCTGGTATCAGAGAAAGTAAATTCCACAAGCAGATTATCACAAGAAAAGATAAATTAAGGGACCCAAACCCAAATTTTGAAATCATGTATAACAACTATGATACCACAAATATCTAAAGAAACAAAATAACAAAAACCTGGCTCTTATATGGACAGAATACTTGTTGTCATCAGAGAGTTAGATCCTGCTCACATTTCACTTTCCTCTTTGACTTTATATTTGTTGGACATTGTCCTTTCACTTGATACTATATCCACCATTTCACTTCAGTGTGATATTACTCCTGCAGTCTAATCCTGGGCCGCAGGAACCCAGCCCACAGTAGTTTCTGGGTTCAATATCAGAGCAGGACTAAGAAAATAAAGATTGAAACTAAAAATCACATGATTGAATAAGTCAAAAAAGAAAAGTTGATCTTAGGACTGGAAACATGTATTTTATCTTTTGAAGTCTGCCTTTTTTGTGGAAAATAATCACACGTGGACATAGATGTTGAGATGATCTCCCACATTTTAAGACAAGGAAATTTTTTAAAATTTGTAAAATAGAGCGTGGCACCCACATAGAAATAGAGTACTCTGTAAATAATTCTTGAGTCAGGAAGGAAATGTATAATAACAGCATTAAAAGTGAAAATGTAACATCAATATTAATGTTTCTGCCAAAATAGGAAATAAATTCCTTTCTCTCAATATGCTTATTAATTTAAAAAATAGAAAAACTAAGACTGAAAAAGAAAGATAAACATGAATACAAGGAAGAAGTATGCTGAAATAAAAGAGGAGAAAACTACAACATGATTGATAATCAGGAATTTATGATGAAAATTGACAAATTTTTAACATTGGCTTAATTAATTACAAATAGCAACTAATGGAGCGCTTGGGTAGCACAGGTGGTTAGGCATCTGCCTTCCCTTCAGGTCATGATCCCAGGGTCCTGGGATCAAGTCCTGCATTAGGCTTCCTGCTTAGTGGGGAGCCTACTTCTCCCTTTCCTCCCCACTCATGCTCTCTCTCGCTATCTCTGTCTCTAATAAATAAAATAAAAATCTTTAAAAAACCCAGAAAGTAATAAAATCACAAAAAATAGAAAAGTAGTGTACTAGTTTAATGCCATAGAAAATAATTGAAGAATTTCTTAAATATTGACCCTTAAGATAGCCACCAACTCCATAGAGTTTACATGTAATTTCTACCAAATTATGGAGGACTAATTTCCCTATTCTAGCAACTGTTTCAATATACGACAATTAAGATAAAAATAATGATAATACCATTATCTGAGATTTGAAGTAAAATGAAATAGTTTTATTGGGAGATGATGAATTAAGTTTTTAATTCACTGAGCTTGCCAAGCTCGATAGACTTTTTATTTGGTGAAGTCTGGTGAGATATTGGCTGTTGACACATTCATTTATACATGAACTTCATTTTGAAAGCTTCTTTGTGTCAAGAGTGAATACAAAATGGTCTGTATCCTCAAAATTATTATAGTATAATAAAGGAGACAAAGAATTAACAGATAAAAACAATGAAAGGCTAAAAATGCCGCTGGATTATACCGGTCTGCAACTCATAAGTAGTGGGGGATCCTTGCAGAGTGGAATCAGGCAGGTAAGAATTCTTCTAGTTTCCCAAAACTGGATTCATTTCTTGTTGGGTGTCAAGCCGAAAGACAAAACCAAGCTAAAGAAAAGGAAAAGTAAGCATTTTACTTACAACAAGTAAAGGAGAATACCAGGGATACTTTCCAAAGCAGTGTCTCCTTAAACAACAAACCTGGGGAAGTTTTCAGCAAAGAGTGCATACATACTCTTGAAAGGGTTTGTGCAATGGGAGATTCAGCATGGAATTGGGACAAAAGTCATCTTAAGGTGACAGAGTCCAGATCTTGATCTAAGTCATGAGGGCTGGCAAGGGTCAGCATCATCAATTCTCTGGCTTTAGTTGGTCCAGTATTTGAGTGGCCAAAGGGGTTTAAATCCTGCAATGATAACTCAAGAAGGTGTTGCAGGTGATTGTATTTTTGAACCAGCACTAGAGGTTACACCACTGATTTATGGTCCCTGATATGTTTAAGCTGTCTTCTGGCTTGACAATGGCTGTTTGTTCTTAGATTTCTTTTGTTCCCTTGAAATCGTCATCTTCTGATGTCTGTTCTTTTGCATTTTCAACATATCCCAGGAAGTTATGCAAGAAATATGCTTTGGGCAAGTTATGCCTGGCTGGCGTAGATAGCAAGATAGGGGCCTACAAAGCCTTTTTTTTTTTTTTTTTTTTTTATGTCAAGAATTAGCTGTGTCCTGTCTTTTTCTGGGAATCCGTAACTCTTTCTGCTTATAATCTAGCTTTAGAAATGGTTTTGACATCAGTTAATTGTGAGTCTAA
>CM052801.1:16238864-16264236 GCA_028533885.1 Nasua narica | reverse complement strand
CGAGCCTGGTGGTGGGTATTGAGAAGGGCATGTATTGCATGGAGCACTGGGTGTGGTGCATGAGCAATCAATCTTGTAACACTGAAAAATTAAAATAAACATATTTGGGGAGAAAAAAATTTAATTTTTAATTTTATTTCTTTAAAGATTTTATTTATTTATTTACAGAGAGAGAGATCACAAGTAGGCACAGAGGCAGGCAGAGAGAGTAGGGGAAGCAGGCTCCCTGCTGAGCAGAGAGCCCGATGTGGGGCTCAATCCCAGGACCCTGAGATCATGATCTGAGCTGAAGGCAGAGGCTTTAACCCACTGAGCCACCCAGGTGCCCCGATTTTTTTTAAATAAACACAGTATAGTACCATAAATGTATCTCCATGATTTTCTTAACATTTTCTTGAGCTTGCTATATTATAAGAATACAGTAATACATATAACATGAAGTATGTGTTAATCAACTATTATTAGTAAGACTTCTAGTCAGTAGTGTGCGATTAGTAGTGAAGTTTTTTTAGGGAGTCAAAACTTATATGCAGATTTTGGACTGGTGGGGTCAGTGCCCCAACCCCCTCATTGTTCAAGCGTCGCTTACATTTCAGTAGATGCCCATAGAAGAAAATATTAATTTAAACTTAAAAATATGCACGGATCATATTTAAAACTAGCAAATAACATAGAAAACAAGGGACTTACTGCATGTAGAGAAAATTGCAGGGTTGCCACTGGAAGGAAACCATAGAGTTGATTAGATTATTACAATGTTAAAAAAAAAAAAGAAAAGAAATGCTGGTTATAGCTCCTTTTAAAGAAAAGAAAAATGAAAGGTACACATATAGGAGGAATAACAACTCACTTTTTAAAGGAAACCAATTGTCCGCTAACTGTCCTAGGCTATTCCCCATAGGAATTGTGAGGAATAAACTGGTGGAGGAAAGTTGCAGGCTGTAATATGAATTCACGAGTACTTACTTCACATTTATATATTAATGAAAGACATCCTGAAGATGCAGTGAATAAAGAATCCTTTCACAATAACTTCAAAATGATCTGGTATTAATATAATTCAGGACACATGAAATTTATTACAGAATATAAGAAATTAAGGGAGAATGAAAAAAATGTACAAGTAAGGTGATACATCTTAACTGCAGTAGAGTATTGCATGGCTGGTAATGTTAACACATAGTAATAACTGCATGGCTAATAATACTAAAAACTTTAAAAAAATAAAAATGTAATGATGTGTGGTCCCCATCAGATTTAGTAAACATATCCAAACTTCAAAATGTACTCTAAATAGATAAAACAGCTGTCTGTTACTGAGTTGGAAAGAAAACCACTGAAGAACAGCGTGGACTAGAGCTTCCTGAAAAATATCCAATCACTCTGTTTATCAGGGTGGGGTAATGGAAAGATTGTGAATCAGGACAAGAATCATGGTTCTTAATACGGCTCTGTCATATGTTGATGGTATAACTTTGGGCATTTGAAGTAATCTTTCTGAATTATTTCAGTTTCTTCATTTGCAGAACGGGGTGTTTTTGCCTTATCACAAAGAGCAGTTGACAACATATGAGATTATGACATATAAGAAGAGCATATCTCCACAGAAAATACTGGTTTGCAAACAACAAAATCTGGGGTATATTAACACAAAGAATCATGCACAAACATTGAAATGACAAACATATAGGTAATGTTGATCCATGGAAATGTGTTCATTAATCTTACATACTAAACAAGTATCAAAAATTACCTAAACATCAGCTAAAACCAGTAAAAGTACTTTATATGTATATCCTAAGAAGTAACTTAGAAATTGTAGGAATAAAATGTAATGATCATAAGACTTTTTTTCTGTTAAGTCAGTGGAGTTTATAAAAATGTATTTTTACCAGATAGCTCGAGGGGAACAAGGCTATTTCTTTTAATATATCCATGAAGCAATTTAAATACATATTTTTTTTTAATCTGGAGAAAAGCAGTACTTAAATTTTTCTGTATTTCTCTGGGGGCCAACTATTCAATTTAGAAACTCTAATATAGAAACAAATTTGAAAACTTTAAAGGCATTGCAAAATGCTGTGTTCTAGTGGTAAAACTTGTCTTTTTTTCCTTTGCTTCAGATAAGGAAGAAATCTTAATCTTTCTTTGATTAAACAGTTAAAGTGAACGTTTTCTTTTTCCCCCTATAACATAGCCAGGGCTAAAAAAAATCCTGCTTAAAATGTCTCTAAACTATTTTTGGATCTGAGGAAAATGGCAGAATTTACTTTGGGGGGGCCATTTTTGGTACCATGATAACTACTTCAGAACCCTAATGGATTCTCCACAATCATCTCAGTGATCATTTCCATGTCTAAAGTACCATGTGTCAAAGATAGTTTGGCTGAAGCTAGTCTGAAAAATTTTGATAACAAACACACTGTTTGCTAAAATAATATAATTTATTCAGTAGCCTATTGTTGACTTGGGCCTATTATCTGTAGGTCATATAATATGAATTTTTACCCACATGAGGTACATAGTTCTCAGAAGTTAGATTTTCAAATAATAGTGTCATTAAAACAAGAGAGCCCTAATGGATATAATTATGTTTTCCTTAACAATGCTCATTTGCTTCTAACGTGTCTGTGTGTGTGTATGTGTATCTGTATTTGTATGTAGAGAGGCAGCTCAGAGAACTTGCGAATACTCATTATGGGTTAAAAGGCATGTAGGTCTGGCTCTCTAATGGCATCGGAGCTCTCCAAAATTCGGAATGTACTAACAGTGTAGCCATCTCTGTGGCAGGGTTAGAATGCACTGAAGAATTTTTGTGTGTTTACTTGGTGCCTTGTACTGCTCAGACTTGAGGGAGGGAAATGCCTATGGCTGGCTGCAAATGTTTATCATCCATGCATCTGTATCTTCTCATCAAGGAACATTTGCTGGGTCTTTTCTTTTTCTAGGCACTGAGCAAAGTACTGAGAATAACTCTAAGTATGAACGAGGAAGCGGTCCCTGCCATTGAGGAACTCACAGTGAAGTGGTGGGGCAAACCAATGATGTAAGCATAGTACGATAGGAAGTGTTCGTGGAGGCAAGAACCAAGGGTAGAGGATACACAGAGGAGGGAGCAAGTATGTACTGTCTTTGATTGGATCCCCTTGTACACACATGGGGACAACGCCATTTTTTGTGGAGATGTGCTCTCCTCGTTCTTCCATCGATTTTTCCTACTGGGACTTCCTTATCCCTTTGAAATACTGTCCTCACTTTACTCTGTCTACCTGGACTCAGAGTTCGAAGCCCAGGTTGTATTAGATCTCCTCCTGAAGTTTCCTGTGTGCCTGAGGCTCTTGCTGTTTTGTTGCCCCTGTCAGAGAGGGCCAGGATTCTCTCAGGTTTGTGTTGGTATTTCCTATGCTGAAAACTTAACCGACGAAACTAATATTCACTGATTATTGAAGTCTGGTTGGGCCCAGATATCTATTTCTACCGGAAATGAGATACTTGATTTCCATATTGCATGCATTTGGTATTATGTGGGGATCATGAATACAGTCAATATATTTTCTCATTAGAAAACAGAAATATGATTTGACATAGTCTGTTTTTGAGTCAGAATCTCAACAATATGATCTGTTTTGTAAAATTTAGTTTTTGCCGAGGGTTCACTCCCAAGAATTTTGTAGCTCTCATCTTTTCTCAGTAAATTGGCTGAACAGCTAGAGGCAACGGTTTACGTGTCACTTCTGATGAAGTATTTTCTAGCTCCTAATTGCTTAATGAATATTTTGTGGACTGAGTTTTATACTATGTGAAAGGAAGCAATGAAAGTATTGTAAGGAATATGTATTCACTTCCCAGTGAATCTGTTACCTTAGCCGTCCATACTCGTTTCAGGAGGTTAGTACAGCATTTATTCTCTCCGACAAGCAAGGACCTGCTGGAGTGTCTGACGTGGAGGACAAATGACCCACACTGAGTCCTCTTCCTTGGTGCAGAATTCCCTTTACTCCTTGGATGCCAGCCCAAGAAAAGCTTTCCATTGCTCTGGCATTGCCTAATAACGTGAGTCTCTGGCAATTTCATTCTTGGGAAGACTGTGACCCTGACAACTATGTAATGAGAGATGCCTCTGCCTTCGATCTCCTGCAAATAATGTTGACAAGTGTGTTGTATTAAGGTGATGCCAGCTGCTGGAAGAGAAACCTCTAACTCTCAGCCCCTTAACACAGTCAAAATGTATTTCACATTCACAGTAGTCCTGCTCATTAGCAGGCAGTTGAACTGTGATGATTTGGTTACCTGCAATCCTTCCATCTTGGGGTTCCATGTCTTCTGTTCTTAGCTTCCAAGACCACATAGGGAAGGGGACAGGACATGGAGCATCACGTGTGGGATGCTTTTGATGGGCCAAACTTGGATGTGTCTCTTGTCACAGACATCTCGGTATGTGTTTCTTGTCACATTTTATTGGGTAAAAATTATACGATGGGGCGCGTGGGTGGCTCAATGAGTTAAAGCCTCTGCTTTTGGCTCAGGTCATGATCTCAGGGTCCTGGGATGGAGTCCCGCATCAGGCTCTCTGCTCAGCAGGGAGCCTGCTTCCCCCTCTCTCTCTGCCTGCTTCTCTGCCTACTTGTGATCTCTCTCTCTGTCAAATAAATAAATAAAATCTTTAAAAAAATTATATGATGGCTGCTCCTGCCTGGCTGTAAGAAGAGCTAGGAAAATATAGTCTAGTTGGATGTCTAGGAAGAAGAAATAAATGGTCAGCTAACAGTTCCTTTTAGACATAGAGACACAGTTTTCTAATTCAAGGCCAGTATAAATCATAGACACTTTAGCTTTTACCAAGAAAACCTAAATTTAGATCTGGAGTTCTCAGTCAAGCAGATTGCGCTCTGATGATTGCATGACAAAGATTAAAGTTTGTCACCTGCTGGAAGGTAGCACAAAAGGCAATCCGAACTATTTTGAAAGTCAGGCTTCCTGGAAACAGGCCTTGGTTGAAAGATGCAACAAGATCTCCCTATCTCGAAACAGCAATCCTGAGAAGCAGTTCTCCCCAGCCTGGATCAAAAGGGTAGCTCTCGGTTAACCAGTATTCAGTCAGAGCCTCTTTTGTACAGTGGTTGCTTTTAGCATACTGTCTCACTATCTTTGAATGACCTCATTGCCCTCTGAGACCCTCGTAAATTTTAGTATATTGTGGTAAGTTTTTTTAATTGACTATTATCAATTTGTATTTTCTTAGTCTTATAAACATGATTGCTTAGTTCTGTGCATCACATATATGGAAAAAAATCAACAGAGCCCATGATAGGCAAAGAAGAAACCATCAGTAGGTTTTTTAAAGGCCCTAAAGTAAATACAAGTGCATTTTAAACTTGGAGGATGTTAAATGAGGGGGAAATTGCTTTATAGGCCATTGGCCAGGGCTTTCCAATTTGATTAATACCTCACATTATTATTGTAGAACAATCATTACATGGAGGCCTGATATAATGGAATTTCACTTTCTAGAAGAATGACCATGTAATTCCTGTGTTCAACACAAAGTTTTATGAAACCAGAATCATTGTGTAATGCCTGGTGTCAAAGCCACTTTGCATTTTTGCTTTTAGCGTTTGGAATTTGTTTTGCTTTCTCAGTACTAAGATAGAAATGATTCTTCTTTGATATAAAACAAAGTCAATGTAGAAGGCACACAGGAGTTGAAGTATTTTTTAACAAGACACAACAAATTAAAATTTTAGATAACCGGAATGCAAGTTCCCCACTTAGGTTCCTAAACTCTTAATGAAAACATAACTAGGAAGAAATGGTAAATAGAATATGAATAAATGTATATATACAGGTAGACACACCCATACATATATATGCATTCATGTGTGTGTTGTGGGTGTGTGTGTATGAAGAGGGAGAACACTTAAGACTAGTCATGGCTTCATTTCTTCTTCCAAAATGTCTTGGAAAAAAGTGGATATCTCTTCAGAACCTGGGGCCAAGAAGGTGTTTTCGCGTGGGGATATCCAGTTGTTCCGCTACCATCTGATGAAGATACTACCTTTGCTCCATTGTATTGCCTCTTGTCTTTTGTCAAAGATCAGTTGATCATATTTATGTGAGTTTTTTGCAGACTCTTTATTCTGTTCCATTACCTATTTGTCTACAAAATATTTTTAGTTATCTTCTGTGCAACATGAAACAAAGAAGGACTTTGGAAAGATGATGTAATGATAATCCATGATATGAAGAAAAAAGAGCTACATATTATTGCAAATTAGGGTAACATAAACTCTATTGAAGGCAAATTGAAACCTCAGATACAGGAGAAGATAATTGAAGACTATTTGCCAATTCCAAATGAATTCAACTTTATCCAGATGAATTACCTCTGGGAAACTGTCAAAATCTGCATATGCATGTGTACCATTACTGCTTGCATATTTTAAACAATTATGGAGAATGGAAAAGCCAAATAAAAGTCTCAATGCTTTTTTTAGGGGGGGTGTTTTAATTTTTATTCAATTATAATTGGAATACAGTATTCTATTAGTTGGAGATGTAACATCATATTGATTTGATATTTTTATATGTTATGAAATGATCGCCATGATAAGGCAAGTTACCATCTGTTACCATGCAAAGTTATTAAAAGACTGCTGACTGTATTCCCTATGATGTACATTACATCCCCATGACTTACTAGGTTTGTAACTGGAAGCTTGTACCTCTTAATCTCATTCACCTATTTTGCCTGTCCCTCAGCCCTTTCCCTCTCTGGTAGCCAGTAGCTTGTTTCCTGAATCTTTGAGTCGGTTTCTGTTTCGTTTTGTTTATTCATTTGTGTTGTTTTTTGGATTCCATTATAAGTAAAATCATATGGTATTTATCTTTCTAATTGTTTTATTTAACATAATACCTCTAGGTCCTTTCATACTGTAACTAGTGGCAAGATTTCATTTTGGGGGGGGCTGAGTAATATTCTATTATGTATATATGTACCACATCTTTTTTTTAAAGATTTTATTTATTTATTTGACAGAGAGATCACAAGTAGGCAGAGAGGCAGGTAGAGAGAGGGGGGGAAGCAGGCTCCCTGCTGAACAGAGAGCACAATGTGGGGCTCAAACCCAGGACCCTGAGATCATGACCTGAGCGGAAGGCAGAGGCTTTAACCCACTGAGCCACCCAGGCGCTCCTATATGTGCTATATCTTTATTCACTTATCTATTGATGGACACTTGGATTGCTTCCATATCTTAGCTATTGTAAATAGTGCTGCAGTGAATAAAGGGGTGTATATACTCATTCAATTGAGTGTG
The DNA here is from genome assembly GCA_028533885.1 of Nasua narica. Taxonomy (NCBI): domain Eukaryota; kingdom Metazoa; phylum Chordata; class Mammalia; order Carnivora; family Procyonidae; genus Nasua; species Nasua narica. The sequence goes on along the minus strand of CM052801.1, from coordinate 16,256,920 downwards.
GGCTTTTTTTTGGGGAGGGAGGGTATAAATTTTAATTGCTGGATCATATGGTATTTCTATTTTTAATTTTTGAGGAAACTCCATACTGTTTTCAGTAGTGCAACCAATTTACAGTCCCACCATCAGTGCACAAGGGTTCCCTTTTCTCCATATCCTCACAGACACTTGTTATTTTTTTTCCTTTTGATAGCAGCCAATCTGACAGATGTGAGGTGATATCTCATTGTGGTTTTGATATGTATTTTCCTCATGCTTAGTGATGTTGAGCATCATCGCATGTGCCTATTGGCCATCTGTATGTTTTCTTGGGAAAAATTTCTATTCAAGTCTACTCTTAATCTTCAGTTGTTTGTTTTTGATAGTGAGTTGTATACGTTCTTTATATATTTTGGATATTAACCCCTTACTGAATGTATGATGTGCAAGAATCTTCTCCCACTTATAGCTTACCTTTTCATTTTGTTGATGGTTTTCTTTGCTAAGCAAAAGCTTGTTAGCTTGATGTAATCTCATCCGTTTATTTTAGCTTTTGTTGCACTTGACTGAGGGGACTTGTCCAAAAAACTATTTACAAGATCAGTGTAAAAGAGCTCACTGCCTATGTTTTCTTCTAGGAGTTTTACAGTTTCAGTCTTACATTTAAGTCTTCAATCCTTTTTGAAATTGTTTTTGTGTATGGTGTAAGATAGTGATCCAGTTTCATTCTTTGGCATATAGCTGTCCAGTTTTGTCAGCATCATTTACTGAAGAGACTGTCTTACTCGTTGTTGTTGCTTCCTCTGTCATACATTAATTGATCATATATGTGTGGATTTATTTCTGGGCTCTCTATTCCATTGACTGTGTGTCTGTTTTTGTGTCAGTATCATACTGTTGTGATTATTATAGCTTTGTAGTATAGTTTAAGATCAGGAACCATGATACCTTTAGCTTTGTTCTTTGTCAGGATTGCCTTGGCTATTCAGGGTCTTTTGCAGTTCCATACAAATTTTAGGATTCACTGTTCCAGTTTTGTGAAAAATGCCATTGGTATTTTGATGGGGACTGCATTGAATCTGCAGATAGCCTCGGGCAGGATCAACATTTTAGCAATATTCTTGCAATCCATGACTGTGGTTTATCTTTCCATTTACTTGCATTGTCTTCAATTTCTTTGATCCATGTCTTAGAATTTACAGAGCACGGGCCTTTTACCTCTTTGGTTAAATGTATTCCTGGTATTTTATTCTTTTGATGCAGTCATGAATTGGATTATTTTCTCTTTTTTTCTTTTTAAAATTATTTTTATTTTATTTTATTTTTTCCCACATTATTTTTTATTTTTATTTTTTCCAATTAATTTAATTTTATTTTTTTCAGTGTTCCAAGACTCATTGTTCATGTACCACACCCAGTGCTCCATGCAATACGTGCCCTCCTCAATACCCACCACCAGGCTCACCAAACTCCCCACTCCCCTCCCCGCCAAAACCCTCAGTTTGTTTCTCAGAGTCCACAGTCTCTCATGGTTCATCTCTCCCTCCGATTTCCCCCCATTCACCTTTCCTGTCCTTCTCCCAGTGTCTTCCATGTTTTTCCTTCTGCTCCACATGTAAGTGAAACCGTATGATAATTGACTGTCTCTGCTTGACTTATTTCACTCAGCATAATCTCTTCCAGTCCTGTCCATGTTGATACAAAAGTTGAATATTCATCCTTTCTGATGGAGGCATAATATTCCACTGCATATATGAACCATATCTTTATCCATTCATCTGTTGAAGGGCATGTTGGCTCTTTCCACAGTTTGGCGATTGTGGCCATTGCTGCAATGAACATTGGGGTACATGTGGCCCTTCTCTGTACTGCATCTGCTTCTTTGGGGTAAATACCCAGTAGTGCAATTGCAGGGTCATAGGGTAGCTCTATTTTTAATTTATTGAGGACTCTCCACACTGTTTTCCAAAGTGGCCGCACCAACTTACATTCCCACCAACAGTGTAAGAGGATTCCCCTTTCTCCACATCCTCTCCAACATTTGGATTATTTTCTTACTTTTTCTTTCCGACAGCTTGTTATTGGTGTATAGAAACACAGCTGATTTCTGTGTACTTTTTATCCTGTGACTTTACTGAATTCATTTATTCTAATAGTTCCTTGGTGGTATTTTTAGGGTTTTCTATAGATAATAACACATCATCTGCAAATAGTGGTTGCTTTACTTCTTCTGTTCCAATTTGAATTATTTTATTTCTTTTACTAGACTAATTGCTGTGGCTAGGACTTCCAATACTATGTTAAATGAAAGTGGTGAGAGTGTGTATCCTTGTCTTATTCCTGATAATAGAAGAAGAAAAGCTTCCAGCTTTTTACCATTGAGTATGATGTTAGAAGTGGGGTTGTATATATGATCTTGACTGTGTTGAGGCATGTTCCTTTTATACCCACTTTATTGAAGGTTTTTGTCATAAATCGATTTTGAATTTTGTCAAATATGTTTTCTGCATCTTTTGAAGTGATCATATGATCTTTATCCTTCGTTTTGTTAATGTGGCATGTCATATTGATTGATTTGTGGATGTTGACCATCCTAGCAATCCTGGAATAAATCCCCGTTGATAGTAATGTATGATCCTTCTAATGGATTGTTGAATTCAGTTTGCCAATATTTTCTTGAGAACTTTTGCATCTGTGTTCATCAGAGATAATGACCCGTAGTTCTCTTTTTTTTTGGAGTGTTTGTATCTGGTTTTGGTATCAGGGTAATGCAGACCTCATAAAAGGATTTTGGAAGTATTTCTTCTTTTCAAATTTTTTTTGGAATAATTTTAGAAGGATAAGTATTTTTTTAAAAAATATTATTTTTTTATTTGACACAGAGAGAGAGATCACAGGCAGAGGGGTAGGCAGAGAGAGGGGGGTTAGCAGGCCCCCTGCTGAACAGAGAGCCTGATGTGGGGCTTGATCCCAGGACCTTGAGATCATGATCTGAGCCAAAGGCAGAGGCTTTAACCACTGAGCCACCCAGGGGCCCCAAGAAGGATAAGTATTAACTCTTCTTTAAATGTTGGTTAGAATTCACCTGTGAAGCCATTGGTACTGGACTTCTGGTTTTCTGAGAGTTTTTTTTTTTTTTTAATTACTAGTTCAGTTTCATTGTTTGTAATCTGTCTATTCAGGTTATCCCTTTCTTTGAGATTCAGTCTTGTAAGTTTGTGTGTTTCTAGGAATTTATTCATTTCTTATAGGTTTTGCAATTTGTTGGCATCTCTTATTCCTGGTGGTATTCTATGATCCTTTGTATTTCTGTGATGTCAATTGTAACTTCTTTTTCATTTATGATTTTATTTGGGCCCTCTCTCCTTTTTACTTGATGTGTCTTGCTAGAGGTTTATTGATTTTTGTCTTTCCAGAGAACCAGTTTTTAGTTTCCTTGGACTTTTATATTTTTTAGGTTCTATTTTATTTATCTCCACTCTGATCCTTAGAATAAAATACTAAGGATCTTTAGGCTTTTCCCCCTTCTTTTTCTAGTTATTTTAGGGATATAAAATTAGATTGTTTATTGGGGATTTTTCTTGTTCCTTGAGATAGGCCTGTTTTTCTCTGAACTTCCCTCTGAAATGCTGTTGCTACGTCGTATTGATTTTGAAATCAATCATCAAATCATTTTCACTTATCTCAAGGTATTTTTTGATTTCCACTTTTATCACTGAGCCATTTGTTGTTGAGTAGCATGTTGCTTGGTCTCCACCTGTTGGACCTTTTTTAAGTTTTCATCTTATAACTTAAGTTTCATTCTATCGTGGTCAGAAAAGTTGCTTGATACGATTTCAGTCTTCCTTAATTTATTGAGACTTGTTTTGTGGCTTAACATGCCATCTGTCATGGAAAATGTTCCATGTGTACTTGAAAAGAATATGTATTCTGCAGTGTGGGGATGAAATGTTCTGCATGTATCTGTTAAGTCCCTCTGATCTAATGTGTCATTTAGAGCCAGTGTTTCCTGATTTTCTGTATAGATGATCTATCCAGTATGTAAGTGGGTTAAAGCCTCAGTTCTTTTTTTTTTAAGATTTTATTTATTTATTTGACAGAGAGAGAGAGATCACAAGTAGGCAGAGAGGCAGGCAGAGAGAGGGCGGGGGAAGCAGGCTCCCTGCTCAGCAGAGAGCCCGATGTGGGGCTCCATCCCAGGACCCTGAGATCATGACCTGAGCCAAGGCAGAGGCTTTAACTCACTGAGCTATCCAGACACCCCCAAAAGCGTCAATTCTTGAATCAGCATTTACCTGAAGGAAGTTTCTGGTGGAATGCTTCAGGTCTTTGTCTACATAGCTCAGCTGTCTAACATGCTTGTCAAGTGTTTGTTGGACAATATACTGATTAAACTATTGTTGATTCTGGGATAAAAGATGCAGTGGCTGACAAAGAACTAAAACTTTTTTGACTAGATGGAATGATGGGTCAAAATGAAAAACATATAAAAGGCATAGTCAACTCATTTTTTAAATTGAAGTACAAATGTTACTGACACACAAGTGGTGAAAACTGGAATGATCTACATGGTAATGGATCAGATTTGGAGACATCAATGTGAACTCACATTTAGATTAATATGGATACAAAGAGATGCATTTGAAATATCTATAGCTATGTGTACACACATAGGTTATTATACACACAAAGTAGTTGACTTTTCTATTAGCTGAGCTGGCATAGAAGCTTTAATACCCTGATAGAAATGAGCATATACGATGCCCAACTCTTGGTTGTTTAAAATAACATTTTCCAGTAAAAGGAGCTCTGGCTTTTTTGGGGAAGTGACTGATTTCAGAGCTGGGGCATGGAATATAAAGATGAGCCTGGAGTATCTTAGAGTACCAGAAAGTAAAGAAGTGCTAGAAAAATACCTCCCAAAAAACACAAACAAGTGAAAACAGCAGCAGCACCAACAGTGATGGAGGATATGTCCAAAGGATACAGGAGCCGCCTGCAAGAGCTCCCAATGGCCAAAGCCAAAACAATTTGAGCAACAAAATAAAAAACATAATGTTGGATTATAACCCAAAGTATAAAATAAATATCCATGAGTCCGACCTGATAGAAATAAGTGGTTGAATGAATAAATGAAGGAGGAAAGACAAATTTCATGTGTAAGAATTTGACATTTTTGTGACTATATTACCCTGTCAAGGAGATGGAGCTTAAATCTCCACCCCTTCAGTGTGGTTGGTACATTATGACTACTTTCCAAAGAGGACTGTATGGAAAGTGGGGGAAAGAATATCTTTATAGTGAAGGATCCCAACAAACACTACCTCAGCCAGCTAATCAAGGTTAACATCCCTAGTGATAAGTCGTATTGAAAACATGTACTCTTGATACGCTAGGATGAGAATAGCACTTTGCCTCTGTGGTTCTCCTCCCCAAAACTCATCACTCAAGTTTAATCATGAATAGAAAATCAGATAAGTAAAACTGCAGGTTTTCCATTGAGGGAATCATACAAAAGACCTGAATAGTATTCTTGAAAACTATCAAAATGATTAAAAAAAAAAAAAACTGGGAAATTTTGTGAAACTTTCATAGTCTAGAGGAGCCTAAGGAGACATGACAACTAAATGTAAATTACTCTCCTGGATGGAATTATAGAACAGAAAAAAAACTAAAGAAATTTGAATGGAGTATGAACCTTAATTAATACTTATGTATCCATATTGTTTCATTAGTTGTAACAAAAGTACCCTGCAAATGTAAGTTGTTAATTGGGGGAACTGGATTTGGGGTATATGAGATCTCTCTTTATTATCTTTGCAACTTGAAACCTGGAACCATTTTAAAATAAATAAGTTTAATTAAAACTCTAATCGTGGGGCTCCTGGGTGGCTCAGTTGGTTAAGCATCTGACTCTTGAATTTGGCTCAGGTCAGGATCTCTGGGTTGTGAGATTGAGCCCCATCTGGGGCTCTGCGCCGAGCTTGGATACTGCTTAAAATTCTTTCTCTCCCTCTGCCCCTTCCCCCTCCACTCTTGCAGGTTCCTGCTCTCTTTCTCTAAAAAAATGGTCAATAAAGAAGTAAACCTCAAATTGAGATTAATGAAAAGCCTGTGTACTTGGGCTAAGACCCTATCAAAATGCTCATCCTTTCTCACTGGTCTACTGTAGAAGTCTTCTCTTCCCACTCTTGAATCCTTTACAAGGAGTAGCCAGAGACATTTTTTTGTCTAAATGTGAATCAGAAATCACGTCATTCTGGGCAAAACCGTACAGTGGTTTTCCATAATTGGGATAAAAATGAAATTGGCAATAGTGGTATACAAAACTTTACAGGATCTGGTTGGTCATCTTGTACCACTCATCCCCTACCATCCTTCCCCTAAGCCTCTCTTTGCTGGCAGTGGCCTCTTGTTTTTCAAATATTCCAGTTTTTCATCATAACAGTTTTTCTGTTGTTGTTGCCTGTGAAGCTCTTTCTCAGGTTTTTGCATGGCTTGTTACTTTATATATGTCATATGTTTGTTCCCATACCATCTCCTGAGAGAGGTCTTCCCTGACACCTTGATTTATCCTGCCCTCTTTCTCATCCCTAAGCCCCTTTTATTTTTGAAGTAAACACTGCACCCAGCATGGGACTCGAACTCACAATCCTGAGATCAAGAGTTAACTGTCACACAAACCTTACAGGATCTGGTTGTTCATTTCATACCACTTACCTCCTACCGTACTTCCCCTAAGCCTCTCTTTGCTGGTTACGGTGGCCTCTTGTTTTTCAATTGACTGAGCCACCCTGGCACCCCATTTCTCATCCCTTTTTAACTCTTTACCTTACTTTATTTCTTGATAGTGCTTATTACTAATCAGTAGGATATTCTGATAGTGCTTATTACTGATCAATATAATATTTGTGTACTTATTTGTTCATTTCCCCCTTTTCTTCATTAGTACAGTTTTTTAAAATAGGATCAACCCTTCAAAAAACTTGTATGTTCGTAATGTGAGGTCTTTGGCTTGTCTCCTTTGTTCTATATCCTCCCTATCTGCAACAGTCTGGGTAATAAGTTAGTGAATGAATAGATTAAAAATCTTTAATTAAGTGAAAGTTCTGTGTGAGACGGTGGTGAGGTTGTCAGACATACTAAACACACTTCAATTCCATTAATACAAAAAGAATACCTTAAAAAAAGAAAGAAAGAATAGACCCATTTTGCCATTGTTTTCTCAACCTATTTCTGGGGATATTTGTTCAACCCCGATGATCACATTTTAGATGGTCATGTACAAATTGAATTTGTCCACATGAATTCTATCAATTATAATGTATCTAGAAACCATCAATTGAAGATTAAGAGAATTGGGCATAATTGTCCTGAGGGACTGGCGAGTAACTGATACACTGTAGGTATTTTGAAGTGTTTTATTCATTGAAATTCTTCAGTAACTTTGATAGCCTATTCTGTGCCCGGTGCTGTGTTTAGTCCTGGAAATGAAATGAGTAAACACATGAAGGAGAGAAAGATTGCTTAGAAACACACCTTTTGCCTCCTAAGAGGGTTACTGACTCCAGCTGCTGGATGTTTTAGTTGAGAAGATTTTGATGGAAACAATTTTTTAATAATAAATGCACTGTTAATTGAATATTTAAAAGCTCATATGAAGTTCCCTGGCACAATAGAACTGCCTAAGCAGTGACTGCCTGTTTATCTTTTCTGGATCTTAGAGGAAAAATTCTTCATTAGGAAAAGGAAATACTGAACCAGTTGCCTCTATATTTCTAATCTAAACTGCTGTTATTCTAGGGGATTGTTGGTTTCGTGCATGTGGTAACATAAACTACAAAGTAGTGTAATCCTGAGATCTTACTTAGAAAATGCCCCGCCCCATTTTTCCTACTTCCGCAGTCAAATGCTTAAACAATATTTTCTCTGTGTAGCCTTCTGACAGCCTCAGGTGCATGAAGTATATCAGCAGAGAAAAGATTTAGATGAACTAATGTTAAAATTCTTGATAAGGAGGTGGAGGAGGGCCAAGACTTGATTTACATTCTGGGCCCCCTTGGCATAGAAATAATGAAAGATGGGGAAGAAAGAGAAAGGCCTTAAAAATACTCTGTTCCTGCTCCAATTAGAGCTACAATCTCCCCTTCAAGTGGGAAAGATAACTGAAAAAGATAATGACTACTCAACTCCTGAGTAAGCATACAGTCCCTTCAACCTCCACTCTCAAAAAAGATGCCCCTTAGTAGAAAATACTAAGTTATTTTTTAAAAACTATTTTACAGAGTTACTTTTAAAAGAATTTTGGGTGGTCAGGGAGGGAAATAGGGTGCACAGCTGAATGACCTCTACGGTTAGGGGAATGAAAGGGAAAGAGTGCTTTTGGTGCTGTTTGCCATTATGTTATTCAGGATCTCAGTGGGCAACAGGTGACCTATCCCAAAGAGTATCTGAAGAGTTTGGACGGGCGGGTGGGCATAGGTGTGTTTGAAACGAAGTGACTGCTTACAGAGGGGAGTGGGCAGAGTTCAGGGAAACAACAGGAGATGGCTAAGTACTCAGCGTTGGTTAAGAGCAAGGAACACTTTGCCACCACTAGGCCTGAAGGGGAAAGGCGAGGAAGTTGTTAGAACCAAGTGAAAAGTGTGACTCTACCCATGGGCCCCCCGACAGGATCTGTGGTTGTGGGTAGATGAATTTAGCCCCTACCGCACTACAGCCAAGCAGGCAGAAAGTTGCAAATTCTCTCTTCTCTTCTTTGCTCTCCTGTTAGTGCTTCCCACTGGCCAAACTTAGCAGGAAGCCAGAGGGCAAGGAGGCCTGGTTGATACACTTCCCAAAGGTCAGCATCCTGGGCCACAAAGTGGTGGGAAGATGGACAGAGAGTGGATTTAGAGGGCCAAATGGAAAAGAATGAGCACTCCATTTGTCACCCTGAAAATGACCCCTGTGGAAACCATAAAGCAAATCCTAGCACCTTTGTAGACAGATGAAGGTTCTAGCCATCGTACTGTGTCACCGTTTCCTAGAGTGCTGTTCTTATTTGCATAGATAGAAGGGTTTCGCCAGTCCTAGGTCTTTGTTTCAGCCCATGAGAAGGTTAAAGAGAGACAAGGCAAATGGTTTGTATATAATGGAATGATCAGCATGTTTTACACATCATTTCTGTTTAGTTTGTTGCCGTGAAATTGTTCACATTCATTTAACACTTATTTATTGAATGCCTATTGCATGCCAGGATTTCTAGGCACTTGAGGTATTAGGGAACAAAACAAAGATCCCTGTCTTTGTGGAGTGTGCATTTTAGTTGAGGGAGACAAATACTAAAGAATAATAAAGTCATTAATTATAGACTATGCAAGGAGATGTGATTAATGCTATGGGAAGAATTAAAACTTGAACAGGGTAAGGAATAGTGGGAATGCTGGGGGAAGAAGGGTTACAATTTTAGATAAGGTTGTCAGGCCTTGTTGAGATAATGACTTTTGAGCAAAGCCTTGACAATGGTGGCAGAGCATTAGCCATGCAGTTACCTGGGAGCTGAGCAATCTAGGCAAAGGGAAGACCTATTGCACAGGACACAAGGGCATGCCCTCAGCACACTCAAGGAACAGGATGGAGGTACATGTGACTGGAGTGCAGTGAGTGCAGAGAAGGTTAGGACAGAGGTAAGAGGGGCCCAGATCAAATGGGTAGGGCATGGCGAGCATTTTGTCTCTTAGTCTGAAATGTTTTGATTACAAGTTTTGATCAAGGGAGTGAATGATCGGACCTGTTCTTAAAAAATTTTGTAGGCAACTCTTTTGAGAATAGACTAGAGGAGTCAAGAGTAGAAGCAGAGAGTCATGTTAGAGGCTTCTGAATTAATCCAAGTGAGAGATGATGATAGCCAGAACCATACCTCTGGGGTCTCATGCCCCTTTCAGAAGCCCACATTGGCTTTGCACTTCGCTCTGAGTAAAAAGTTACATATGGAATAGTATGGTATAGAACTATAATGTCTAGTTAGTGGAATCAAAGTCCAAGTAGAATTATAATGTTGGAAAATAGTAACGTTTTGGACAAGTGTGGTTGGAGCTGGAGCATTTATAGTCTTTGTAGTGTACAGAGGGAAGTTAAGAGATTGTAGTAATTATTTCAGTGTATATGTATATAAAATCATCACACTGTACACCAGAAACAATTTTTGTCATTATCTCAATAAAGCTGGAAAGTATTTTTAAAAAGATTAGACTTTTGAAGAATTCATGTTGGCTCTATTTTCCAGAAAGATCACTGAATGAATAGACAGAGACCCTATTTTTTGAAGAAGTAGAAGGAAAAAAATAATTGAAGGAAAAACCCCCACCATAATCAGTTTTTCAGAAAAAGAGTAAAGGAGGTGGGGTGGGGAGGAATTAAGATGAAAGCAGAAAAAATAGTAAGGGCAACATAAAGTTGTGAAATCCAAATGTGTCTCTATGTGTGTATCACCTTTTATGTAAAATGGACTACCCTTTCCAGTTAAAAGTCAGAGTAAGATCGAATTTAAAAAAAGATCCAGCTAGATTATGTTAAGAGAATCCTGTCTAACTGAAAAACCAAAAACAAAACAAAATAAAACAAATCTGAAACACTTAATCTTGAAAGTAAAACGATGGAAAAACATAGACCATCCAACCACAAGGAAACCTATAGCTTTATGAATATGGGCCAAACTAGATTTTTAAGGTAAAAAGTATTACTAAATAAGAGTAAGTTCCTGACATAGCGATAGAAGAGTAAGTTCAACTGGAAAATAAAGCTTATTTTTACTTGTATGCTGCTCCTAGCAAAGCTTTAAATACATATAGCAATGGGTCAACAATTAACATTCTTTTAAAGGTTTCTCAATTAAGCAAAAACGGTTTACTCCAGACTGAAGAATGTATGTTGCTTTCTCCAAAACCATATGTGCATTGGCCTACTAGACTATTAAAAATGTATCACCAAATATCATGAATTGATATCTCGTAGACCACATTCTCCTATCACAGTGCACTTAGGTTGCAAAACAGATTTTTATATTAAAAGCACCTCAAATTGCTTGTGTATCAAAAAGAAATAATGGACATAAAATAATACTAAATATGTAAAAATTTGTGTTATGCAGCTAAAACAGTGAGAGGGACACTTACAATCTTAAATGGGTATAATGCATGTGAAAAGTGAAATTATTTAATCCTCTAACTTAAGATGTTAGTGGAAGAACAGACTAAGCCACTTACTGTGCTTTAGAAAAGAATAATAAAATTTGCAAACCTCTGGCAAGACTGATGAAAGAGAAAAGGGTACAAATAAGCAATAAATCAGAGATCTAAAACTGCATATGCCAGCAAGTTCGAAAACTTAGTTGAAATGGGCACACTGCTAGAAAAATACTACCAAAAGTGGGTCAAGAAACACAATGGTCCTCTAACTGCTTAAAAAAAGTTGAATCATTAAATGTAAAAACTCTTCCTGCAAAAAACCCCGCAAGGCCCAGATGATTTCCACACTGCAGGAACTGATTAATCTTTCACAAATTCCCCCCAAGTTCCCCGACTCATTTAATGTGGCAGGTCTAACCAGGCTCCCTGTACTAAATAAGGACTATATGAGGGGAGAATTGCAGGGCAGCCTCATTCATGAATATGGATGTGAAAACCATAAGCAAGTTATTAGCAAATGAAGCCAACAATGCATAATACTCATAATATGTCATGACTAAGTTGGGTTATTTTAGGAACACCAGGTTGTTTCAACATTAGAAACATCTAATAATGTAATTCACCACATTAACACATAAAAGATAAAAAATAAATCATCTTGGTACATGCAGAAAGTAGATTTAATAAAATTCAATTCAGGATAAAAATCCCTGAGCAAAATAAGCATCAAAGGGAATTTCCTAACCCGATAAAGGGTGCTGCAATATCCAGGGCTTGCTTAGTCATGATGTGTAGTCCGGACAAGACTCCCCACTCACATTCCAGGTAGCGGGGGTCTTAGGCAATCCATTTCAGGCAACCGAGGTAAAAGAAAATAGAAGGATTATAACTGGACAAGCACAGTTACCATTCTCAGATGATTTGATTTCTACATAGAGCATAAAAGAACCTACATATTTTTGAGATAAACAAGGCCGTTTATAGGGTGACAACTGCATGTAAATATATAGCAGCAATCAGAAAATAAAATAATGTGAAAGAAATATAGCCAAGTTTGAAGTTTCCAGACTTCATGAAGGAGCACAGGTGGCTAACCCCCTACACGCAAGTGCAGTCCTGTAGAAACCACAGAAAAGGGAGCAAGCATGGACTAGAGTTAACTAATGTGAAATCCGTGGGCAACCCCTGGTGAGACTGACGGCTGTTGGTTAGGTGACGGTAGGCTGGAGTCAGGGTCAGCAGGTGCAGTAGTGGAATGACAGTTTGGAAAGAAAACTTTGAGGCAGACTTCTTGTCTCTCTCCTCCCTTGCCTAGAGAAGACTGCTGCTTGTCCCATCTCCCCCAGAAACATGAATCAGCAGCAATGCGTCAGGCTTAGCCTTTGTAGAGAAGTATTATGGTAGCATCATAGCACTGCTAGGGGATGAACTAGTGAAAAGAATTGTAACTCTCCCGGCATCTCTTGGGGGACTTCTCTACTGCTCCCCTGTCAACCGACAGGACTACAGCATTGTTCCTTCATTTTATTTTATTTTATTTATTTGTTAGAGAGAGAGAGTCAGCAAGAGAGGGAACCACAAAGAGCAGGAGAGGGAGAAGCAGACTCCCCACGGAGCAGGGAGCCCGATGCGGGACTCGATCCCAGGACTCTGGGATCATGACCTGAGCCGAAGGCAGACGCCTAACAACTGAGCCACCCAGGTGCCCCAGCATTGTTTCTTCAAAGTGTTGGTAGGAGAATCCTTGAACCCGGTGGAGATACAGCCATGGAGACAGGCAGAGGGAGTAAGGGGGGTGGGAGGCAGTCAATTAACTCCCCTCTCCCGTGGAATCACTTTTATCGGACACATGTTGGACCTTTTAATTATCATTTGCCTGTCTTTTAGTCTCTAATAGTGTCCATCCTATCTCTCTATCACCTGGTGCCTTATTTTTCTATTTTCTCTCTTAATTTTTAATGTTAATTTAAATTTTTTTCAGTTTTAATATTTCTGTTCTGTATGCCTGCTCTGACCTGGGGTGATTGTTTGCTATTGTGTTTTACAATTTGGGATTGTAAACTAATAATTAGTGGACTTGGTCTCCCTATGTCCCCCATGAGTCCTGTGATGGGTCATAGAAGCATTCCTCCAAAATAGTTTTAATAGTTTTGTCTTTGTCTTTGCTGGGAGTCCTGGGATATCATCATCCTAGGACCTATGGTTATTGTTGATTTCTCACTTTGAAGATTTCTAGCTCATGTGGGCTGTGAAGATTGAAGGTTTACTTCATGAGATTTGCAGAGCAGGAGGAACATCCTTCTTAATCTTCAGTACTGGTGGGCAGACTTTTTCTTGCAGATCCTTTCAGTGATGGTGTAGTTCTTCCAGGTTCCTGGATTTCTGAGTCTCCTTTCCATCTTGCTCTTCATAAAGCCTCTTTACAATGTCTTACTTCCTTTTTTTTTTACAAGGGCATTACAATTTAATCCCCTTAATTACTAGAGCTAGCAACTACCACTACTTCTATTTGCTTCCATATTCGATACTCAGCAAATATTTATCAAATGACGAGTGAATTACAGTTGATACAGGGCAGCATGGGAGGCAAATGAAGCTATTTTGGGAATAATACGTCTCTTGGGTCTCTCAACCAAGTGTTAAATGTTAGTTTCTCACTCACTAAAGGTAGGATTGTCTCTGCAGGGCATTTCTTTTTGGGAGGGAGAGGTCTTGAGACAGTATCTTCAATCGTATTCCCGGAGTTTGAGCACCACGTAGGCGTACTAAATAGAATACTCACTATGAGTTCACTAAGCAGGAAAATGGTTTGTTTTCTTGATAAATTCAGAGAGCCTAAAGCTCTTCTCAAAGAGAGAAAATTTTTTGAGTAACAAGAAAGTTATATATTTGTATTTTTCCAGGGTGTAATTCAAATACAATCAATAACAATGACAAAGTTAAATTCAAGTGGGGTGTGTGTGTATCCAGGTGGTGTAGCCCAGCTTTGACGTCCTCCTGCTCTATATAAATACCTTAGAATTTTAAATGTCCAACTGATAAACATACAGTTTTATAAAATTTAATATCAAATAATACATGTGAAATTTTCAATTGGTATCATTTTATTTTTCAGATATAATCTACACATTTAATAGTATCATTATGACTAAAAACTCATAGTATTTTATTCTTACTAAATATTGTATATATGTTACTTAAATGACGTTTCTCTAGTCCAACATTGCATATTATTTTTAAATTAGACTCTCTGTACTACATTTTAATGGTCAAAAATGTGGAATTAATCTTGATCTAAGCAGTTCTTTTCTTTTCAGCTGGTTTTTTTTTTTTTTTACCATTTTTCATGAGCCCCTGTCTTTATACTGTGATTCTGTTTATAAACACAATTTTAAGTCACCTAAAGCTAGAACATGGAGCATAGATTGTGATGTTGCAGTTATACTAAGATTAGGACTACGCATAAAAAAAGCATTTATATCAATTTAAAATGGCATTTATTTGTAAAATTTTGTGCTTTATTAAATCATTAAAATATTTTAATTTGATTTAATTGCTAGTAATACTCTATAGGAATATCATAGTCTTCATGATTTATAAGGCATTTATGTCTCTAGGAAAGCAGCCATGCTAAAATAATGTAACTCCAGTCTGTGGTGAGTCATAGATTAAATGAGGCCTGGATTGCTGCCAATATATAGATTTTATCAAATTTATATCCTTTCTGTTCATCTCTCAGATGAATATGTATTAGGTCAGTAAGCAGGCTTTGTATGGCTATAGTTGTGATTCTAAATCGTATCAGTAAAACTGTCCAGAATTGGTTGGACTTAACTAAATAGGGCTAGGCTAAGAAGATGACTACCTGGCTACCATGGACATAGATACCTGGGTCTCATTAGTGTGCAATGGAAGGGATAAGGCTCTTGAAACAACAGAAAGAATATTTAAGATGGCCCCTGGGGGGTGCGTGCAAATGAGGAGGTGGGGCTGCACATGGGGGCAGGAAGTATGCCTATTGTCTGGGAATCACTTATTTAGTAGGTCAGTGGTGTGATGACTTCATGACTGTGTGTATTTGCAATGTCTGAATTGGAATGGCTTGTTGATAAAGTTATTTTAGCACTTGCAATTTCTTCACGGGCTTGGCTCACACGTCTCTAAGATAAGTGACGTAAGATCTCTAAATTAAGCTGCCGGTCCTAATGGCAGCTGCTGACTTTCTTCCTAAATGGGGAATAATTTTATGGGGGAGTGGTGTGCTGAGAATTTTAGTAAAGTGACATGGACTTTACTCTCTTTTCCAGATGAGGCCACCACCTTTTGTGCCTCCACTAAAAAAAAAATCTTAAAAAAAAAAAATCTTAAAAATCTTAAGGCTACCTTAATAATGGTGCAGGTTTATTTCTCTGTGAACTAGTGGTTTTATGTTGATGCTGGTTGGTTGTTGGAGAAAGGAGCAGTATGAGCATTGCCTGCTCTTTGCTGATAGTGTGAACGTAAAAGCGAGCACAAGTGAGCCATCACCCTCACAATAAGCATATTTATACCCTGTTAAAGAACTATTACCACAAGCTAGGAATTGGATAACAACTTGTTGCTAAGGATCCTGGGTGCATTTCTTTCCTTTTACTGAATCAAACCTTTGGTGCTCATGAGTGAAAGGGATAATGTTTTCAAAGTAGTTAAGTACTACATTTCAGGGAAGGGTTCCAAAATTATCTAGCTTATTCAACCACTGGTGCCTATAAACAGCATTTATTTAACCCATTTTATGTCACTGACCTATGAAAGTTTCATACCTGCAAATATTTGTGACTTCTATAGATGATCTTGCATCTCATATTCATTCTCTAAGGAAGCAAATTAGAAATTCTTAAGAATTAACTAGACATTTTAGAAGCGAAGGTAAGAAAAAGTTCAGAAAAACTCAAGGTAATTGTATAGAATAAGTAGAAGTCATGTGATTCTTGTTTGCAGTAAGCTGGCTTTATAATGTAGTTTTTGTAAAATTTCACACGAAGTAGACTATTTCCCTCATTAAAAGTACACTATACTTTAAAATAGAGACTTTAGACAAATCAGGTATATTTTTAAAAATCTAGGTGCTGACTCATTTTCTTTTAAAACTTCAAACCTTTTAACTTCGAAAACATGCTGCTCAAAGGAAATTTCGTATTTGCTCTAGCTGTTTCAAAGCAGCTTTGTGTAGGCAGGAGACAGAAATTTGAACTGCAGTAAACATATGGCAGTTAGCAGGTAATTGGCTTTTCACCCTCAACTGTAGCACTCTCTTCCATATATGGTATTATATTTTATTAACCTAATTTAAAGTAGGAGTGTTTTGGGTTATAATTTACATGGATTAAAGTTCCCATCTAATGTACAAGTAACTAAAAGCACATTGACTTACATAAGAGCTATTCGTCACAGGCTTTATGGTGGTCTTTCAGCCAGAAAATAGAGCTGCTGCTCTTAAAAGAAAACACACATACGGGTATTACTTGAGGAATCACTGGGCTGGTATTAAGAGGCCGGATCACTCAGTATGGTGGTGGGGGGGCGGCTCTAGAGGCCCAGCTCTCTGAGCCTTGCTGGTTGGTTGTCCTCCAGGGACCCAGGGCTGTGCACCAGCAGCAGCCTGCCCTTCCCCCAATCAGCTCCTTCACATTGCAAGCCATTGATAGTTTGTTTTCAGAGAGGAAAGTGTTTTAACAGAAAAATTTGCAATCAAAACTGTTCCTCACATAGAGCAAAAACAGCATGTTAAGAGTGCACAGTCATTCAAATTGAGGACTACATCCTGTAACCTTTTTCAGCCGGACTAAATTAAATATGTAACATCCCCAGGAGCAATTTCTGAGAACAGCTTTCGACTTTACCTTGACTACTGAATCATTAAAATACATGTGGAAACATTCCATATTACTTTTATCTGACCCTTTGGCAGTAAATAGCCACCTCCTTGCGACTTATATTGAAGTCTATTTCTGAAAAATAATTTACTCCCACCTGGTCTGCCTTGAGGCATTTTCTCATGTGTTCAAAAACATTGACACGTGTCCTTGGATTAGCATAAGATCCGTAGTTTCTTCTTTCGAGTCTGTGGCTGCCAATTTCTTATTCTTTTATCTGCATGATATTTAAGTGCTAGTGACTTAAAGACTTGAGTTTTGTGGATTTGAAGAGGGGAATATAGGCTGTTTGCCCTTTAATTAGTGAACTTTTAAATATCCTTCCTTTGTCTGTTTCCTAAATCAGCAGAATATAAAAATGGCACAGTTTTCATCAGTCCTGGCTTAAAGGAAAACTAATTGCTGATATTCTTTTCTTCCTGGAAATCTTCCTTATTGCTTAGAGACTAGTCTAAATTCCATAATTAATAAGTATTTTTAAACACACACTCCTGAAAATGAACAAAGCGTTCAAGTAAGAACTAGATCAATTACTAGATCAATGTAACGCCATGAATGAAATACATCTAGATTTCAGCAGAGCCTTTGGTAAAGCCTCTGGTGATATCCAATATGGCCCCTCACCAAGGACCGCAAAATGCTTTGGACTTCTTGGTGTCTGTGAACAATCTCTTGTGCCCCATCTACATTATTGAGGGCTTCATCTTCTAAGAATCTCTTGTCTTCTCCCCAATTCCTCCTTGTTCTTCTTTTCACTAGACTCTTACTGTCCTCAATTATTACAAATAAAAAATAAAAATGTATTACAAATGAAATAAGGAGTGATGTTGAACTGTTAGATGGCTCAGGAGAAGATAGGTAGACTGAAGAACACAGAGGGCAAAAAAAGGAAGATGAAGATAAAAGTGTAAGAGATATGTACAACATGGTGAAAAGCTCTCATGGAGATAGATTTGGAGTCAGAAGAGGTACATTTTATGTATTTTTAAAGATATGT
>CM052801.1:16199540-16238364 GCA_028533885.1 Nasua narica | reverse complement strand
CTCAGCTTGACTTATTTCACTCCAAATCTCTTCTAGTCCCGTGCATGTTGATACAAAAGTTGGATATTCATCCTTTCTGATGGAGGCATAATATTCCATTGTATAGATGTACCACATCTTCCTTATCCACTCATCTGTTAAAGGGCATTTTGGTTCTTTCCACAGTTTGGCGATTGTGGCCAATGCTGCTATGAACATTGGGGTACATGTGGCCCTTCTTTGTACTGCATCTGCTTCTTTGGGGTAAATACCCAGTAGTGCAATTGCAGGGTCATAGGGTAGCTCTATTTTTAATTTCTTGAGGAATCTCCATACTGTTTTCCAAAGTGGGTGCACCAACTTGCATTCCCACCAACAGTGGAGGAGGGTTCCCCTTTCTCCACATCCTCTCCAGCATTTGTTGTTTCCTGTCTTGTAATTTTGGCCATTCTAACTGGTGTAAGGTGGTATCTCAGTGTGGTTTAGATTTGAATCTCTCTTACTAGAGTTTTTGTTTTAAAGTCTGTTTTCTCTGATATAAATATTGCTACCCCAGCTTTCTTTTAGCTTCCGTTTTCACGATAGTTGTTTTGCCATCCTCTCATTTTCAATCTGTAGGTGACTTTTTTAGGTCTGAAATGAATCTCTTGTAGGCAGTGTATGGATGGGTCATGCTTATTTATTCTTTCATTGTTTATCTTTTAATTGGAGTATTTAGTGCATTTACTTTCAAAGTAATTATTGGTTGGTATGTACTTATTGCCATTTTGTTACTTATTTTTTGGTTGTTTTTGTAGTTCTCTGTTTCTTGTTCTCTTCTATCACACTTTGCTGGCTTTAGTAATGTACTTGGATTTCTTTCTCTTTATTTTTGTATATTTATTACCAGTTTTTAATTTGAGATTACCATTCACTTTCTATATAACATCTTCTACATATAACAGTCAATGTTAACTTGATGGACACTTTAGTTTTAAATGCGTGTTTTTACTTTTCTCCCCCTATGTTTTATGTTTATGATGTCATACTTTATGTCCTTTTATTTTGTGGATCCCTTGGCTTATTTTTATACTTAATTTTATTGCTTTTGTGTTTTCTACTTTTTTTTTTTTTTTTTTTTTTTTTTTGCTTCTGCCAAGGGTCTTTCCTTTACACACGGAGTCCCCTTTAATATTTCTTGTAGGGCTGGTTTAGTGGTGTTGAATTCCTTTAACTTTTGTTCATCCGGAAAACTCTTCTCTCTCCTTCTCTTCTTAAAGATAGCCTTGCTGGATAAGGCATTCTTGGTCTTTTGTTTTTGTTTTTGTTTCACTCTGAATTTATCATGACACTTATGTATTTTTGGCCTGCAGTGTTTTTTTCTGGAAACTTAGCCAATGGCCTTATGGGGTTTCCCATTTATATAACTATTTTCTTTCTTTGGCTGCTTTTGAAGTTCTTGATCAATACTTTCTGCCATTTTAATTACTGTGTTTCTTGATGTGGACATCCTTGGGTTGATTTCGTTGGGGGCTCTCTGTGCCTCCTGGATCTGGATTTCTGTTCCCTTCCTCAGATTCAGGAATTTTCAGCTATAATTTCTTCAAATACATTTTTTGCCTCTTTCTCTCTTTTCTTTCTGGGATCCCTATAACATTAATGTTATGATGCTTGATGGTGTTGCTGTGTTCCCTAAGTCTCCTTTCATTTCTTACTGTTTTTTTTTCCTTTTTTTCTTTTTAGCTTGGTTGCTTTCTATTACTCTGTCCTCCAGGTCACCAATCCTTAATTCTGCTTCCTCAAGTCCACTATTCATTCTATATAGTGTATTTTAAATTTCAGGTATTGAATTCTTCATCTCTGATTGGTTCTTATGTTTTTAGTCTCTATATTGAGGATCTCACTGAGGTCTTTCACTCCTCAAGTCCAATGATTATCTTTATGACTATTCCTTTAAATTATCTATGAAGTGTATTATTTATCTCCATTTTGTCTAGCTCTCTTGTGGTGATTTTGTCCTGTACTTATATTTGGGACATACTCCTCTGTCTCCTCATTTCGTTTGACTCTGTGTGTGTTTCTGCTTTAGGAAAATGACCTAGGTCTCCTGCTCTTGAAAGTAGTGTCCTTAAGAAGAAGTGGTCCTGTAGTGTCCTGCAGTGCAATGTCCCCTCTTCACCAGACCTGGTGCTTCAGAGGTGTCTCCTTTGTGTGTTGTGTGTTCCCTACTGTTGTGGCTGAGCCACTTTTTCTTTCAATTCCGTTGTCTTCAATGGCTCTTTTTACCTGTAACAGGCAGAGTTTGATCCCTGTGTTGTTACTGGGCCAGTCTGGGGCTGCCTTTAACTTGAGCTGAGTCAGACCAAGCATTTGCCAGAGATGCAGTAGCACCGAACTGTAGGGTGCTTCTCCTATATTGTCCCTTTAGAAACTTTCATTGGTAGTTGGGGCCTGCAGTGAGACCAGATGTCTGCCCCAAGACTGCTGCTGGTGCCACAGTTGGACTGGTGTGTATGTTTTTCTTCCCTTCTCTTTGGGGCAGGAGTCCCTTTGGAGTGGTGTTGTCCCCTGTCATGCCTGCTTGCCCAGTGCCAGGATTGTAGGACTGCTTTGAATGGGCTCTGGTCAAGGGGTTGTTGGAGGGGGTGTATCTGCAAGGGAATGCAGGGAGTGGGGACATTCACTG
Source organism: Nasua narica (assembly GCA_028533885.1). Taxonomy (NCBI): domain Eukaryota; kingdom Metazoa; phylum Chordata; class Mammalia; order Carnivora; family Procyonidae; genus Nasua; species Nasua narica. Next base: position 16,235,720 of record CM052801.1, on the reverse strand, counting down.
TTAGCAAGTGAGGTGAAGAGGGTTCCTGCTATGCTGGTTCTCACAGATGTCTATGTATTTAGGCTAGGAAGTGGGTATGGGAAATGGTGCCTGCCAGCTCTTTGGTTCTTAGAGAAGTTCCCCCCCAAACATCCCTGCATCTCCAGCACATGCTTTGAGATTAATAAATAAACTTCCCTTCCACCCAGCCATTTTTCAAACTGCTGTTGCTGTGCTGTATCTCAGCAGGGCTGTTTGTTGTGCTATCTCTTTAAGGGCTGTGATTCTCCTCTCCAGGCTCTCCCAAAGCCCAGCCAGATGATATTTAAAGTTCTAGCTGTTAAGCCCCACTTTGATTTTCAAAGCCAGATGTTATGGGAATTCATCTTCCCTATGTGGGTCCCCTGTGTCTGGGATGCCTGGCATGTGGTCTCATCCTCTCCCTTCTTTGCACCTGCATCATACCTCCCCCCCACAGTCTCATGGATTCATTTATCTCCCCACCACATCACTGGCCTTCCTACCTTCTTTGATGTACCTCTCCTCTACATTTAGCTGTGGGGAATCTATTCTGCCAGTCTTCATTGCATTTTCTGGACTATATACACTTATGTGGGTGTTACCTGGTTATATTAGTGGGATAAGGTGAGCTTAGGGTCTTCCTACTCTGCTGTCTTCCCTGGAAGTCTTTGGAGTGATGCCTATTTTTGTAAGTAGTTTCAGTCTTAAAAAAAAAAAGTGGCTTCAATCTTGATAATATAACCCTGGTACAGAGACTAATCAATATGATATTAAGTGTAGAAATTCTCAAAGATGCATCTAGGCTCTTCATTCATGTTTTATTAAACAAAGTAGCAGAGAGAATAATTTCCTGTAACATGTAATCATGTTTATGAAACTATAACAAACATTTCCCTTTGCAGGTAAACAAATTTAAAAATAATCATTAAAAGAAAGAAAAAATGGCATGCTGCAGTTTGTGAGGTGTCATATCTCAAAATGACAGAAACATATTTTTCAGAGCATTTAACTTTTAAATTTTGAAAATTAATTTGATAATTCAAATTCATTAAAAAATTCTCATTAAAGTCTTTAATGCAGAAAGCTATTTTCACATATTCTATATAAATTATTACTTAAAAACACAATCATCTTTCAGATGTTACCTTTGAGCATTTATCTGCATTTCTCTAAATAACATATTTTTATTTCTGCTTGTTGATTTCCCGGATTTGAATATTATTGGTTGGCATCCCAGAAAGGAAAATGAAGATTTAGTTTCCTTTTCTCTCCATCCATACACATTCAGACTTGTAGTCTCTCTGTTTTCCTACTACAGTTATATCATGATGTAAGTTAATGCCGCTTTCATTGTTTACATTGAACTATATAAACACTATCCTTAACTGAATTGCATAATATATTGTGAGTTTTTTTTCCATTTCTTGCAACATATTTTCTCCTGAAGCTAATAATTACCTTGCATTATAATTAGTCCATTTTTTGTGTACTTGGCAGTAGTTGAGCTCCTTTCCCCAGTTATCTAAATCTTGCCTTAGTGCATTCAAACACATCAGGTATTTAGTTCAGTTCCAAACTGGACTAGTTACTTCCCATGACTGTATTTCTGAGATCCAGGTTTTCTGCATTGTATTTCCTCCTCTATTCTGGTTTACACCCTTCATTTTGGTACAACATATGTTTTAGTAGCTAAATGGGAAAGGGAAGCCAGGAGATAACATTTAGAGATGTTGAATACCTGAGAAAGGTTTTATTTGATAGTTTGAGTATAGAATTAAAGGTTGGATATAATGTTCTCTCCAAAGTTTGGAGGTGTTGCTCCCTCACCTTCTAGCTTTTTGTATTGTTGTTAAAAAGTCAGAAACTGTCTGATGTCTTTTTTCTAAAGATTTATTTGTTTGAGAGAGAGTGTAGGGGGAAGGGGTAGTGGGAGAGGAAGAGAAAGAATATCAAGCAGACTCCCTGCTGAGTGCAGAGCCTCATGCAGGGCTCAATCTCATGACCCTGAGATGATGACCTGAGCAGAAATCAAGAGTTGAATGCTTAACTGACTGAGCCACCCAGGCGCCCCAATAGTCCAGTTTCTGATCCCTTGTATGTAACCTGCTTTCCTTCCCCGACCCTCCGAAAGTTTGTAGTATATTTACTTTGTCCCAGTGTTGTTAAATTCCATGGCAGTGCTTCTTTGGTGAGGGCCTGCTTTAAAGTATTACTCTGGGTAGTTGGTGAGTCCTTTCAATCTGGAAATGCATCTGGAAAATTCTGTATTTTATTTTTTGCTAGTTTTTCTCTCCATTTTTTCTCATCTCTCTTTCTGGAACTCTATTACATTAGTCATGTTGAAGGTTGGAACTTAGGACTTGATCCTTTACTTTCTTTTTTCTTTCATTTTTCATGTCTGTCTTTTGCTTTACCTTTTGGAAATTTTTCTTCATTTGATGTCTTGAATTTTTTTTTTATGTCCTAAATTTTTAATCTAGATTTTCATTTTATGTTTATTCTTCAGAGATGAACCATCCAGTCTCTTGCTTAGAGCATCCAAGCTTGGCTATTCACATTCTGGAGCTGATGGCTGAGAGATTAGAGGTCTCAACATTCCGTAAGTGAATTTTCCTTTAATTCTCAGATTTGCTGTATGCTACCTTGCTTTACACTATGCCTAGTGTTCCTTTAGGGCCCTGTAAGTTCCATCTCCAACTTCTCCACTCTGCTGTGTCTTTTAGGAGTCTGACCTCTATGGAAATTACCAACTGGGATTGGGTTTGGCCAGTGGGAGGGAAGTGACCCTACAGCCATACTACAGGGAATAGGATGGTTCTTCTGTACAAATGCTTTTCTTCCTGGTGGTTGATTTCTCCCCCTGCCCTTCCAGGCCTGCTTTTGGTAACCACTTTCTTCTCTTGCTAGCCCCAGGTACTTCCCTATACCATGGACGTTAGTTTTTCTTTGTCAAATTAAAATATATATTTGAGTCATGTGTAAGGTGAAAGTACAGATATATTCTGCATTAAAATGATGAGATATATGTGTATGGAACTTGCAAAATATATGTTATTAGGTATTTGGGGACGATTTAATTCTTGACATAGAATTCCTCACATAAAACAGTAACTTACTTGAAATGGATTTAAAATAAGGTTTCTGTAATTGAAATTTAGTGTATGTACAACTTTATATAGTATCTCAACTGATTAAGGCAGACATGAAACTGAGAACAAAGAGGATTAGTGACAGTGGGAAGTTGTTCAAATTGAGTGTGAGGACTGACAGATTTTGAATACTCCCATGGAAAAATTTATACTGTGTAATGATTGTAGTCTTACCATTTTGGTTTAAAAATTATACTCTTGAATCCTTAGCCAAATTAAGTGATTTTGGTTCCATGGACTGATGAGGATGTAGTTTTATAACTGTAGAGCATTGCTAAAATCTAATATGGCAAGCACTGGAAAAACACAGCCTCTTTTATTTTTAAGGCTCTTCAATTTGTCATTACTGATTAAGGGCTATCTGGATTGGCTCTTTCGGTCATTCAAATTATCCCAAGAGCTATCTCATTAGTAGGAGATTCTCCTATGAGATCACCATCTGTTTTATTCCTATGCATTATAGACATTTCAGCTTTGCTTTTGGGTGGGACTCTTGGGCCCTACAGTGCATCACTATTAGACTGTACCTTTAATAAGGTATCTCATAAGCCACATGTGATTTGAATCATAGAGAAAGGAATTCAAAGGGCAATTTCAGCTTAAACTTACCTGCCAAGGCCATTATCATTTCTTAACATTGCATGAGCCACATTTTATATAGTGATTAAATCCATGCTAACTAAAAGGTTCAGTCTGTTTCAAAGTTGTTTACTGAAGCAATTATTCTCTTAAGTAAAAGGTGTTAATAAGGAAAATCTTCATACCTACTGGTATAGGAGAAATACAGTGGCAGTTTACCTTGGAAATTTCAATGATGGTGGATTTTTAAAAAAAAATTTATTTATTTGTTTACGAGAGACAGAGAGAGAGGGAGAGGCAGGCTCCCCACTGAGAAGGGAGTCCAATGCAGGACTTGATCCCAGGACCCCAGGATCATGACGTGAGCTGGACAGGTACTATACCATCTGAGCCACCCAGGCGCCCATGATGGTGAATTTTTAAATTCATAGTGTCTACTGGAACCTTGTTACTCTAGATTTGGTCAGCAGATCAGTAGCTTGGACATCACCTGGGAAATTGTTAGAATTGCAGACTCTCGGGATTTGTCCCAGACCTTCTAAATCAGAATGTGCATTTGAACAAGACCCTTAGGGCATTTGTGTACCTGTTAAAATTTGAGAAGTGTGAGAATAAAGTATAGTTTGGTGGTCATTGGAAACGTGAAGACGCACTCACATCTGGCTCAGGAGAGTCTTATTTTCCATGGGTCATAGCGCCTTGAAAAATAGCAACCTGCAGCACAGAATTTTTTTTCTTTTTTGCATTTTATCCTGGGGTTACGTGGTTTATTTTTTAACTAAAATATTAAGATGAACTAAGAAGATATTATATGATAACATGGTAGATGATATTATGATTTTGAAAATATGTAATTAAGATTCTGCGAGGAGCAACTCTCTAAATGGTAAAAACTTCTCCCTGTCTGATCTTCCCTCACATCAACACATCCATGTTCTATTTGTAATACTGAATTTCTTCTCTGAATAAAGCCTAGGCTGTCCCCTTCTCTAGAAGACACATGACATTATATTTAGGAGTTGAGAGAATGAAACTGCTTCTTTCACATATCTCTAATATGAAGTGTTCAGAAAAATTAATCTAATTTACATTGCATTTACAAACAACCAATGACACCTTTTAAAAATGCTATAGAAAGAATAACTGGAAATTTTTGGAAGGAATAGTTTTTCATTACTTTATTTCTCCTTTATTTGAAATCTCTAAACACCTAAAGTATGCTAGAGTAATGTAGCTCTATAAGGGGCAAAGTCCCCTTTAGCTTGGCTGTCATATACTTCCTCCTTTGCTTCAGTAAACATGTATTGGTTATCTTCTCTGTACCATAAATGAGAATACAAAGACTAAGTCTCCATTCTAGAGTTGCTTGCAATCTCATAAGGAAGAAGGTCAAAGACACCAGTACAATGCCATATTATAAATGCTGTAATAGTGTTGGCAACACATGATGGAAAATAGAGAAAGATGGGGCTAATTCATTCCTGGGAATCGGAGACTGATTCATAAAAGAGGTGACTGCCGTTGGCATCTTGTTAGTGTATGATTTACGATACAAATATGGACAAATGTTGGCTTGTGCTCTCAGAGAAGGTAGTTGAATGAATATTTAAGTGGAGCCAAGCCTAATATTGGCAGGTTCGATTACACTGAACATTGTCCAAAATGTAACTTGATGGACAAGATTAGAATGAAATGATGTCTGCTAACATAGTAAAATAGAAGTAAATGGTCTTGTGAATGAGTCTGAATGATTAGTATTAAAATATCCCCCCCCCCCGCCCTGAACAGTTGTAATATTTGCTGCAGTAGAGATAATGGGACATTAGGATAATCAAAAAGATAACAGCTGATATCTGCAGTTTATAAAGTACCTTCATATTCACTATCTCATTTAATTTTCACAATAACCACATGAGGTAGGTGTTATTTGCATTTCTTAGTTGAAAAAAACTTTTCAAAGTAAGTAGCAGATCCTGGATAGGAAACCAGATATTTAAGGCTCCAAGGTTAATATTCTTTCTTCTAGAACTAGAACTCTCAAATCTCAATCGAAGTCTCTATTAATTCCAGATGTTATAAAGAAACTTCTCCCCTGACCTGAGGCCCCTTCATTGACGAGCATTTCTGGAAGGCTGGTATTGAATGTCGGGCTTTTCCTCTACAACAGCTCTTATTTCCACTGCCAAATCCAGCACTCCTTCTTTACCATTTGCCTTAGAGTAACCGGCATGCTATGGTGATTGAAAGTGGGAGATAAAGGCATAATGGAATTGAAAATTACTCTCAAGTTTTTAACTTGAGCAAGAAATGGTGGAGCCTTAAAGTGCAATGAAGAGTAAATGTTGACTTGGGTTTCCGGAGCAGACTGAGTTATGGTACTATGAAATTTGGGAATTTGGGCCAATTTAGGTCTTGTCTGTCATTACTAAGTGGTTGGGCATGGCACCAGCTGTCTTGAGTAAGTGGCCCTCCTGGAGCTGAGAGTCCTGGGTTATGGTTGGGTACTGTCCGTCTCAGCTGGAGAAGTTGGCACCAGTCAGAGAGGATGTTTCAGCCAACAGTCTGATCAATGGAAGGATGTTGAGAGACAAATCAGGAAACCAAGGCTTAGAACTAAGTCAGATGGCAAGGTCAGGGAAACATGGCAAGGTCAGGGAAAAAGAGTCAAGTCAGTGACATACAGGAATCCTGGTTTTTAGGCAGAACCCAGTACAAAGTATATGTGTTGAAAATAGAAAGTTCCTCCTAGATATGTCCAGCTTATGATAAAAATCACTTGCTTTTAATTTTTTTGGATGTTATGTAAGAGATTTCGAAACACTCCAGCATTATCTAGGGCTGGCTCAGGAATCACCAGGTTTAAGTCCACACGTTTGGGCCAAGCTAAGGAGAATGTAACTTGTTCTGTTCAATGGGAATGGATTATCACACATATTAAAACATAATTTATATCGTATATTAGCTTACTAGAAATACAGTCCAGTGGCAAAAATCCAATCCATCAGCTTTAATATAAAATTCTTTGGTATTTGTGGTCCCTCAAAGAGGTCCAGGTCCTAATCTCTAGAACCCATGAATATGTTCCCTTACATGGCAGATAGGACTTTGAGGATAGGATTAAGGCCAAGGGTTTTGGGATAAGCAGACTATCCTGGATTATCTAGGTGGTCCCAATCTGATCTCAGGAGTCCTTAGTATCTCCTGGCAGCAGGAGAAAGACTCACTGAGCCATTGCTAGTTCTGAGATACAGGGATCTGTGTTTAAGGAACTGAATTCTGCCAAGAACCATGATGACCTAAGAAGCAGATCTTCCAGATAGGAACATAGCCCAGTCTATGCCCTCATTTTAGTCTGGTGAGGCTGGCTTGCTATGTCTTTTGGGTAAAATGTGTAACCTCATCACACTTTTGTTTTCTCTTCTGTAAAATTGAGATGGTAGTACTTTTCTCATAGGGTGGCTGTGGGAATTAAATGTTGAATGAAAATTAAATGATGGCTTCCAGTGGTTAATATAGAGGAAGAATTCAATAAATAGTGGTTATGATTTTTGTATTCTACAATTGCTCCTGCTGCTATCTCCATTGCTACCATAATCAAATTGAGGAAAACAGGTGTTTTGGAAAAGTATACATAACACCGTTAAGTTTAAAATCAGACCCACCTTACTACTTTGAATTTATTATGGTCCAGTATATCCTATTTAGTAGTTAACTTTGCAGCTGGTTCTGTCTGTCTGATATCTCATCCTGATGAACTTACTTAATCTGAGCTAATTTTTAATTTCTCATTAGTCTTTAAGACAACTTGTAAATGTTGTTATATCGTTTTGCACAAGTTTTTAATCACATTGAGTGCTGAGTCTTGAAGTCTGTATGGCTTAGTGCATAGACTCATGTCTATAAGTGTGATAGATGGTGTTTTCAAAGATGGACTCAACCGTATCACCCATCTCATACACTCTTTTGCACTGTGATCTGCCATGCCCCCATCAAAAGGTAGAGTCTATTTTCCCTCCCGTTGAGTTCTCTCTGTCTCCATGACTTGTTAGGAATGGAATACTGCTCGAGTGATACTGTGTAACATCTAAGGATGGGCCTTAAGAGATATGCAGCTTCCTCATTTGCCATTTTGGAATGGACCATATTTAGAACCCACATATCCCATGTTGTGAAAAAGCACAGGTAGTTATGTGGTGAATCCTATCCAGAAGAGAACTAAACCCTTGAGCTGAAACCCTTGGCTGAGCAACCATTTGGCAGCCAGCCACGTGAGTGTAGCAATTTTGAACTTTCCAGATATCCCTACGTCTTAGCCAACGTCATGTGAGCTAGAAAAAAATGCCTGGTCTGTTTACAGAACTATGGAAGATAATAAATGGTTTCTGTGAGCCACTAAATATTGGGAAGCTTGCTATACACCAGTAGATAAATGAAATACTAAATTCACGTGACAAATAATTTCTCTAAATGCCTATGGCAATCTGTGGCTATAGAATTGCATAATTTTAATAGTGAGGACTAGCAATGTAGGTATTAAGCCACCATTTGGAATCATCTTTGCAAGTTTCAAGATCCCTTTGAAGAAGTGAAGGCTGAAGAGGAGTGAGGAATAATGAATACATTTCCAATACTCACCATTTAGTGTGAATTAAAGTAAAATTTCCTTCTACTGATGTCAAAGATTCTATAATTTAGTGCAATATATTGCTTTTTCAGCTTCACATCCTCACAACTCACCTTTTGTTTTCTTACTACCATTTCTTCACTCCTGTGGTTTCCTCTGCTTAAAAACCTTCTCTAATGTTGAATTTCTTGACGAGTACCTAGTTATTGTATGAAGGCCAGCTCAAATGCCATCTCCCTCAGAAATACATCACTGATTGTCTCAGTCAAAAATTCTGTGTATGCCAAAATATGGCATAGTATCCAAATTAGTTAGTAGACAAAATAAAAAAATGGTGCTTAACTAGTATACATGAACTATAGGGATAGAGATTGGTCAACTGTTTAATGAAAATAACAAATGTATCAGTGGAGTTACATACACATGTTTCAAATTACATTTTGTAAGATACCAATTATTTTTTTAAAACAGCTACATTCTGGTCTCACAGGTTTTGAACATTTTTATTCAGTCTCTATACCTTTGACATCAGTGTCTGTCTGCAATATCATGAAAGTTACTACTTTTGTTCTTATATGATTTTCCAGAAGATACCCTTTTCTCTTCCCCTGATATTGTTCAGGATATTCCACTTCCTGTGATACTGCTAGTAGAAAGTCTAACCCACACTGCAAAATCCCATTCATTCCTGTATGATAAGAGCAATTTTACTTCTTTATTTTCTATTCTTTCCTTTAGGCATATATTAATGATTTCCACAAAGTAATCATGTATCATCATTTGCAAATGTAAGGTCACATGCCCCAGGAATAATTACTGAATCAAGGTCAAATGTATTCACCTCTTTAAAAAACTCATTATTTTAGTTGAAATTGATTGACATTTAAAACTCGTGTTTTCAACCCTGGTTCACCCTAGAATTACCAGAAAAATACTAAGAACTATGAGTAGGGCACCCTGGTAGTCCCTTCTGCAATAATATAATCTAATTCATCTGGGATGGAACCTCAGAATTTTAGTTTTTGAAATGTCTCCCAAAGATACTAATGTGCAACCAGGGTTGAGAACCACTAATCTAAAACTTAGCCTGGCTAGAGTATTGGTTCTCAAAATAAGGTGCACAGACCAGCAGCAACAGTATCAACTGTGTATTTGTTAGAAATTCAAATGCATGGGCTCTACCCTAGGCCTAAACAGAAACTAAGGGTGAGGCTCTGCAGTCTGGACTTTGACAAGCCCTCCAGGTGATTTTGATGTATTCTAGAGCTAGAAACCCAGTGATTTAGGCTAATATTGGAATATTAATTTGTTCTCCAAACTAAGTTAATTGATAGGACAATATGTAGCGTGACAAATTTATAAGGAATCTAATATAAGGGAGAGTTAATTTGGGGGGAAATGACTTGCCTAATATGCAGGCATATATAGTAACCTCAGCTTCTATAGTGCTTTAACTATATATCTTTTAAGCATTGGGCAGTGGGTAGACCAAAGAATTCTCATATGAGGGATGACTAGCTCTGTGTATCTTGAAAGGACAAGCAAGTGTTCTCTACCCAGATACCCACTAACTCAGGGGCTACAGAATAGGTACATATACAGTACAGGTATTTTGGCCCTAAAATCCTACATGTCTCATTAAAAAAATATATTTTAGGATGATGTCATTCACCGAGATACCTTAGGGCCCGAGTAGAGGCTGGTAAGACTCAGAAAGCACAAACCTCCATTATAGTGGTAATTTTAAGATTCAGCCACACATGGCTTATTCAGTTGTACAGATATAAGAATGTAATGTTTTAGTGTTAATCTCAAGGCCTTAATTTAGGCATTATAAACCTTTGGTTTCCACTCTGGAGAAGGAATCAGTAATATCTTTAAAGTACCCTTGAGTTTCCTTCTGCTCATTTATCTCCCAGATCTATACTTCATGTTTACTCTCAGTGATAGCCTTTTTCTTCTAATAATTGACTTCTGAGATTCATAAATGCTTGAAAGCATGGAGAAAAATGAAAATTTGTCTCTTTGAGAACAGGGGCAAATAATATTTTAAGAGAGAGAAATGAAAAGATGCAGTTATTGTTTTTAAAGCCAGCGGCAAATTGTGCTGGCTATAGAGGTAAGTTTGTGCAGTGCTTTATGGAATTGAAAGTTTTGTCTTTACTTCCCTGTGTACTTACAGAGCTTATTCATCTGTCCTTTCAAAACCACCAGCATTTTTTATAAACGTGAAAAACACAACCAAAAAGCCTCAAACCTTTAATTGTTCTTGAAATATGCTTTAGGAAAAGTACAAGGCTGATGATGTGTACACAGAACATACATTGCTTTGTAATACTATTAGAAGAAAAAAAAATCTTGAAATGGCACCAATTTTGATCCTGTCTTTCTTTAGAGAGTTCAAGAAGGAGCAATCCCATGAGTTTGCATTAGGTATGAAGCCAATTTCTTAGAAAGGGTAAGGGAGTCAAAAAAAAAAAGGGTAAGGGGGACATAGACAGGTATCTGCTGGGGCTCCTGGGTAGCTCAGTGAGTTAAGTGTCTTCCTTTGGCTCAGGTCATGATCCCAGGGTCCTGAGATTGAGCCCCGAGCCCCACATTACGCTCCCTGCTCAGTGGGGAGCCTGCTTCTCCTTCTCCCTCTGCCCTCACCCTGCTTTGTGCTTATGCGCTCAATCTCTCTCTGTCATAGAATCTTCTTTTAAAAAGAAGAAAGTTGTCTGCTATGTATCACACAACAGAATTGGTTCTTCAACACCACCCTAGTCTGCTTCTAGTTGCCTTCCTGTGACCAAAGATGGGCATATTAAAGATCACATTACCCAGATTCCCTTGAAGCTGGTGTTTCTCATGTGATCCAGCATTCTCTCAAGGAGTATATGCACACTGGAGGCTAGGAAGTCATAATCAAACACCATATGGCACAGCCCAGCACTTCTTTTGATATGCATGGTGGAGAAATAACATGGTTCTTAGGAGGCATGTGTGGAGAGGTTGGTATCATTGGTGTCAAGTGAGGGCAGTGACAAAAACAACATCTGGGTGTTTTCTTGGGACACTTCTATGATGTGATTGAAATTTCTCTTGGCTACATGGCTGTTGGCTGTGTATCATTCAAACTCATTTGTTTGAGTCCTTTCCAGACTACTTCAAATATCTGGCCTCTACAGTTTTGAAGGAAAATTTAGCACCCAGGACAACTTCGATTTTTTTAAGAAGGGAAGGGATATTATAAACAAAGTAAATACTTTGAAAAGAATAAAGTGCATTTTGCATCTGATTTTCTACATCACCCTAAACTCTTGTGCTCCCTTCCCCTTCTGTAGTTCTTTACATATCCACTGCCAGTGCTTGTGCCTTGTATCAGAATGAGTTTTGGAGACTCATGAGCTGAGGTGACATCTGTGTTCCATCTCTTACTAGTTATGTGACCTATGGTGAGTCGCTATTCCTCTCTGAGCCCACATTGTAAAATGACATCTTCCTTATTCATGTCTGTGTACATCATGTTGTTTCTTTTAAATGACTTATTTAAAATAGATAGAAATCTTAATTTGTTACTCTACATCAAAACAAAGCTAATGGAACCAACTCACACACGTGTATGCATGTACGTACAGTCACCTAACTATGTCAGGTTCCTTGGTTCTCTGTTGAGGCTTCCATACATCGTGTTTGGAATCTGTAAGTCATGGCACTGGAAAGTAGACCTGACTCTACTCCCTTTAGAATCTGTATCCCTGGTTTTAGGAGAGTCCAGTGTTACCCAGAGCATTTATATTTAACCTGTAAGCTAGTAAAAGGAGGCTTCTGAAAGGTGACGAGACCGGTGGAGAACCAAGGAATATGATAGAGTCAGGGTGTGTGTATGTGTTTGTGTGTGTGTGTGTATGCACATATGTTTGAGTCTGGTTTTATTTGGTGATATATGAGAGCAACTCAACCTAAGATTTCCATTTGTTTTAACTCATTTGTTATATGTGAATTGTATATGAATATGAATGGTAAAGGTAGGATGATTTACAATATCAAAATAAGAAAGACTGTTTTAAAGATTATTTATTTGTTTGTTTGTTTGTTTGTTTGTTTGTTTATTTGACAGAGAGGAGAGAGATCACAAGTAGGCAGAGAGGCAGGCAGAGGGAGAGGGGGAAGCAGGCTCCCTGCTGAGCAGAGAGCCCGATGAGGGGCTGGATCCCAGGACCCTGAGATCATGACCTGAGCCGAAGGCAGAGGCTTTAACTCATTGAGCCACCCAGGTCCCCCAAGAAAGACTGTTTTAAAAACATAATTTTTAAAATTTCTTAATTTTATTGCTGAAGTATGTTGACATATAATGTTCAATTAGTTCCAGGTATATGATTCAACAATTCTGGACATTACTTGGTGCTGAGATAAGTTTAGTTACCATCTGTCACCATAGAATGTTATTACGTATTATTGAATATATTCCCTATGCTGTACTTTTTATCCCTATGATTTACATATTTTATAGCTGGAAGTTTGTACTTCTTAACCTCCTTCACCTATTTCACCCATCCCCTCAATCCCTTCGCCTCTAAGAACTACTGGTTTGTTCTCTGTATTTGTTAGTTTGTTTCTACTTTTTGTCTGTTTTTTAGATTCCATATATCAGTTAAATAATACGGTATTTGTTTTCCTCTGACTTATTTCACTAGTGTTCCGTTCTGTATATGTATATACCATATCTTCTTTATCCATTCATCTATTGATAGATACATGGGTTGCTACCATATCTTGGCTATTGCAAATTGTCCTACAGTTAACATAGGGGTTCATATATCTTTTCAAACTAGTATTTTTGTTTTCTTTGGGTAAATACCCATTTGTGGAACTGCTAGATTCTTTGGTAGTTCTATTTTTTATTTTCTGGGGATCCTCCATACTATTTTCCCGGGAGCTGTATCAGTTTACATTCCTACCAGCAGTCCATGGGGGCTACCTTTTCTCCACATCCTCACCAACACTTGTTATTTCTTGTAAAAAGATCATTATTTATTCCAAAAGTGTTTTCAGATAGGAAAAGAAAGATTTTGTTCTATTTTATTTTTATTTATTTGAGAGTGAACATGAGCATCAATTGGGAACAGCAGAGGGAAAGAGAATCTTAAGCACATTATATATATATCAGGTCTTCTTTATCCACATTACTCAACCATGAAAAGAATGAGGTCTTACATTTGCAATACCATGGATGGACCTAGAGGGTATAATGCTAAGTGAAATAAGTCAGAGAAAGAAAAATACCATATGATTCCACTCATGTGTGGAATTCAAGAAAGAAGATAAATGAAAAAAGAAAAAGACAAACAAAAATATAGGCTCTTAAATATAGAGAAAAAACTGGTGGTTGCCAGAGGGGCAGTGGGTGATATAGATAAAGGGGATTAAGAGTGCACTTATTGTGATGAGCATGGAGTAATGTATAGAATTGTTTAGTCATTATATTGTACATCTGAAACTAATATACTGTTAACTATACTTCAATAAAAAAAATTTTAAAGCATTCCTGAAAGAAAGATGGATCATAGAAGACACAAGAATTAGAATTACTTATTTCTTAGGTATTTTTATTTTGAGGAGAATGATACTAAAAGCATAGCAAATAGAATGAAAATGATGAAGAAGGAAGTTAACCAAAATCTATGTAAGGAATAAGGCATACCTAGCTGCTTTAAGTCAATCTGTCTTTAGAACTAGGTAGGTACAGGATCTATCCTATAAAGATACAGAAAAACGTATTTGTACATGATAAAAAACATATAAAATATTCTTGAGAACTTTGGGGGGAAAATGTCTGCAGTTAGAGAATACATACATTACTAGTGAGTAAACAGTAACTTTTGTCTGTTGAAATTATAAAACCAGTTGTAAATACATTGTGATTGATCATTTAGTGAAGAAAATCACTATTAGTAGAAAATAGCATAGGTTCACTAAGTCATGTCAGACTAATTTGGTTTCACATTTTTAAATTGTAGGTGAAAAGATGAGAGAAAACTTCATAGACATAATGTATTTTGATTTAATTAATATATTTTTATAAAAATATTTTATAGAATCTATGTAGAGAAAACAGTGGAGAAATGTATGCTGGATGATACTCAGTTAAATGGATTTATGGCTTGTCAAACAATTTGAGCTTCTTATTCCACCCCATGTATAGTTCTTCCTTCAAAACAAATAAGATGTATAATATCTTTGCCCTTGGTCTTGTCCTACTCAACATTTTAATGATATGTATAATGACATGGAAGGCATACTTATCAAATTTGCAGATGACATAAAGCTTGGAGCAATAGCTAATACGCTGAGTAACTGAATCTTAATTCAAAACAATCTTGACAGGCTGGAACTCTGGCCAAAGCTAACAAGATGAAATTTAATGGTTATAAATGTTAAGTCCTGTATTTAGGTTCAAAAAATATCAACTGTACAAATACTGGATGAGAGAAAATTTGGCTTAGAAGCTGTTTCTATGGGGGGGGGACTTTATTTTTTCTGCCTATAAATACAGTTTGAGCCTCTAATCTCTATTGGTAGAAGCTCATTCATTGAAAAAATATTTGTTACATCCCCACTATGTGCCAACTACATTTATCATCTTATTCAATTCTTATAGTATCTTGCCAAAACAGTTATATTTATCCTTACTTTATGGGTCAGAAAACTAATGAGCTTGTCCATCTGTATGCTGCTATTAAATGTTAGAATTGCTGTTCAGATTTAGCTTTTTCTTTGCAGGTTCAGCATTTTAGTATAGCTGTGCTATTCAATGTATGGCCCATAGATCAGTACCTTGTTAGAAATATAGAATCTCAGGCTTCTACCCCAGACCTATTGAATCAGAATTTGCATTTTAACTAGATCCCGAGGGGGAATGTCTGCATGGTAAAACTTAAGGAGCACTGCATTGTGTCATACTTGCCTCAGGTTACCATTAAAGAGACTGGATGTTACTCAACATTTTGGGAAACTGGCTTGTTGACCATGGCTTGAGAAAGCCTTGGGGAGTAGTAGTATTTTTCTCTCCTGTCTGTCAGTAATGATACCTGCACAGGTTAGAAAACACCTGAGAATTCTTACTCATTTCTGGATGCCAGATTTTAAAATGGAGTATTAATAAACTGGCAGGACCAAAAGACAAGTAAGTGATGGGAGATGTTAAAAACAGTTTCTCAGAAGAATTAAAGAAATTATAAATGTATAGCATTGAGAAGAGTCTCAAATAAGGCAGGATAGTTTTTTTTTTTTTTTCAAGTATTTTGCAGGGTGTCTTTAGGAAAAAGGACTTAAAATGTCATTGATTTGTCTTTTCCATTCTTTTTTTCTTTACCAAATATTTATTGCACACCTATTGTGTACATGTTATTGAACCAAACGTATCATTAAATAAAAGTAGAAAAAGACCAAGGGCAGACATATTTTACCTTTATTTTTTTGGTGAGCAAAGACTACACACAGGGTTGGGTAAGGAGCTTGGCATTATGATACCTGTTGTGAACAAGAAAGACAGTCAGCTGTCCTAAAGGAGGTAACAAGCCACTGGTTATGTCTTAAACAGTTCACTATTTGTATAGGTGATGCACACTTAAATAAACACATGCCAATATTTCAGAAAATGATCAGCGTTCTCCAAGTAATAAAGACTTGGATGAAGCTAGTTTAGTTTGAGGGATCAAGTGGTCAAGAAAGGCCTCTCTCAGGAGATGACATTTGAGCTAAATCCTGAGTGACAGTATTGAGGTGGCCATGTGAAGACCTAGGAGAAAAACATTACAGATGGAAAGAAGCGTTAATACAAAAGTTGAGTAAGAGTAAATGCAAATGAGGAAGGAGCGAGCCTGGCATGGTTTAGGTTAGTCCCAAACTTGGCATTATGTGGTTGAGAGGGCCAGATGGCCAAAGGTAGATTTTGATTTATGGGGTTTGGAGGACCTTTCTACCAATGTCACCATCCAGCAAGGAAATGAATAGTGAGCTCCCTGTCACATTATGTCACATAGCCAATAGAGGCTAGATGATTCATCAGGGAAGATTCAGAGTAGAATCCCAAGGAAGAGATTACAGACGGTGTTCTCTAAGCCTTATCCACTCCAAAAATTAAGACCCTGATTAACTATCACTTTAAGGGTTTCTAAGAAAATGTATTTGCTCCTTATTGTTATAGTTCTACCTGTAAAAAAAAAAGTTGGTATTCAAAAAAGCATGTATTACTACTTTTCTCCTTCTGCCTACCCCCACCCCCACTGTATTCATTTCCCCTTTCTTAATCCCTCCCTCCATTTACCCCCCTTTCATAATTGGATGCATAAATCAATCCCAGGGGAAATTATGGCTATAATTAAAACATTATATTAGCTTAATTACGAATAAATAGCTCCTCCGCAGTTATCTCAAGATTGAATGTATGCAATGATGGCTAGAGTACCTTATTTCTCCTCTGTGTCACTCTCAGCTATGGTGGCAGACTGAAACAGTAACTGATCGGTTACCATGGTTTCCAATGGAGGCAATGTAGCATGTAATTATTGCATACAGCTATCATTACTAAATTCTGTATGGCATTTTGATGTAATTCAATAAATAATTTGAATCATAACTCTAGAAGAAGGGTACAACTGCTTGCAGGGTAATATTTTAAGGAAATACATAAAGTATTTTTTTCCATACAGCTTTCCTATTGGGGCAGTGATGAATAAAATTTGGTAGTTGGTTCTAATTGCTTTTGTCTTATCTCAAGAAAAATTGGTAAAAGGAAGTTTTGGGTGCCTTGATAGGTAAAGTACTGTTGTTTCTGGTACTAAATGAAGCAAGATCCTTCATTTGGTTTTTAGTGTGGTATTTAGTGAATCTTATTTCTTTGGGTTTGTACATCTTTAACAATGAAATAAAAATGCATGCTTTGTGAATAGAGGAGGAGAGACTTTTAAGCCAATCTACCATCTCCTCCCTCCCTACAGATTCCAGAGCAAGTTTCTCCAATTTGTCACTAAGCGCTAACTAATTAAGGAATTGTCACTCTTCTGGCCTCTTCTCAGTGCTATGCACACTACCGGATATAAACGTGGGTGTGAGGGTAATTCTTCATTATGTATTCAGGGGAACTGCCAAGTGTTTGCATTTGTATTGTTATCATTTGAAGATAAATCATTTCAGTTTATTTTAATAAAAGGCAATCAGACATGTATCTACTTTAAGCTTCCTCATGCCAATGATAACCCCCACTCAACTGATTTTCCCAATCATTTGCTTTCTGTATTACTGTGTGAGAAAGCCAAAGTCTTAACTAAGTCACAAATTGGCACCGACACATGGAAACAGAGAAAGACTGATGCAAATTTGTTCTTAATCTTTTTATGAACTGTGTATTCTTCTGTAAAGTTTTTAATTCATCAGGAATAATCTAGAATACTTGTAAGGATATACTCATTGACGTCTTTATCTCATATGTTCTTTTCCTTGTCTTTCTCAACCACTTGCATGATGTCATATACTCTTTGTCATTCAACATGTTGTGGGTGGATATAGAGAAGTAGAAGAAAACTTATATACGCAGTTGCTTCTTTCACAAAGTATATGGTCTACCTGAGGGAAATGAGAAGCACACACAACATAGTATAAATAACAGCAAGAAAACAAACACTATCGTGTATCTGAACTATGTTTAATACATTCTCCCATTTTACCTGCAGTGCTAATTCACTGCGCTGGGCCTCTGTTC
Source organism: Nasua narica (assembly GCA_028533885.1). Lineage (NCBI taxonomy): Eukaryota > Metazoa > Chordata > Mammalia > Carnivora > Procyonidae > Nasua > Nasua narica. The sequence goes on along the minus strand of CM052801.1, from coordinate 16,217,623 downwards.
TCTAATATGTCAAATGGGGATACTCAAATCTGGCTAACTGTGTATACAAGGATTCAGTCTGATAACGTATGTGAAGTTTATACTATGCTTGGTACATGGTGGATATTCAATAGAAATAGAACCAAAAATAATGATGAAGGTCAAATATTTCACAGAGATACTATGCATTAGTTGGGTAGGAAAAGGAATTGGAGTGATCTGGGGAAGACATCACAGAGTAGGGTTTAAACTTAGACCTGAAGGGGTAGGCATGTCTCAAAGTATGAAACAAGGCAAGTCTTTCAGGTGAAGACAGTAGCATATAAAAATGTGTGGATATCTTCACAATTGATTTTTTTCTATCAATGTGACCTTTAAAAAGTTATTTTAGCACTGAACTGTGTTTTATTTATTTTTATTTTTAAATTTAATTTTATTTTTTCAGTGTTCCAAGATTCATTGTTCATGCACCACACCAAGTGCTCCATGCAATACGTGCCCTCCTCAATACCCACCACCAGGCTTACCCAAACCCCCCACCCCCCTCCCCTCCAAAACCCTCAGTTTGTTTCTCAGAGTCCACAGTCTCTCATGTTTCGTCTCTGTTTTATTTTTTAAACTATATTTGCATTTGCAGTTCTGAGAGGTTGTGTTGAGATTTTATTAGGTTGTTGTCTTGTTATTTTAAGAATCAGTGAACACATTCTCTATTTCCCACCAAGTAGTAGGTGAAAATATCCTAAGGCACCAGTCACAGGACTGCCAAGAAAGCAATACACAAAGGGCCAAATATAAGCAAAATATAAACAGAATTTGTAAAGTGGAAGTCTTTTGCAACTGTTTTGCTTTGGCCTATTGTGTTCTTATATTCATCCTTTCCTCATTCCATATTTTATTCCTTTTATCCAATAGCTTCATGTTGTGCTTTGCCTGTGCTCTCCAATCCCAGTACAGCAATGGGATAAATGAGTATCATTTTTTTTAAAGATTTTATTTATTTATTTATTAGGAAAGAGAGAGAGTGAGAGAGAGCATGAGAAGGGAAAAGGTCAGAGTGAGAAGTGAACTCCCCATGGAGCTGGGAGCCCGATGTGGGACTCCGAGATCATGACCTGAGCCAAAGGCAGTTGCTTAACCAACTGAGCCACCCAGACGCCCAATAAATGAGTATCATTAAGCCTAAGTGATGACTGGCTGCAAACATGGTTCCACTCAGGAAATATGGACATTTTCAGAGTCAGGCGAGAAAGAAAAAGCAAAGCCTTCATGGTGGGCCCTGTTTTAAGTGCTAACTCAATATTACTTAAAGTATAGAACATTAGTGAAAACTCCAACTTTAAATAAGGCAGTTAAGCTAGCCATCTGCATTTAAAGTGGGGGCAATGGTTAGATCAAATAAGAATGGATATCTAATTCAGTATGCTTTTAAGGAGCTGAGAAGGCGGTTGAATGGACTCTTCCCTTGGGAATGGACCTTCATGGATTTTGCGTTGATTGAGAGGCAGCTCTGTCTTCAAAGTCATAGAAGTGTCTCTTTTCCTGTCCCTCTCCCCATTGTATCTGCTGAGGGATGCTCTGAATAGGAGTGTGTTGCAAGTGAATGCTGCTGGTATGGCAGACCAGTGTTGAAGAAATTTAGTCTGGAGATCTGCAATAGACACTGCGATATACATCCCATATCTCCCTTCACTGAAAGATTTGTTCTCTCAGTTGCTCGAAAGACTGCCAGCAGATAGCCTCCAATTTTCAACCACTTCAAGGATTGTCACAGCTTCAGATGGCATCTTGTCTAACATCTTGGCCCTTCCTGAGTTGGCTAACATTCTTCCACTGGTAGATGTGGAAGTAAAAAGGCATGGCTCTCTTGATCTACCTGAAGACCACTTTGTTGGGACCATTCTAGCTCCAGAGTTCAATATGGATTTGGCGGAAGCTGCCATTGGGCGTAGGTTGTGGCTGAACCTCTCTGCATACTTCTGCTTCTTTCCCTCCCTTTCACAAGTGTTGGTAACAAGGACACTCCTTAATAAATGCCCTGCATGCTAAACTTTATCCTAGAGGGTGATTACCAGGGCACCCAATTTGAAGTAAGATCTTTTCTTTTAGGTAAAGTCAGTTTCCGACTCTGTGTTATGTGGGACACTGGTCGGAAACACAGGAGTTTGTTGTATTGAGATATTTGTTCTCTCAGCTTCAGCATGACTGGATCTGGTCTAGAGCAAGTGGAAGCTCAGATGGTCAGTCAGAGTTGCTAGATGCCTTGACCACTTATCCAAGGTACTTTACAAGAGGTTTGATTTTCTAAATGAGCCATGCTATTGAAAGGTTGGTGAAGGTACTGTGTTTTCAGAAATCCTCCAAAGACACCCTGCTATTTCTAGGAGATATAGTTAATTTTTGCTGTTAGACATTATCGTCTCAAGGTTGACACGTTTTTTAGTTAAACAGTTGGAAACGGAAAAGAAGATCCTAAAATTCTGATCATAAAATATGGTAGTTAAGTTTGTTTGAAGAATAAAAGATGGGTGTTTATGCTGAACCTGGAAAAGTATCTAGTTAAGGAGACTTTACAGATACGTTAAAAATAAATCAAAATAGCTGAAGATTATTCTTTTAGACTGTGCTCTGCTATTGCTTTCTTTTTCTCTACCACCCACTCAGATATGTTGATCTCCAAGAGCTGCACATAGCATTTTTAATAATACATTATATTAATTTCACAGCTACACTTTAAATAATAGCACAGCTGCAGTTGTCATTGAACAGTGTATGGAATAACCTTGGAGTAGTCACTTATTTATTCTTACAGTGGTTTGGGTTTAATTGTATGTGGGCTTTGCCTTAACTTATAAAAGGTATTTGTATAATCCTCATTAATAACTAATTCTAGAAGTTAAGAGTTATAATGGTTCACGTTTTGTTAACACCATTCATACTTGTCCCTGAAGTACTTTGTGAAAAAGGAATTCTAAAGGACAGAACTGCCATTATCTGGGTTTTAAATATTTGCAGAATTGGGATAGAAGGAATCATTCTAAAGTCACTTGGGCATAGAAAAGGGTTTCCCTTTGTTTACTTTAGTTTCCAACTACGTTGCCTCCTTTGGAACATAAAAAAATTTCTTGGCAGTGTTGACAGGAGCTGAGTAATCTTGTAAGTTTAAACTGTTCTTGAAGTTACTGCAATATTATATTTAAAATTATCTGCCGTTGGTGTGTGGGAGCTGGTTCCCACCACCTTGACAGAGCTGATTGTGGCACATCTCTTAGCACTGTGTGCAGTCACATCATGATGGTAGCTTGAAATTAGCTATGGTGGGACTATTTACACAAGTCTGTAAGTTAGAAATCCGCACCCCATCCTAACAGAGACAGTCATTAAACATTTACTGGTATATCACTGTTAGCTACTCATACCCTTTACATTTCTCCGGAGAAGACATACAGATGGACGACACATGAAAAGATGCTCAACCAGACTCATCATCAGGGAAATACAAATCAAAACTACAATGAGATATTTATGCTTGGGTTTTTATGCCTAGGAGGTTTATAGTAAGTGTACACCCTCTTAGTGCTCCTCACTGAGCCCTTAATAGTCATTTACCTTAAAATATGTAATTACCTCTAAATAGTCCCTAAGTATTACACAGAAATTATAAATTAGGTAGTGCATTTGGTTGTAATATGTAAGGATTCTACACAAAACAGTTGAAAGCTTGAAGTAATAGAAACTAAATAAACTAATGATACACATAGAAGACTGAAATAATGATTAAAGGGAGAAAGATCACAGAAAAGTCCTCTTCTGAAGCCTAATTAGCTAAACAGAAAAAGTAGTTTGTCAAAGGCTAAAAATAAGCAGAAATCAGACAATTAAAAGTCAGAGTTTATGCTCTCAGCTTGAATGTGACAGAAAAACGATTCTGTGTTCTAGTGCAGCAGAAAATACACTTAGCAAAGGAGAGTCAGTAAAATCCTGACAGATTTTTTTTTTTTTTTTACTACCACTCAATTTTGGGGTAGAACATAATAAAGGGATAAAAAAGCAACACTGGGAAAAATCCAGAAAAAAACCCTTTGTGACCATATGCACTTAAATTCAAGGGCAAGACTTCAAGTCTTATCTTCCAAGGACAGCAAAGTTCAGAAAACAGTCAGAATAAACTGGGCCTTAGTATAGCATTACAGAAGGGGAGGAGCTCAAATTCTCTGACAAGTGTTTCATACATTTCAAACCAAATAGTGATTCCTTCTCGATTTCCAAAAACTTGGGCGAGGATTGAAAGGAGTCAAACTGAAGCTTAGAGGAGCAGAAAAAAGTCTTAAATAAGACGTGAATGCTGTCAAGGGACCTTCACTCAAACATGTGTCGAAACTAAAAGTTAAGAATGAAATACATTAAGTATGAGAGTGATGAAAGGAAGTGAAATAGCTATTATAATACAGTACAACAAAAACAGAAAACAAAAATCAATAAATGAAAGAAGGAAAGAATGAGTGAACATAGTAAAAGCAAACCCAGAAGAACTCAGTCTTGAAAAAAATCAAAACTAAGATTTATAATAAAGTATTGTAACATTGTTTATGCTGAGGAATAATTTACAACGAATATTAAGTACAAGTAGAAAAGCAGGGTAAGAATATAAAAGAAAATAAGATGTAAAAGATTGGATAGTAAGCAAATTGAGAACTAAGATAACACGTTATGAGCTTACAAATGAGAAAGCTTAAAATGAGATTTTAGTATAAAAGCTGGAAAACAAAAATATTTAGAGATATGATAGAGGAACATTTCCCAGAAATAAGGAAAAAACCTAAAACTTAAAGGACCATACCTCAGAGCAGGAAAAATTACTTGGAGTTAGCAACACTGAAACATATTCTGGTTAATTTATTACACTTAATAGTAAGATCCCATTCTTGAAGAATCACAATTATTCACATATTTAGAAAGAAAAATTGATTTGCAAGATAAAAATAAATTAGGGCCTTCTCAGAATACTTCATAGTAACATTTAATGCCATGAGACGGCAGTGAGATTGCTACAGGTTCCACTGGAGAAAAAAGTGGGACCCAAGCATATTATACAGAGCCAAGCAGTTACTAAAACAAAAAGCCATAGCAGACACTCCTAGACTAGAAAGAACTCCAGGAAGTCTTAAAACTCAAAACAAAAACTCTCCGCAATAATAGCAAAGAACTAGATTAAAAATTTGAGGGGTTGTGGCTACAGATGGAATGCTTATGGGCATTGGTGATAAAAATGTTTAAGTGGAGTAACTACCTTTCCATGGTGTCTGGTTACATCTAAACTCAAAGCAGATACAAGAAAAAAGTAATTACTCGAGTTTTTAAATATTTTCTAAAAATTTTTTCTTTAATATTCTTAAATTTAGCACCACTCAGGGCTAGATGAATCTTTGTTGGAGGGGCTCTCATGTACATTGTAGGATGTTCAGCAGCATCCTTGGCCTCTACCCACTAGATACCTGGAGCACCCATTTGTAACATCCGAAATGTCATCAGATACTGTCAAGTGTCCCCTAGGTTACAATATTTCTCCTATTTGAGAACCACTGCCTTAGATGAGTCTTTCAGAAGCAAGTATTTTTGTGACTAAGGAACAATTATAATTATACTCAGCATTTCCTTGAGTTTCACCTTTGTTCTGTTATATCTTACTGGAATTAAATTTACTATTTCAAAAACAGTAGCTCATATGTTCTGTGAATCCATCATTAAAGTCATTTTGGCTATTTATCTGTCTATATCAATTGATCCATCATCTACCTGTTATTTGTCTCTCCTTGTATCTGCTTATGTGCGCAGGGAAATACTCATAACACTAGATGTCTAGTTGATGACATTTTAGGTTAATTGTTTTTTATATTACTTTTTAAGTGATGAAAGATATGTTTCAGTAAGAAAACTGTTACTCTAAAAACAATATACTTAATTTTGCTTGATTCATTTATTTATGACAAAATGTTGTTAAGTCCAAAAATACACATAGACTTTAATATGTTTTATTTCGTGTAATGCAACTGAATGGAATTGTAGAAAAATGTGTTAAAAGTTGCTAATACCTAAAACTTCAAAATGCTTTATAGTAGGTCAGCTTAACAAATAAAAATATATATACCTATTCACTGAAATTATAGTCATATATTGATAACAAGATTGTAGATAAATACTTTTTGTGGATAAATACTTATTACATGGAAAGTTGTTAATGCTATATTAAATAAAAAAGTAGGTTTTTAAATGTCCCTACTATATTATGCCTAGTTTATATAAATAAAGTGTTATATAGGTATAGAAAAAGATGAATTATCCACATAAAGGTTTTTATCTCCAGGTGATAGGGAGTAGGTGGCTTTTATTTCTTTCTCCATAATATTTCTATTTTCTATATTGGAAACTTTATTATAGTAATTTTATAAATTTATTTTTCATAATAAGAAATATTATAAAAGGCACTTTTAATTTCAAAATGAAGATATAGTATCATGGGTATTCTTGACTCTTCATATTAAATAGTTATACTAAATTTCCCCTTAACTTCCTTTGCTCAGAATTGCATGATGAAAATGGACACTAGATAGCTAAGAGAGAATTTTATACTCAAGAATGTTGGTGATTTCAGCTTTGGGCCCAAAAATTTTATGACGATCGAGTAAAATAGAACAGACCCTGAGAATAACTCCTCAGGAAGAGAAGTACCGTCAGAGTTGCAAGGAAGAGAGAAGGTCAGGAAAAGCTTTTCGATACCTAGATTACCATTGTAGAAGGGGGACAAAGACAGCATTAACTGGAAGAGGAAGGATGAGCTTGGATGTGAGTCACCTGTGTGTTGGGCAGCCATATGTAACCATTTTTCTGCTTCTCACCTTGTGGGTGTGCTGATGCATGTACAAAACTACTGGTGTGCAGAATCCTACAAAGAATGCAATAAAACATTTAGCATCAACAGCCATAGAACCAACCCTGTGCACATCAGAGATGCATCTTAGAATTTCTGGAGCATTTTAAAAACATTTATCATAAAATACTTACTTTGTAAATGAATCTCATTTTTCCTTATTCCTGTAACACACATACACATATATATACAACCATATATATGCAATCATATGTATATGGTCACTTATGTAGCAATGAATGTTTTGGCATTCATAAACCATCCCTCTTCAATTTAATGGCTTTTATAACTTTGATTATTACAGAGCATATGTCCTTAAATCAGGATTTATGAACCTTACATAACTAAATAAAACTGAAGACACGGGAACTGAGAAACCTGAATTCTGTACTTTAAATTGATACTTTTATTCACGAAGTAATGAATTTCCTAATCAAAAATATTAGCTTAGTTTCAATTTCAAAATGAAAAAAAAATGGCCTAGGAAAAGTAAATGACAAAAGTAAATAGCAGATTTTATATTAGAATGCAAATATTCTGATTTGTGATCAGGCATGTTAACCACCAAATATATAGCCTCTCACAAATGCAAAGTGCCATGACATTTTTTATTCCGTATCTTATTTCAAAGATTTTTTATTTTATATTATTTTATTTATTTGACAGAGAGAGAGATCACAAGTAGGCAGAGGGGCAGGCTCAGAGAAAGGAGGAAGCAGGCCCTCCACTGAGCAGAGAGCCTGATGCAGGGCTCGATGCGGGGCTCGATCCCAGGATCCTGAGATCATGACCTGAGCTGAAGGCAGACGCTTAACCCACTGAGCCACCCAGGTGCCCCTATATCTTATTTCAGTATTGATCACCTTTGCCCTATAATAAACCTTCTTAAAAAGTTTTTTTAGTTTTTTAAGTTTTTCTGCTTCAGTAAGTAGAGATGAATACACTTAAAAAATCAGAAAGACAGAAGGCAACAGCAAAGAAATAGAAAATATCAAGAAGAATTGAAAGGAAATCTTAGAATTGAAATATAAAGTAATTGGAAGGTGAGAGGAAAGAGTCCGTGAATTTGTAGGTAGATGAATAAAAATTACCCAATTTTTGAACAGTTGAATAAAAAAAAAAATGAACAGAGCCAGTGGACCTGTGAGATAGTAACAAAAAAAGTCTTTGTGTTATTTGGACCCAGAAAAAGAAGAGGAGTGATTTGCAGAAAAATATTTGAGGAAATAATGGCCAGAAACTTCATAGATTTGTAAAAGACGTGAACCTACTACAGATTCTAGAAGTTCAGCAAACTCAAAACAAGATAAAGCCAAAGAAATCCAAATCCAGACACATAATCAAACTGCTGGAAACTAAAGTCAAAAAAGGAATCATGAAAACAACCAGAGAAAAACACCCCATTGTTTAATGGGGGGAACAATGATTCATTTGAGAGCTGATTTCTCATCAGAGACAGTGGATGAAAGAAGGGATTAAAACATTTTTCAAGTGATAAAACAACTGTTAAACCCAGAATTCTTTATCTAGCAAAAATAATTCTTTAGCAATAAAGGTAAAATAAAGACAATTTCAGATAAGGAAAAACTAAGAGAATTTGCTACCAGCAGACCTGCTGTGAAAGGATTTCTAAGGGAAGATGATCAGAAAGGAGGGAGATAATACCAGAAGGAAACTTGAAGTATCAGTAATAAAAAGAAACCTAAATAGTTAATATCTAGCTTAATATAATAGATTAATGTTTTCCTATTGAGCCATTTAAAATGTTAGGTCAAAAGAAAAAATTATAATGTTGTCTGATGAGTTTTTAATGACAGTGTTATACCTAAGACAATTATAGCCTAACAGGAATGGGGAAAGGGACATATATGGTGGAGAGGTTTTTTTTTATACCACTTGAAGTGATAAAACATTTGATTCTATGTATACGGTAACAAGTTCAGTATGTATACTTCATAGAGCAAACATTCCAAAAAAAGAAACACAAGAAGATAAATTAAAAAAAAAGATAGTAGAAAAATTTAAAGAGAATACTAAAAATGTTCAAATAACCTAAAAGAGGGCAGAAAAGAGAGAACAGAGGAATAAAAAAGAGTGGGAAAAGCTAAAAATTAACTGCATTTGTATTTGGGGACATTAATACTCTTCTCTCAGTAAGTGATAGAACTAATAAACAGAAAATCAAAAAAATACAGAAGAATGTACAGTATCCTCAATAAACTGGATATTAACATTTACAGAACATTCTACCTACCAACAGCTAAATACACATTCTCCTCAAATGCACATGAAACATTCACCAAAATAGACTGTAGCATGGGGCATATAAAACAAAACTTAACAAATTTAGAAGAATTGAAACCCTGAGAATTATGTTAGTATGTTCTATGACAAAGAATTTAGTTAGAAATAACAGGAAAATCTTTGATCATTTAGAATTAAAACAATGCATTTCTAAGTAATCTGCAAGTCAAAAGGAAGTCTCTAGAGAAGTTAGAAAATACTTGGATTGATAATACAACCTCTCTTATTTAAGCAGTGCAGCTGAAGCAGTACTTTGGCAGAAATTTACAGCATTTAAATACTTATAAAAGAGGAAAGATCTGAAATCAGTGACCTAAGGATTTCAGTCTTATGAAACTGGACGAAGAAGAGCAAAATAAACCCAAAGCACTGGAAAGGAAGGAAATAATAAAGCTAAGAGGAAGGGTCAATAAAATTAAAAACACTAGAGAAAATCAAATAAGTGATACTGTAAAAAAAAATCAATAAAATTGTTAAACTTCACTAAGGTTTCCTAATAGTAAAAGACAAATATTACCAATACCAAAAATAGAAAAGGAGTTCTAATTATAGACTCCACATACATTAAAGGGTAATGTTCATGTGATCAGGTGGGATTTACTTTGGGTATGCAAGGATAGTTCAACATCTGCAAATCGGTAAGTGCGATACACTATATGAGCATAGGATAAAAAACCTACGTTCATCCTTATAGAAAAATCATTTAACAAAGTTTAACATCATTTCATAATATAAAGCTCTAAACAAAATGGATATAGAGGTAATATATTTCAATATAATAAAGGTCATATATAACAAGCCACAATTAACATCATACTTAACAGTGAAAAGCTGAAAGCTTTTCCTCAAAGAGAGGAACAAGACTGTGACATCCACTGTTACTACTTTTGTTTGCTAGAAGTCCTAGCCAGGGGAATTAGGCAAGAAAATGAAAAAGCAATCCAATTTAGAAAATAAGTTTTTAAATTGTCTGTGTTTGGAGATGAAATAGTATTATTTATAAGACCTCCTAAGACTCTACCAAAAGACTGTTATAAGTAATAAACTAATTCAGTAAAGTTTCAGGATACACGATACAAAATCAATATAAAAAATCAGTTGTGTTTTTATACACCAACAATGAATTACTAAAAGGAGAATTTACCAGTCCCATTTACAATAGCATCAAAAAGAATAAAATAGGTATAAATTTATCCAGAGATTTGATCAAAAGATCTGTACACTGAAAACTAGAAGACATGATGAAGGAGACTGAAAAATAAATAAATAGAAAGATATTCCATCATCACAAATTGGAAGAGTTAACATTGTTAAAATTTCTATATTACCCAAAGGAATCCAAAGGAATCACCGATTCAAATGCAATTCCTTTTTTTAAAAGATTTTATTTATTTTATTATTTGAGAGAGAACCTGAGAAGGGGAGGGTCAGAGGAAGAAGCAGAATCCCCCCTGAGCAGGGAGCCCGATGCGGGATGCAATCCCAGGACTCCAGGATCATGACTTGAGACGAAGGCAGTTGCCCAACCAACTGAGCCACCCAGGTGCCCTCAATTGCAATTCCTATTAGCATTCCAATGACTTTTTCTTCACAGGGATAGAAAAAATAATCTTCAGATTTGTGTAGAATCACAAAAGACTTTGAATAGCCAAAGCAATCTTGACAAAGAAGAACAAAGCTGGAGATACCATCCATTCTGATTTCACACTATCTTACAAAGCAATAATATTCAAAAACAGATGTTACTGGCCTAAAAACAGGCATAGATCAGTGGAACAGAATTGAAAGTGGAGAAATAAACCCGTGCTTATATAGTTAATTAATTTAGAACAAAAGAGCCAAGAATACACAGTGGAAAAAAAGATAGATAGTGTTCAATAAATGGTGTTGGGAAAACTGGATACTCACATGCAAAAGAATCAAACTGGACCCCTATCTTACACCATACACAAAAATCAACTCAAAATGAATTAAAGAAGAAAAGACCTTAAACAATAAATCTCTTAGTAGAAAACAGTGGGTAAGCTCTTATACATTGCTCTTAGTAATGATTTTTTTTAATTTGGCACCCAGAGTATGAGCATTTAAAGCAAAAATAAAGAATTAGGACTATATCACACTAAACACCTTTTGTACAGCAGAGCAAATTAACAAAATGAAAAGGCTACCTATAGAATATTTGTAAATCACGTATCTGATTAAGAGTCAATATGCAAAATATCAATTGAACTAAAAATCAATAGCAAAAAATATATATAACCCAATTTAAAAAAAAAACTGGCAAAAGAACTGAATAGGTCTTTTTAAAAAAGATTTTATTTATTTTCCGGAGAGAGTATGAGAGTACAAGCAGGGGGAGCAGCAGGCAGAGGGAGAAGCAGGCTCCCTGCCAAGCAAGGAGCCCAGTGCAGAGCCTGATGTGGGACTTGATCCCTGGACCCTGGAATCATGACCTGAGCTGAAGGCAGATGCTTAACCAACTGAGCCACTCAGGCGTCCCAACCTGAATAGATATTTTTCTAAAGAAGACATACAAATGGACAACAGGTTCAGGAAAATGTGTTCAACATCACTAATCTCCAGGGAAATGCAAATTAAAACCACCGTGAAACATTGCCTTCACTTGTTAGCATGGCTATTATCAAAAAGATGAGACAACTGGTAAGCTGGTAAGGATGTGGTAAAAAAGGAACCCTTGAGTACTTTTGGTGGTAATGTAAATTGGTGCATTCACTATGGAAAACAGTATGGAGGTTCCTGAAGAAGTTAAGACCACCATATGACCCAGCAGTCCCACTTCTGGGTATATATATGAAGAAAATAAAATCATTATGCTAAGTCAAATAAGCCAGACAGAAAAAAGACAGATACTGCCTAATAGCCTTTAGATACAGAATCTATAAGAAAAAAAAAGTTGAAACTCATTGAAACAGAGAGTAGAAAGTCATTGCTAGGGGCTGGGGAAAACAGGGAAAGGTCAGTAGAAGGGTACAAACTTTCAGTTATAAGATGAGTAAGTTCTGAGTATCTAATGTATAACATGGTGACTATAGTTGGTAACACTGTTTTGTATAATTGAAATTTTCTAAGAGAATGTAACTTAAATGTTCCCACACAAAAAAATACCCAAAAATATCAAATATATGAAGTGATGAACGTGTTAACTTATGGGAATCCTTTCAAATGTATATTATATATATCAAATTATTATGTTGTGTACTTTATATATCTTAGAATTTTGTCAACTACAAAAGCTGAAAACCAAAAGGATAGCAATATTATGAACAGTTCTCTAGACATTTCCAATAATTTAAATTAGAGAATTTTCAAACTCACAAACTATCAACATTTGCTGAAGAATAGATAACTTGAGTAATCCCATAACTATTAAAGAGATTGAAGTTATAGTTAAATTCTTCAAAAAAAGGAAATGTACATGCTACGATTGTTCCACTGTCTAACTCTACCAAACATTTAAGGAAGAAATAACACTAACTCTACATGATGTTCTTCAGAGAATTGAGGAGGAGGGAACATTTCCAAACTCATTTTATGAGACTAACAAGGCCATAATATCAAAACCATACAAAGAAAATACACAAAAATAAAACTGCAAAGCATTATCCATCATGACCAGAGACCTAAAACTCCACGACAAAATATTAGCAAAAAAATCCACCAACATATAAAAAGAATAATAGAGGACAATCAAGTGGGGATGCACTTCAAGTGTGCAAGGCTGCTTTAATATTTGAAAATAAATGAATTCCACCATATTAACAATCTAAATTAGAAAAAACATATCAACTGACAAAATTCAACAACCATCATGAGAAAACTCCCCAGCAAATTAGAAATAGAGGGGAATATCCTGGTAAAGGGCAGCTGCAAAACATCCAGAGATAACATTACTTACTGATGAAAGGCTAAGCACTTTTTCCCAAAGATCAGAAATAAGGCAAAGATGTCCATTCCCACTGCTGTTCAACACTGTACTGAAAGTTCTGGATAGTTCTCAAACAACATAATTGTTCATGGAGAATATCCTTGTATCTACAAAAACTTCCTGGAACTAGTAAATGGGTTTGAGGTCACAGGATACTAGGTAAAAGCACAAAAATCAATTATAGTTCTATGTACTACCAATGAACAATGGGAAACTGAAGTTGAAAAAAAATTTAATAGTTTCAAAAAATGAAATGCGTAAGTATAAATCTAATGAAACATGTAAAGGAAATGTATGATGAAAACTACAAAATGCTGATCAGGGACATCAAAGACCTAAATAACTAGAGAGATAACGCTGTGTTCATGGATTAGAAGATTCGATATAGCAACATTTGCGATTTTCCCTATATTGGTCTATATATTTACCACAACCTCAGTCAAAAATTCCAAGAGGAATTTTTTGTATATGTATTGGTTATCTGTTGCTGTATACCGAATTATCCCAAAATGTAGTAACTTAGAACAGTGTACGTTTATTATCTCACAATTTGGACGAGTCAAGAATCTGGACACACGTTATGTGGCTTCTCTTTAACTGGTCTGTCAGAGGCTGCAATTGAGGTAAAGGCTTGTTGTCATCTGAAGTCTTGACTAGAGAACGATCCATTTCCAAGTTCATGTGGTGATTAGCAAGATTCTGTTCCTTATGGGCTCACAGACTAAGAGCCTCAGCTCCTTTGTAGTTTTTGCTTGGAGGCTATCCTCTGTTCTTAACCATGTGGGCATCTCAAGCAAGGCAACTTGTTTTCTCAAACCTGGAAAGAGAGAGTGAGTCACTTCCCTAAGATGGGTAAATGATTTCAGTGAAGGGTGATAGAAGCTCTTGAAAGGTAGGTTCCCCTGAGTGAGTGGTTTTAGAGTAAAAGTCTGAGGGAGCAAAAGAAATGACCCAAGTTTCTCCTTGCAGGAAGAGGTTTTCTGGCACAGGGAGTGGCAAGTGCAGAGGTCTGAAGTGGAAGTATGTCTGAAGGTTTAGGGCAGAGCAGGAAGGCTCGTATGACAGGAGCAGAGTAAGTAACAGGGCGGGAGGAGATGTGTAGGGAGGGGCAGGTAGTGAGGGCTAATTTGCTGGATGAATGGGGTCAACAAATCAATAGAAAAACTTTGATCGACTTTTACGGTCTATGTTAATGGTTTTTAATTTTTCACAGAATTATTTTTCCCTTGATTTGTGTGTAGTTTTACTCTGTTAGTTGAGCTCGGTTCATATTGCAAATAGCGTCATTTCTTAGTTGCTCATCATCATTTTTAGCAACTGAAGTTAGTTGTTAAATTGTTTATTGGTTTTTCACTGTGGAAAAATCTTATTTTGCATCCCTGTTTCCATCACTGCCATTCTAGTTTCTGAACTCTTTGATGATTCCCCAATTTGTTCTTCCATTGTACAGTCCCGGACAGGACATGAAACTGTATTAGAAATCTGACCTGAGATTATACATAATGACCAAGGTATTCTTTTGGAAGTTTGAGGAACACAAAATTAAAGCCCGTGTACTTTCAGTTATAAACAAAAGCCTGAGGACACCTGGGTGGCTCAGTCTGTTAAGCATCTGCCTTCAGCTCAGTCATGATCTCAGGGTCCTGGGATTGAGCCCCACATTGGGGATGGGGGGGGGTTCTTGCTTAGCGAGGAGCCTGCTTCTTCCTCTGCCTGCCACTCCCTCTGCTTGTGCTCTTGTGTGCTCTCTATCTCTGACAAATAAATAAACAAACAAACAAACAAATAAAAAAAATCTTAAAAAAAAAAAGCCTGAATGTTCTAACAAAGGGGATATTTGACCAGTTTGGGGGATAGTTAATTCTTAAATTTTTATTATTGAAATATGGCCGGACAGTTAATTTTTAATTGATATTCATCTCTTGAAATTGCTACCTGGGGTGAAAACAGCACACTGATTCTCTCATTTGAACTTCTTAGGGACAGAATATTAGTTTTTTTCTCTGCTCTCCTTGCAGACTTAATGCTGAATATTTATGATTTTTTTTAATACACGGAACTCCCTAAACATAGCTGAAGAAAAATCTGAATGTTAAGAGATGATCCAAATTGCAAATCTTTTTCAGATTTTTCCCAAAGAAGTTTTAGTATGTGAATAATGGTGTGCAATATAGAAACCATTTATTTCACTAAGCACTAAAACAACACATGTCGAGAAGATAAAGTTACACTTTCCCATCTTCCTTAGCTGGAGCAAAGTCTTGAATGAACTTCTGGGCGTGTCTTTCATCGCCAAGGAAGAAGGGGGACCTTATTCTTTGCAGCTATACATACTAGACCACAAAATTAAGTAACACCACACTGGAGGGGAGAGGAAATCCTTACAGATCTGTTTAGTGTATTCATCTTCCTCTCTTCAGACTGTCTCATGCTGAGTCTATGCCAGACAGATAAGAGCATATCTTATTTTTAAATGCCTATTTCTTCTCCCAGAAGAATTTCTCCAGGGGCAGAGCATTGCCCCTGTATCAGTAAATAAGCATACCCTGGTGGCTGCTTGAGAGGGAATGTCTTCTCCTTGGGAATTCAGATAGAAAAAATCAATATGCCAGGTTGATCTTCACTAAATGACAAAAGAAAAGACAGGGTTGTACATAAAATTTCCTGCTAATATCATATATGTACAACATTGATTTTATACACAGAGAAGTGGATGGATTGATTTCAAGATACTGGCTCACAGAACTGTAGAGTCTTGGCAAATCTGAAATCTGATGAGATAGGCCAGTAGGCTAGAGGCCCAGAAAAGAGTTGAAGTTGAGTCCAAAGGAATTGGGCTGGCAGAATTCCTTCTTGCTTGAGGGTGATTGAGTCTTTGTTCTCCTAAGTCCCTCACTTAGTGGATGAGGCCCACTCACTTTTTCATTTTTTCAGAGTCTATCGACTTAAATGTCAATGTTATCAAAAAACCACAGAAATAAGCAGAATGTTTGACCAAGTATTTGTGCACTATAGCCCAGCCAAGCTGCAAAACACACAAAATTAACCATCAAAAGTTTATTAATAATTTTCCTTAAATTGTTCATTAATATTACCTATATTCTCTTAAAAGCTGTTAGATTAATTTATCCCTCTTGTGAGTTTACCTAATAAGTCAGTTCTCAAGAGATTAAGAATATTTTTTAAATGAGAACATATTGGTTAAACATTGAAAACATACTATGTAAAAGTGAGCAAAAAGAACTTTTCCAAAAGTCCAGAGGAGAATGCAGTAGAGAGATATTTGTGATTTATGAAGTGCATTTTATGTTGAAATGCTACAGATTCTAATCCTAAATGATGACATGAAACTTTCTAGCTCTTTCCAGGGCTGCTGCCAGCACTAAATGTGATGATGGACACTCAAGGGAACTCTCTCGGTTGGAAATGTATTAGAATTTAGCAATTACTTCTGAGGGGTACTTTTTTTGGTAGGACCCAGGACTGAAGTGGACCCCTGTTTGATACCTGATGACATTTTTTCAGAGAAGTCTTAAGAAAAACCAGCCTAAAGATGTCCCATAGTTAGATTCTCAACTCCTCATGACATTTCATCATACAAGTATCCTAGAATCAGGCCCAGGTATGGTTGGTGGCCAGTAATAGCTGCATATAAATAGTCAATTATATAGAAGGGATGGTTCAAATGGCTTCTCCCCAGGAGGAATAAATTTGGAGATGAGAAAAGAACAATGCCTAGATATTCTTTGTGTAAGAAATTGAGAAGTGGCCCACAAAGCAATATCAAGCTGGCCTCCAGAGAGCTTACTGCTTGCTATAAATTGCCTAGAATTTAAAATGTTAATGTCTATGTTACTTTTTGGGTTTCCTCCTTCATGCAATGAGTAGCTAATAGTTGCATTAATAAAGAAGGAAAGAATATTATACATTGTGGGCAAAATTATACTAATTTTCCCTCTTATGCCAGGTTTGTATTTACTAATTCATTTATATGTGCAGACACTATTAAGATGAAGTTTATGGAGGGTTGTATTTTCTTTCTCACCGGTTCTATGCATTTAAAAAAATCTTACGAATGTTATTTATGTACAAATGGAAGTAATGCAACTAGTCCTGTAGAGCAGTAGTTCTCAAAATTAAAAGTCATGTGCAGGGTTTGTTCCAACACAGATAGCTGGGCCCTATGAACAACATTTTTGATCCAGTAGGTTTGGGGGTGGAGTCTGAAATTTGGAATCTTAAAAGTTTCCTTGTGATTCTGGTGCTGCTGGTTCTGGGAATATACTTTGAGAACCAGAGTGGAGGGTTTTACACATTGAGAATTGCAAGCTTTTGACCTTAAAGGAATTCCACCAAGGAAGAATAATAAATTCCTTTTTTTTGAAAAAGATCTTATTGGTAGGGGAAGCAGCTGTTTAGGTTATTAATACAAGGTGGTAAATTATTATTATGCATATCATACTTAGATATGTTTTCAAATTTTTAGCTTGAAAGTTTAGATTTGATCCTTTCCTGGGGGCGCCTGGGTGGCTCAGTGGGTTAAAGCCTCTGCCTTCAGATCAGGTCATGATCTCAGGGTCCTGGGATGGAGCCCCTCATAGGGCTCTCTGCTCAGCAGGGAGCCGGTTTCCCCCTCTATCTCTGCCTGCCTCTCAGCCTACTTGTGATCACTCTCCTCTCTGTCAAACAAATAAATAAAATCTTTTTTTTTTTTTTAAGGTTTTAACTCAAGTTTTTTTTTTCTCCCCAAATTTGTTTATTTTAATTTTTCAGTGTTACAAGATTGATTGTTCATGCACCACACCCAGTGCTCCATGCAGTACGTGCCCTTCTCGATACCCACCACCAGGCTCACCCACCCCCCCACCCCCTCCCCTCCAAAACCCTCAGTTTGTTGCTCAGAGTCCACAGTCTCTCCTGGTTCATCAC
>CM052801.1:16119360-16199040 GCA_028533885.1 Nasua narica | reverse complement strand
TTTCACTCCGCATAATCTCTTCTAGTCCTGTCCATGTTGATACAAAAGTTGGATATTCATCCTTTCTGATGGAGGCATAATATTCCATTGTATAGATGTACCACATCTTTCTTATCCATTCATCTGTTGAAGGGCATTTTGGTTCTTTCCACAGTTTGGCTATTGTGGCCATTGCGGCTATGAACATTGGGGTACATGTGGCCCTTCTTTGTACTGCATCTGCTTCTTTGGGGTAAACAGTATAGACATTTTAACAATGTTTATTCTTCCAATCCATGAGCATGGAATGCTTTTCCACCTTTTTGTGTCTTCAATTTCTTTCATGAGTGTTCTGTAGTTAAATGAGTAGATGGAGTGGGGACTTAAAGAGTTTAAATTGTTTATCCAAACATGTAGAGCACACACAAAAAATGTTACTCTATAGAGTAAGTGACACCACAAAGAAAATGAGACATAAGGCATAGATGGCAAGAAGACGCTAGCAACCCTTATAAAGGACAAAGGATTAATATGCAGAATCAATACAGAACACTTACAAACCAGCTAGCAAAAGATTGATGGCTCCATAGAAAATAGAGTAAGGGCTATGAACAGGCAATTTACAAGAGTTCTAAATGGCTGATAAAAGATGATGTTAGGCATAGGGTGGCTGGGTTATGGACATTGGGGAGAGTATGTGCTATGGTAAGTGCTGTGAAATGTGTAAGCCTGATGATTCACAGACATGTACCCCTGGGGCAAATAATACATTATATGTTAACAACAACAGCAAAAGAATCCCAGCAGTCTAAAATGCTGGTTGTGTACAAAGCAATGATGGAATGAAGAGTGGGAAAAAGTAATAAATACAAACTGTGGCCTTATGACCATATGCAGAAACATCCATCTTTTCTTTCTTGGATGTGACCAGGATTTAAAACTGTGGGTCTGGCAGATTGTATTCTTATTTCCATGTATTTGCTACTCCCTGGGGAGAGAAAATAAATTTTTCTACCTCACTAAAAAAAAAAAAAGAAAGAAAAGAAAAAAAAAGATGATGTTTCACCAGACAAGTAATTAGGAAAATTCAAATTAAAACAAAATACATTTCACACTCATCAGACCAGTGAAAGTTAGAAAGTCTAACAATATCAATCGTGGGGAAACAGGAATGCACCTATTAAACTACTAGTGAGAGTATAAATTGGTTTGACCACTTTGAAGACTTATTTGGTAATACCTAGTAATGCTGAAACTGTGCATACTTGATGACCCAGTGATTGTTCCTCTAG
This sequence comes from Nasua narica, assembly GCA_028533885.1. NCBI lineage: Eukaryota > Metazoa > Chordata > Mammalia > Carnivora > Procyonidae > Nasua > Nasua narica. Next base: position 16,197,769 of record CM052801.1, on the reverse strand, counting down.
GTATGTATCCAGGGTAATACTCAAAATATATGGTAATACTCAAAATATGTAATAACTCAAAATATATGCTATCAGGGGTAGCAACCAATCAGAATAAACATATTGCAAATGACTCCCATGGTCATATTAGTATATTTCTTTTGAATGTCACTCCTGTATATGCCTTAAAGAAACTCCTACACACATGAACAGAGACATGTGTAAGAATATTCATTACAGCATATTTTTGTGATACAAAAAAAAAAAACCCTGAAAATAACTTTTCACATAATCATAGAATGGCATGCTCTTCAGCAATTTAAATGAATGAACCATATCTACATAAATCAGCTTTGTTAAATTTCACTAGATAATGAGAAAATTCAAAAGAATTCCTATGGCATGATACCATTTTTGTGAAATTTAAAGCACTTGAAATAATACTATATATTTTTTATGGGCACATGTGCACGTAGTAAACATATGAAATACACATAGGAAGGATATGCTCCAGCTTTAAGAGCATATCCCTGGAGTGCAAGGAAGGGAAATAGGTTAAGGTAGGAGAAGTTTAGCCTTCCCTATCATCTCTCATTTCCTAGCAAAATTAGTATGGCAGAATATTAACATTTGCTAAATTTAGGTTTAGATGTCTTTTTTTTTTAATTTGCACGTGTTTCATTACTTTTTATAAAGGAAGTGGATCATAAGGAATAACATGGAGGACATTAGCAGAAGGAAAGGAAAAGTGAAGTGGGGTAAATCGGAGGGGGGGGATGAACAACGAGTGACTATAGACTTGGAGAAACAAACTGAGGGTTTTAGAGAGGAGGGGGATGAGGGGTTGGGTGAGCCTGGCGGTGGGTATTAAGGAGGGCACAGATTGCATGGAGCACTGGGTATGGTGCCTAAACAATGAATCTTGGAACAGTGAAAAAAAATTAAATAAAAAAGTAATTTAACGTGGTGGAACTTATATTTGACCCTTATCTCTTTGCTTTTGAGGCCACAGAGTTTTTCATTACCTAAGCTCCAGAAGAGAGATCCTAGCCCTACCTCACAGAGGGAGCTTTTTCTTACCAGAACTGTCAGCAGCATGGTTAGACTCGAGTGTCATGATGGTTATTTGTTTAGTGATCATATCCCTGGAGGCCCCTGATCTATCTTAGGCCACATGATATGATGCTCGAGGAGTACAATGGTCAAATGGTGGGATTGCTGGCAGAATAATGTGTTCTTTGCATACTCTCAAGATTAATTCGGGCACAGGGGCTGGATTGGGCTGTGTATATTTGTCAGAGATCCCTATTTGAGAAGTGTTGGCATCACTATGAACACAGGGCATTGTGCATGCACATTTATTTCCTCACTGTGCTAGTGCTAGCTAAGGCGATAGGATGGAGATCTTCAGCCATTTTGTGAGGTCCAGCTAGTTGGTCTTTCCCTGCCTCTTAGATTTTTGTCCAGGAGCACAAGCATTTTATTTTGGTCTGGGATTTCTCCACCAGCTCATGGCTTTGGGGCTCAAGAGGCACCATTGTTTGCCATGAAGACCTACAGATGAAGGTTTCTGAATGAACAACAGGCCCAGATGCCAGTGAGAGAGATCATTTGCACTGGCAGTCAAAGCATGTAAAAGCAGTGGCCTGGGCCATTTCTTCTTTACTTGACACAAAATTATGGTGGAGTTAGGGGCCTCTGGGGTTTAGAGTAGGGATTGACAGGATGTATATAAACCCTTCAGGGTGGGAGAAATGAGGAGATGTTGGTCAAAGGGTACAATTTCACAGTTAAAAGATAAATTATGAGGATCTAATGTGCAGCATGGTAATTACAGCTAATAATGTATTATATATTTGAAAGTTACTAAGAGAGTGAATCTTAAATGTTCTCACCACAAAAAGAAATCATAGTCATGTGACATGATGGAAGTGTGAGCTATCTTATGGTGCTGATCGTTTTGCAACATATACATGTATCAGGTCATTGTGTCGTCCACCTTAAAATTATACGATGTTGTGTGTCAATTAAATCTCAATAAAGATAGGGAAAAAACCCTTTAATCCTAGCCCTGCTATAATATCTGGTATGATTGAATATCTCAAAAACATAAAGGAGCTGTCTACATGATAGCAAAAAAATAATTGGCAAGAAAAATTCCATGAAACCATTCCCCTGAACTGGCCAATTTTGCCTTTGAATGATCATTCCCTCAGTAGTTTAGTCCATATTTAACCACATAGTTTATTTTCTTTCTTTTCAAGGTTCTTTGACCTCAAGGGATACTATGTACAATCTTAAGATTTATTTTTTCTGGCACATCCAATGTTGTACTCTAAGATATTTTCTGAAGCAGCCAATGTGATTAATATTTATTCAGTTTCCTATGTGGATTACTTAAATCTCAGCATAGCAAACTGATACATTGAGATAACACATCAATAATAAATGAATGAGATATGATAATGAATTAGATCTGTGGTAAATAAGAAAAAAAAAATCTATGTTGTATTTGAGAGTTACCCTAAATCAATTTCTTTGTGGTTTAGGATGAGTAGATAGTGCCAAGAAATACTTTGTCTAACCTAAATCACAAGTGTAACACTGAACAGATATTTTTAGTGCTAACCTGTTAATATCTAAATATGATAATATGGTAATGAAACTAAGTTTCATGTGAAAGTGTTCGAGGGCCGATAAACTTAAGTGATAATGTTGTCTTATTTTAGACATGAACGTTTATTAATTGAACAATTTCAGATTTTGCAAAGAATAGGGTCGGGAAATTATGATATAAATATTAGTGTGAATACTGTCCTTGGAAAATGGTTATTAAAATTCATTAGAAGTAGATATTGCTCATCAGAAGATCTTATCAAAGTTTGTAGAACTGGGATGGGTAAATAACTTGTAAGTTATTTAATTATATAAATATACTATGAATTAAATTATTTATAAATAATTTATAAGTGATAAATAACAATGGATATATGAATGAGTTGATTCTCTAGGTAGTATAAAATTTTTATTTTAAAGAAATGTCTAAAAAGAACTTTGGTGGTCTCTGCGTGAAAACTAGAGCTGCTAGCTGGATCTGTAAAATGCTAGATACACAGAAGCTTGCTTTATAAGAAAAACAGTTTAATGCTGTAGTCACTAAGGTCCCTTTTCTCTGAAGTTTGTCTCCCCTCTAATACCGGGATGGGGTCCTAGCAGCTATGTTTTTGTTAGAGGACCCTATTACCATTAGTCCTCCCACCCACACCTTTTGACTGGGCCACGAGTGAACACATGATCCAAATTGCACCAATCAGATCTTCTTCTACAGAGAGATACTCCTGGAGTCTAGCTCAATCTAGAATGTTGTTATGAACAGATGTCATGTAAATGAATCTTTGTCCCTCATCTACGGGAACAGTAAATTAAGCTTACTCTGCATATTATGTATCGTGTTCGGAGTTCTAAATGACAGAGTGAGGTCTAGAGGACATGCTGGTCTAGTGCAGGCTGAGTGTTCTCAGCAAAACTGGCCACACACGTACACGTAAATATGTACTATAGAAGTTAGGGGACGAGTAAGGAGGGGACTCTTTCCCAGAAGTCGAAAGCTTCCTTTTACACACTCTGATCCATGAAAGAGTCAGGTTGAAATGGTTTATTATATGGCACCTCATGGGAAGGCACTGCAGTGAACAAGGGTGTGTGTCATAGGAAAGGCCTACACGCAGAACAAAAACAGAAATATACATACAGACATATGACGAGGCCACATTTATTGATTCCAGAGAAAATTAAAACACTCATGTAAAACAGCATATGCGTCCTCACAGAACACAATCCTAAAAAGCAATTAGTTCGGGCTTCAAAGGGATTTTGCTGAATATGAAAAATGGGTTTCAATTGAAATTTTAATTAGGACCCTAAAACACATCAGTACACTTACTGCTGAAAGTTCACCACAAATTGCAAGCTTTGGATGATGGGTTGGACTTTATTTAAGCTGGGTAAACATCATTGCAGGCATTTTACCCTATTGGAAGGGCTCGTAGAAAACAGAAGTTTGCAGCCAGAGATGGGACCAGAACGGTGACATTTGCAGGTGGTGGTAAGCAGTAATGGGCTTTTACTATTGTTTGTGGGCTAGGCATGAGGACATTGCAAAGACTATGGTCATTTTATGGACTTGAATGACACTGGATAGCTTCAGCAGAGTTTGGGAAGTGAGATGGACAAGTCAGCATAAAGAAAGAGGACCAGTTCTTCCATCTTTCCACTAAATTATAGATGTTTTCTAATCAATACACTAAGAAATCCTGAATTACCATTTTTTTTTTATTAAGGGAAGGGCACTTGGGTTACAGAAAGGGAGGGGAGAGGGAGAGAAATGTTTTGGTGACTTTCTCAATATTCTGTTAGAAAATACATGCTCTTGGCTTTTTTAAAATTGGATTTTCAAGCTCGGGTATAAAAACAAAGATGGCCCATCAGTTCCTCTCTCCTTTTCCCCCTTCTGTCTGAAAAAAAAAAAATTAAATTCCTTTTGTCCAAGAGAATATTCCTATTGCTTTTGACTATGTATCTCCATTAGGTAGAATTATTCACCCTGAGCCCCTCTGTGTTGTTGATTGCAAGGAATTCTCTGGTCGGCTACATTTCAAATCTGTCAGAGCCAGTGATGTACTCCGGGTGCAGCCAAGTGTGATTGCTGTTAAAGCTATTGGTTCAGATGACCTTGATATTGGGTCTTTTCATGACTGCTGCTCAAGTTTTCTACTCTGCTGGTTTCTCACTTCTCTAATTGCTGCTGACTGTTCAAAACCCAGGCTTGTTTGATGTGCTTCCCATTTTTTATAACATTATATCAGCTCCTCTAGAATCCCATGTTTGTAATGTCCCCATTAAATAAACATCTAGAGGAGGGGTTTAAGTTGCTTATCATAGTCAACTGTCATCCTAGTGAAGTATCCCTCATTGGAGCCTCTTGGAAATAATGGAAAATTCACTGCCTCAACACAAGGTGAGATATGACCATTTTGCCAGTTTATCAGTTAAGATGATTTGGACTGCTGGTAATATAATTAATGACTTAAATAATAGAGACATTTATTTCATATACGAAAGTCAGAGGTAGGGGATTCCTGGGTGTATTTGCTGGGTCCAGTGTTTATTAGCTGATAGCACCTACGAAAGGTACAGAGGAAAAAGATCGGGAATAGTAGAGACATCCTTGTGCCCACAGCTCTCGTCTGATACCTGTGAAAGGAGGGGCAAGGGAAGAAGAATGAGGTAGCGAGAGAATTAGACTATACTGAAGCTCTGAGACACCCAGAAGCCGCCTAACAGGGGGCTCTACTAAAAATAGTGTCCACAGAGCAGTCTCATGTTGGGCAGAAATGACCGAGTCCCCACGTCCCACTCTGCTTAGTGAGTGAATGGCTAGCCCTTCCTGAAGAGCTTGACCTCCCCTCAGTTGCTGCCGTGGATTGTTTGCAGCCAGTGGCTGTTAGCTTACAACTGACCAGTAAGCTCTTTCTGGAACAGAGATCTGAGGGCCATCCCTCCAAGGCTGCCACGCCAGCTTTAATTCTGCAGCACAGTGATGCCATCCAGGATCCAGGTGCTTTCCACGTCTGTGTTCTGTCATGCCCAACATATTGGTGGTCTTCAGATTTACTTCATCATTGTCTAAAATGACTGTTAAAACCCCATGTCTTCACACGGTTATGTACAAAAGCAGAAAGGAGAGCTTATCCTTGCATGCCTCTGTTCTTAGGGAAGGAAGATCTTTCTTTAAAGCAGCCAAGCCCATTTTCCTGTCAGTCCCATAGGCCAGGTTTGAGTATCATGGATATGCTGAAGCTGCAAGGGAGAGTAGGCTGTTCTTTTTTTTTTTTTCCCTAGCTTTTGAACCGAACCATGGGGAGTAGGTTATGCCAGCAAACGGGGGAAGGTGGTGGGGGTGGCTATTCAGTAGGTAACCTCCCAGTGTCTGCCACCCTCAATATTGCTAAGGTGGCACTTCATAATTTTATTCCCAGAAATTCAGACAATAGAGGTTATAAATTGATTACTGAATTTATGACTTGTTACACTGGCAGATTATTTTGCTTATTTTGCATTCCCATCCCTCCCACCAGCCAGGAATAGGAAAGTTTTATTGCAGTCTTTCATATATATGTCTTAAATATGTTTTTATGTACGTGTGGAACATAGTAGGAGCACGTTCCTTTTCTTTTATTGTTGCTGTGGTCCACAGTTTACTAAATGTCTAAGTGAACAGATCTCCCAGCATATTGTTGAGACTGATCTTTTAAAAGGACTTCTGAGAAGTCTGATGACATTGATCGATATTTGTAGTTCTGCCATTGTAAACTTTGAATTTACTATCCACCCGTTCTCCAGTGCTAGAAAGCTACAGGCACACTTTCCTACTCTTCTCCCCAGGCCTAGGGAACTTAATGAATAATTAACTGACTAAAGAAATTAATCAAGAGCCATTGTAGTTGAAAGTATTCAAAGTACAAACATCTCTACTGTTTCTCCATTAAAATGCAAATATCATTGATGGCAAACTTCTCTCTTTTCCATCACTGCACCTTAAGTGCTGAAAACAATGTCTATGGAATACAGTAGAAGCACAGTGAATATCCAAGCAATAGAGTGGAAGATTGTAGGGGAAGGGAGGGAAATCCAAAGGGGGAGAAATCAGAAAGGGAGATGAACCATGAGATACTATGGACCCCGAGAAACAATCTGGGGGTTTGAGAGGGAATGAGAGTGGGGGGAGGGGGTAACCAGGTGATGGGTATTGAGGATGGCACATGCTATGATGAGCGCTGGATGTTGTACTTAACTAATGTATCATTAAACACTGCATCAAGGACTAATTATGTACTATACAGTGTCTAACTGAACAAAATAAAAAAAAGAACTATAGAAGTTTTTAAATGGAGGACAGCAGGTAGGATCTTGGGGACGATGTAGCACTTGGACCGGACATGATGAGTCTCATTTGATCTGGCAGAGAGGAAGGAGAAAGGGTTTGCCAAATGGAGGAACCAGTACCCAATGATATGGGTAACAGCACCCAGGATTGTGGTGAATTAGCATTATATATTAACGGGTGATGGGAGAAGCAGGGCAGAAGGGATGTAATATTTGTTGAGTACCTATTGAATATGAATCCCTCTACTAAGGATTGTACAGGAATAACTGAGGTTAGCTGAAGCCTCCTCATACTGTCTCCTGTGTCATTGCATGCTCAGTGATTTGCCTTCACTCTGTTCTAGTTTGGATGTAGAAATCAGTATTTCTTTGAGTTTCTAAAAAACCAAAAAACCCCAATTCACCCACAAAACTTTTGCCAATTGGTGTAAATCACAGTTTCTTGACATCAATACCATAGACATTTTGGGCTGAAAAGTCCATCATTTTGGTGCTGTCCTGTGCATTATAGGATGTTTATCCCTGACTTCTACCCACTAGATGCCAGCAACAGTCTTGCCGCCTAGGAAGGACAACCAAAAATGTCTCCAGACACTGCCAAATGTCCCCTAGGGGGCAAGTCGACTCTGAGAATCACTGATGTAGGTGATACCAAAGACAGGAAGGTTGGTGGGGGTTTTATGTTGAACAGTGCACAAGAAAAAAATATCCTTTGTTTACCTTGCTGAACTCACCCTTCTTGGTTTTTCTGCAGTTGAATTTAAGGTGGTGTTTCACTTAATCTATTGCAAGGTTTCTCAACTGTGGCACTACTAACATTTGGCCTACATGATTCTTTGATTTGGGGGGCCATCCTGTGCATTGTGGGATGTTTAGCAGCACCACTGGGCTCAACCCAGGAGATGCAAATAACCCTCCCCTGAGTTGTGAAAACCACATCTGTCTCTAGACATTGTCAAATTGCTCCTGACGGAGAACTACTGATGCAGATTATACTGACAATAGGAAAGTTGTGAAGGTTTTATTCTGCACAACCTGTAAGATATCATTTATAAATCCTCTTTTTGGGGATTACCTGAGTGACTCGGTTAGGTGTCTGCCTTCTGCTCAGGTCTTGATCCCAGGGTCCTAGGATTGAGGCCCATGTTGGACTCCCTGCTCTGTGGGGAGTCTGCTTCTCCCTCTCCCTCTGCCCCTGCCTCCACCTTGTGCTTGCCCTCCTCTCTCTCTCTCTTTCTCTCAAATAAGTAAATAAAATCTTTTTTTTAAAAAAAAAACCCTCTTTTCTCCTCTGAAGTCCTTTCTTCCCGTTACTTTTGTTGTTTTATGTTCTTTCAGGAATTATCCATCTCAACACAAAGTTTTGCGACAAAAAATTCTGTGTTGTGTGGGGCTGTCCCGTAGATTATAAGTTCAGCAATATCCCGGACCTCTATCCACTAGCTACCATAGCATTTCCCCACCCTCTCCCCCAATAAAAGACCAATGCTATCTCCACATAATGGTTCAATCTGCTGGAGGGAGGGGCAAAAATGCCCCAGTTGAGAACCAGTGTTGTATCTCTGCTTACCTTTCTCAGTACAGTGACTCTTCTTTTCAGTTGCTTCTTTGAGAAGAAATATATGTCTCTCCTTTCTTTACACATTGGTGTTCTATTATATATCAGTCACTCGAAAATGCTAAACATTGTTGTGAATTTTATCAAGAGATACTGAGGCCTATATTAAGTGCCTAGAAGCCAGACTTTAACCTCAAACACCTATACCTAGAGTATTTGTCTCTCTATTTCACTTAATTTGACTGACTTTTGTGGTTACAGCTGGGGATGCTGGGGAAAAAAGATAGTTGCATTAATTTTTTCACTTTTCCCGAGATTGCAAGGCTTGACTAATTCTGTTTTCATAAACATTGAATTTAAGATTTAGCATCATTGGGAGGACTTCTTGCAGTGTGAGAAAATTCAGATTGCCTCTAAATAAAACATACAAATAGAATTAGAAATTAGGAGTTAACTAAAATTGGTTCTCTGGCAAAAGTGTCATGTGGTTGAGTTTTTAATGTTTTTCCCAGTATGTAAGATATATTTTACTTTCACATTAATTTTTTTCATTATGTATATATGAATTTTGGGCCTTTCTAGACAAATTAAAAAATAAAATCTGACAAAAGAAAATGAAGACAACCTGTAAGTCACATTTCAAAAATCAATAAAAATGCAGAGAGCACTATTCTGGTCATTAAAAAGGGTTTCATTGTTCAATTTGTTACATGAGGATGTTATATTCTTCCTAGATCAGAAAATAAAGTGTTAAAAAAACAGAAAAATTTTTAAAAAAGTAAGTGTTAGTAAAGGCTGTTATATAATTTTAGTTATAATATAGAGTTTAGTGGTAGAGGGGACCCCAAAATTATTTAACCATCCCAATTTCTTAGTGAAGAAAGTGAGCATGCGTACAGAAGGTAAGTGACCTCCCTAGAACTTTTAACCAGTGGTAAGTGATAAGAGTTTGTATAAGGATCTGATTCCTAGTAAGTCAGACACCATGCTCAATTAATCACATCTATCTGAAAAAACAGTATTGTGGAATCTTCTAGAAGTTTGAGCATTTATTTTCTAATGAATTTTTTTTTTAATTAGGGAATGACAGTGGAGATATTTTTATGGATCGTTGTGGCACTAATCGCTAGGGGAAAATAGAATATTTTGACTAGGATAAGCTTGATGAAAATTATGTTTCAATTCAGTGTGACTTTCTAAAGCAAGAAAAGCACTATTGTTGTCTGCTACCAGTCTTTTAGAGGAGACATAGATGGACATGGTAGGCTATAAAAGAAACTAGAGTTTAACCAACATGCAAGTGGTGCCTGGGTGGCTCAGTCTCTTAAGCGTCTGACCCTTGATTTTGGCTCAAGTCAGGATCTCAGGGTTGTGACGTTGAGCCCCTACACTGGGTTCTGCACTGGGTGTGGAACCTGCTGGGGATTCTATCCTTCTCCCCATCTGCCTCCCCCTTTCCCTTTGTCCCCACCGCGCACTCCTCCCCTACACTCACGTACTTTCTCCGTTTAAAAAAACAAAACAAAACAACTCACCCAACACATAATATTTAAATTTTTTCCAAATAGTCTCTTACTCTCTCATTTTTCAAACACTTTTGACTTTATTAAGGAACATACACAATATTCAAAGCTTAGTATTTAAGAATTGGTTAAACGTCTTTAAACTGCTAATGTTTCCAATACTTCTTTTTTTTCCAATACTTCTTTATGCATCTTGAAAACTACGTATCTTTAACATATCTTCAGTCTTCCAATAGCCTAGCAGAACTTTTCAACGTAGATATCAGTAAAACTCCCTGGGTTTTCCTTGAGATTTTGATTTTTTTCCTGTGTCTTTTTTTTGTTTATGCATTTTGTATCGCTCAGCCATTTTTAGAAGATCTTCAGGGACACTCTGATTTGCTCGTTTGAGAATTTTAATCAATTCAGTGGCAATCTTCCAATCATTTTGAGTCATGAGGGTAACTGATACACCGGTCTTCCCTGCTCTTCCAGTACGCCCCACTCTGTGTACATATTCTTCAATATTGCGTGGGAAGTCGTAATTATATACGTGTGTGACATCATTAACATCAAGACCTCTGGATGCTAAATCAGTAGCAATCAGTATTTTCACTTTTCCACTTCTAAAGTCCTCCAGTGCTCGTTCACGATCATGCTGTTCTCTGTCGCCGTGTAGTGATTGCACTGGTATGCCTTGGATGCTCAAATCACTCGATAAGTCATCAGCAACAAGTTTTCTGCTGACAAACACGATGACTTTGTCTTGGGGTGACAGGCCCTGTAGGAATTCTTGGATAAGAGATCGTTTTTCTTCTTCTGTGGTAACAATTACATTTTGCTTCACCGTATTAACAGCGACTAGATCCAGAGTACCAACATAAACAATCATAGGTTCTTTCAAATAAGACTGAGCAAGTCGACGAATGGTATCTGGCCAAGTTGCACTTGTCATAATAGTCTGGCGGTCTGGGCGCACATCTAATAAAATCTTCATTATCTGGTGTTCAAACCCCAGATCTAGCATTTTGTCTGCTTCATCTAAGACTAAGTAGGTTATGCTTCGTAAGTTGACAAAGTTATTCATTTGCAGATCATTCAGTCGTCCAGGAGTTGCAATAATGATATCTATGCCTTTGGTAATGTCTCGTATTTGTCGTTCTCTATTTCCACCACCATATATACAAATACTTTTAAGACCTTTATATGAATACTTAGAACATTCAGCTTCCACCTGAAGAGCTAATTCTCTAGTGGGTGTAAGGACTAGCATGCCAGGCCCATTCCTTTCCTCTCTCGGTATTGGTTGATTATTGAGATGAATAAACCCAGGCATTAAATAGGACAAAGTTTTGCCTGTTCCAGTTTGGGCAACTCCTATAAGATCTATTCCTTGTAGAATAATTGGCCACGCCTGTGACTGAATGGGCGTTGGCTTTTGAAAACCTGCTCTTCTAATGCTTTTCATAAGTTCAGGATAAGGATGGAAAGCATCCTCAAAATGACGAGTAGGATTGGGGATGGGGCGCTTTTCACCATCTTTCAAGTCGTCACACATTACGTCAAAATTTTCCTTTCTCCACATATCTACTTGAACTTGAGACAATGAGCTTGTTGCTTCAGATTCTACATAGAAGTTTTTCTTAATTGGTGGTAAATCTGCCCATTTTCTTTTTTCCCACTCTACGACTTCTGCCCTGATTTGATCCCAATCTATCAGTGGCTGAACTTGTCTAGCACCAGTGTTTTCTGGGCGGGGCTCTCTTCCAGCAGGGGCCTGAGGTGCGGCACTGGCACTATCGACACGGGACTCTGAGTGGTGGCCTCGTTCTTGTTTTTTAACAAGAGCATCTATAGCTGCTTTAGCCTTTGCTTTCATGTCCTTGGTGCCAAAAATTTTTACCTCTGCTTCAGAATCACCTTTTATGATCTGTATCTTAGTGTTTGTTGTAGCCTGGATATCTTTTATCTTTGATCCACCACGACCAATCACCACACCAATCATATTGTTCTTTAATCTAAAGCAGAGAGGTGGTTCCCTGGGGCCTGAGGCTCTAGGCTCCGTGTAGCCGGAGGGGCCGCTCCAGCCTCTGCTGCCCCTTCCACTGCCACCGCCGCCCCTGCCGCTGCCGCCACCACCACCGCCGCCGCCGCCGCCGCCGCTACCGCCACTGCTGCCGCCCCTGCCATCCCGGCCAGCCCTGAAATCTCTTGGATTAGGCTCAGCCTTTTTCTGCTCTGGGGCCCAGGCCATTGCTGAGTAAGGTAAGACTGGTGTTGGCCTTCTGCCTACCTAGAGTGGGAAGAAGATGTGGTGTGAGGGCTCTCTCTCCTCAGGCGCTTGACCAACGGAATATGGCGCCGGTGGGTAGCTGCGCGGCCGTTAGGAAGTGAATTATTTTGTGACGTAGTAGCAGGGGCTTCAGTGGACTGACCAATCACAGTACTTGGTACTAGCGCGGGGTAGGCGGCACCTCTGATGCAAAATGTAAAGCGACGTTGTCACGTGACCGGTCGCTGGCGATGGTGATCTTGGTCACGTGGTTAAGTAGTTTGACTCAGGGTTTCCGCAATGTGAAATTACTTCTCCCTTTCCATTATAGTAATAATAAATAATGATGAATACTCTTCTTTGGAAACAATTCATTAAGTCTAGCTGACCCTCATAGGCTCACCAACTGTTTAAATTCAGTTCTTTCCAACGTTTTGTAGGAACTAATGTTCTTTGTGAAACAATTTGAAAAACACTGCTCCGGATGAATATTGATTATTGAATGAGTTTTTTTGTAATTTGGTGGCTCAACAAGACTTACTCTGACGAAACACATTGCAAGTCCCCCACACTTTTTTTCCCCCACACTTTTTTATGAGTTATACTAGGAGTCTTAAAGCATTGCCAATGTCTTTTAGTTCATTAACTGTTAAAAATGGAAATTTGTTTAGTCAAATGTGGCTTTAACTTAAGAATATATGGTATTTCTCTATGTTTTCGTCTTTACACTGAATATTAGTATGTATTACAGAACCACGCAATTCTAGAGGCGTTGGATATGTCAGGGTCACTTTGTTTTTCTCCTTCATTTAAGAGAGAATGAAGTTGAGCCCCTGATATCCTTAAGGACTTGACTGGGAGTACTTAACAAATCCCTGAGAGTATAAATTGAGAACAATTTCTTAGTTTATAGACAGGGGCTCTCAATGCTCTTCTGTAAAGTGACTTGTTTTTGCTCCTTTTGTTTCCTGTGGGTGATATAGGAGAATAGAAGGAGCCATGATAATGAAGTGAAATAAAGTCTTAAAGTGAGAAGGGTAGCCATGTACAAAAGCAGTGCACTTTGTGGCGAAACTCAGTGTAATCAATTATTGAGATTGAAGACTTGTGCAGGTATTATAGGTACTGAGAGAGATTATGCCTTCAGAGTCATTCCCTACCATTGGAGATACTGACTGTCACCTAAATTAAAGGCCACCAGTGCGATACTCTTTGTTTCAAAAATCTCTGGAACAGGTTTATCTCCTTTCTGAAATGTTCCCGTTAGATATTTACCCTATGGATTTTGGTTTGGTACCTTAGTAACTTACTCTAAAAAAAATAGAACACAAACGTATAAAGTTGTCAGTTAGATGCATTCTAGTGGAGCAGCTAGCTAAGAGGTTCTTATAGAACAGAGGGAGGCAAAAAATGAAGGTTTGGTGTGTCTGATGAAGTATATCTGAAGGAAGGTAATGGAAGAGAGGATTGTGCTTAAGGCATTCTTCACCATTTTGCTTAGGGTGGTCCCTAATACTTGATAGGCAACAATAAAAGAGTGAAATATTATAGACAGTAAACTGAGGTAATTTTAAACCACTGTGATTTCCACAAAATTGTCCTGTAGATAAGTTAGTGTTGAAGTCCTAAACCATTCTTGTAGGTGGGACTTCCTTAGAAACAATTTTGATAGTATTTTAATTTAATTTTCTTTGATAATCTAAAGCAGCCTAGACCTGGGGAATTCCAGTTAGCATTAATAATTATAATAAGTACAGTTGATTTTACATCTGTACAGCACTTTATAGTTTATGTAGAAATGGTCTATTTGGATGCTAAGTATCTGACCATTATTCTATTCTGCAGGTGCAATATATTGTGGCAAAGGTTGCCATTATCATTAAACACATTGGTCTATTTATTCTTTGCACAGAACTATGTGGCGTAGAGTCTAAAGAAGTGGTCAAGGACACAAGAACCTAAATAATTGAGTTCTGCTCTCAATTCTGTCACTTCTTAGCTGTGGGTCCTTGAGCTAATTCTAAACTTCTTATGCCTTGGCTCTGCTATCTGTGGAATGACACAGTAATACTTATGTACATAGAGACACACACAGTTACATTCCTTGGTTCAGAGTAGGAAGTCTCCAAATCTCAATAAACTGTATTGTAGAGACAGTAGGTGTGTAGAGACAATTAGAGAAGTTCCCAATGTCTGTCCAGGATTTTTCCTGATAGAATTTCCTCTGTACACATCAAAATGAAAATGAGGATAATAAAAATTTGTTCGTAAATCTAAATTAATTCAATTTAAACTTTTTAATTCTAACATCATACCTTTGTTGGTAAAATATCTTTTAGAAAGTGAAATGGGGATCACAAATGATTTTTAAGGATCCCTACTATGTAAAAAAAAAATAGGTAAAACTAATGCTTGTAGCTAGATTTGATTTTGAAATGTTACTTGTATGTGAAACCCAAGAAATTGCTAGTACTTATCTAGCACAGTAGCAAATAAACACAATTCAGAATGCTATTAGGTATTAAACATGATGGCAGGTCACAAAGTCTGGGAGACTGAAGAGTTGAGGCAAAACTCTCTAAGGGATGTAGGTCTGTCTGTCACTAAGAGGTGTGGAATTACAGATAGGAGGATATTGAAGTTTTAGGGGAAGAAATCATTGTGGCTTTGGGGAGGTGATGAGGGCAGCCTGGGTGACTAGGACAGAAGATTTAGGTTAAGGACAAAGGGGAAACAGAAAAATAGTTTGGGTCAGGGGAAGGGAAAAGGGAACTTTCGGGAACTGAAAAGAAAATCAAAGATGTTTCAAATTACTATGGTAAAAAAAATGAGAGGGGGAGCAATGAATCTAGAATGAAGTTCTCTCGACACTGTCAGTATTACAGGAAGCAGGGCTGTATGGGGAAAGCAGGATGCAATGAAGTGAAGAATTGGGGCTGTGTTTGAGATAGTTTAAGTATATTGAACCGAGAGACTTGAACAGAGTGTGGCAGTGCTAATTCAAGAAAGGAACAGCTAAAATGAGCAGGGACCCAAGTAGCAACTAATATTTTTAGTACTAGTGTATGGCAAACATGTAAAATGCATTGTTTCCGTTTACTCATCACAGCAACACTGTATTAGGTGTTTTCCTCCTTTTCCACGTGAAAACATTGAAACTCCTAGTTATCACATAGTATATCCAGGTTCCTGCAAAGGTATGGTAAATAACTTAGACAAATTTAGACACAGATCTGATTGGCTTCAGGGCCATTCTCCCTTCACTATATTCCCATCTGTAGGGGAAAATATGCTTGATTTAGTGCCTGATTGTCAAGATGGAATGAAAGGAGTGTTTAGTCAAAGATTACTCAAACTGGCGGGTTGGGGACTCCTCAAAGAAAAGAATCATGGAAGTGTTTGGCAGGGAAGTTGGAGGAGAAGTCATTTATAGGGCAGGAAGAAGAGTTTGGTTTCAGACATGTCCACTTTGTGGTGGTTTGGGGAAATGGAAGTGGAAATGTGAAGTAGGACTGGAGATTTGGGACTCTAGTTCAGGTAAGAAGACAGGAGGAAAAATAGAGTAATCAGCATAGAAAGTAGAGTTGAAACAGAGAATGCATATTCTTCTGACAAAATAGAGAATAATGGAAAACAGGTTTGAGAATATCTTCAGAAATCAGAAAAGCCATATAATTAGATTATGAAAAGGAAAGGACAGGGAACCAAGTGAGGAAATAAGAAAAATTCAAAAGAATAAGAAGAGAGCATTATAGTAGGAAATAAGGCAAGAGAGCAGGTAGAGAAGACCGGCCAAAAAATGTAAAATAATTCATGGAGTAAATAAACTACTGAAGGTGGGAGAAGGAAATTAGCAATGACTTTCAAGAAGATCTTTTTTGTGCCATGATGGAGAATCACATATTGCTAGGGAAGCAACTGGGAAGAGAGACGATGACTACTGGGGAACCCTGCAGTGCTAGGAAGAGAACTTTACATCTTGTACCAAAAGCTGAAAGACACTGTCTTAATTTTTATTTATTTTTTAAAATATTTTTTTAATTTAATTTTATTTTTTTAGTCTTCCAAGATTCATTGTTCATGCATCACACCCAGTGGTCCATGCAATATGTGCCCTCCATAATACCCACCACCAAGCTCACCCAACCCTCACCCCCCTCATTGTAGGAGATCTTAACGTGCTACTCTCAGTAACAGACAGATCATCCAGACAGAAAATCAATAAAGAAACAAGAACTTTGAATGACACATTGAACCAAATGGACCTCATAGATATATACAGAACATTCCACCCTAAAACAACAGAATACTCATTCTTCTTGAGCGCACATGGAACTTTCTCCAGAATAGATCACATACTGGGTCACAAATCAGGACTCAACCAATACCAAAAGATTGAGATGATTCCCTGCATATTCTCAGACCACAATGCTTTGAAACTGGAACTCAACCATAAGAAAAAGTTTGGAAGGAATTCAAACACTTGGAAGCTAAAGACGAACCTGCTCAAGAATGTTTGGATCAACCAGGAAATCAAAGAAGAACTTAAACAATTCATGGAAACCAATGAGAATGAAGACACATCATTGCAAAACCTATGGGATACGACAAAGGCGGTCCTAAGGGGGAAATACATAGCCATCCAAGTGTCACTCAAAAAAAATTGAAAAACCCTGAATACACCAGCTCTCTTTACACCTTAAGGAATTGGAAAATCAACAACAAATTAAGCCAATCCCATGCACAAGAAGGGATATAATCAAAATTAGAGCAGAGATCAATGAGTTAGAAACTAGAGATACAGTAGAACGCATCAATGAAACTAGAAGTTGGTTTTTTGAAAGAATCAATAAGATTGACAAACCACTGGCCAAACTAATCCAAAAGAAAAGAGAGAGGACCCAAATCAATAAAATTATGAATGAAAGGGAAGATATCATGACTAACACCAAGGAAATAGAAACAATCACCAATCTTGGAACACTGAAAAATTAAAATTAAATTAAAAAAATAGGGAACTGGGGGGTTCCTGGGTGGCTCAGTTGTTGAGCGTCTGCCTTTGACTCTGGTCATGATCCCGGGATCCTAGGATAGAGCCCCGCATCAGGCTCCCTGCTCAGCAGGAAGCCTGCTTCTCCCTCTCCGGCTCCCCTGCTTGTGTTCCCTCTCTCGCTATATCTCTCTCTGTCAAATAAGTAAATAAAATCCTTAAAAAAAAAAGTAACATTCATCAGAAATTATCAACAGCTGTATGCCAATAAGTTAGAAGAAATGGATGCATTCCTGGAAACCTATAAACTTCCAAGACTGAAACAAGAAGAAATCGACAACCTGAATAGACCAGTATCTAGTAAGGAGATTGAAGCAGTGATCAAAAACCTCCCAAAAAAACAAGAGCCCAGGACCTGACGGATTCCCTGGGGGATTCTTTTTTTTTTTTTTTTTTTAAAGATTTTATCCATTCATCTGACAGAGAGAGAGATCACAAGCAGGCAGAGAGGCAGGCAGAGAGAGAGGGGGAAGCAGGCTCACTGCTGATTGGAGAGCCCGATGCGGGGCTCGATCCCAGGACCCTGAGATCATGACCTGAGCTGAAGGCAGAGGCTCTAAACCACTGAGCCACCCAGGCTCCCCTCCCTGGGGAATCCTACCAGGCATTCAAAGAAGAAATAATACCTATTCTTTTGAAGCTTTAAAAAAAAATAAGAAACAGAAGGAAAACTTCCAGACTCTTTCTATGAAGCCAGCATTACCCTGATCCCCAAACCAGGCAAAGACCCCATCAAAAAGGAGAATTTCAGACCAATATCCCTGATGAATATGGATGTCAAGATTCTCAACAAGATCCTAGCTAATAGGATCCAACAGCACATTAAAAAGATTATCCACCATGACCAGGTGGGATTTATCCCTGGGATGCAAGGGTGGTTCAACATTCGCAAACCAATCCATGTGATAGAACAAATCAATAAGAGAAGAGAGAAGAACCACATGGTCCTCTCAGTTGATGCAGAAAGAGCATTTGACAAAATACAGCATCCGTTCCTGGTTAAAACTCTTCAAAGTATAGGGATAGAGGGAACATACCTCAACTTCATAAAATCTATGAAAAGCCCACAGTGAATATCATTCTCAATGGGGAAAAGCTGAGAGCCTTTCCCTTAAGATCTGGAACACGTCGAGGATGCCCACTCTCACCACTCTTGTTCAACATAGTACTAGAAGTTCTAGCAACAGCAATCAGACAACAAAAAGAAATAAAAGGTATTCAAACTGGCAAAGAAGAAGTCAAACTCTCTCTTCACAGATGACATGATACTTTATATGGAAAACCCAAAAGACTCCACCCCCAAACGACTCGAACTCATACAGCACTGTCTTACATTTTCAATAAGCCTTCTAGGAAACCACGGTTATATGGGCGGTTGCTGGGGCGGTTCTGTTAAGGACCCAGTGGATTTCAGTAAGGTTACTTACCAGGAATATTGGAAGGAAATGCACTTTCATAGTCTTTCAAAATACATGGAAGGGTAGGATGAGGGAGAAAATCATAAGGAAACAAGAACCATTCATTAGCAGTTTCAGGAAAGGAAAGTTTTTATAAAAGGAGGAATAGGGAGTACTGGGAGTTCTTTCAAGGAGACTACAGTGCTATTTTTAGCTACCCATTAAACTTTCCTCTATCAAATTTAGCTTATTCTCCACAGAATGGGGGAATGCATTATTTAGGTATATGAAGAAGTGAGGCTATTGATGTAATTAAATCTCCTTTGAGCACAAACAGCAAAAAAAAAAGAAAAAAAAAGAAAAGAAAAAGAAACTGGGAGCTGATTAGCACCTGCAATACACACTATTGGAGAAATTCTTGCTTACCAAATACTTCCTATGGAAACTTTAACATACTGGTGTGAGTTTTAAAAATAATAAGTTTCAATTATCTCTTGGCTCTATTTTGAGTCATTTGAAGAGCTTTTTAGGATCACTTCATTTCTGATAGCTATGATGTAGGTAAGTACAAAGAAAAACAGTTTTCTACATAATTTGCATTATATACCGAAGCCAAACAACAATCCTTAGAATCATAGAAATGTAGAGGTGGGAAGGACTGACTTGGAAAAGCATCTCTTCTAACTTTCTTACCTGCAAGTGAGAAATATAGCATCTACAGTAGCTTTGTCCAATGAGGACATGGTGTGAGTCACACATACAATTTTAAATTTTCTAGTGGCCATATTAAAAAAATAGTCAAAGGGGGAGACTTCTGACTCTGGACAAGTTGCTGTAGGCACATTTCTCCCTATTCCTTCTGCTTGTTTGTTTTATATATAAAACAAGAAGACTCTGAAATCTGGAGAGAAGGCAGACCAGCTAAGGATTTTAGAACTTAAGGAATGACAAAATGGTAAGTTCCCTAGATTTTTTTGTTTCTTGTTTTTTGTTTTGCCTCCCTTGCCTCTTAGATTGCGTGCTGGAGAACCCTGCATCCCCGAACACCCACAGGCATAGCCAAAAAAAAAAAAAAAAAGTCCCAAGAAAAACCTGTTCTTTTAAGCCAAAGGACCACGAAAGGAGTAGCCTATCAAGAAATAAATCTTTCTGATAATAACTCCCCTGCTCACTTATTACAGAAAACAAAGACAACAACATAGTGCACTTCCCCTGCCCCCATCAACAAAGGCCTAGTGCGGAACCTAGATTTCCATCCGTATCCATTGGTAGCGAGATGCTCCTACCTCTCCTTGCTATGGTTATGTCCAAGCAGAACAAGTATCCAAGACTGTATTTTCAACACTGTGCAGAGGTGATGAGATGCCCTCTCCACACCCACACCCTCCCCACACCATTATGTCAGTAGAAACCCTATGGGGAGCCTGGAGTTCCACCCTCACCTAGCAGTAACGTGGCATACCTTACTTTATTCACAGCATTTGTGAAATCCCAGTGGGGACCATGGACTCACAAGTCTGCCTGGCAGTAAGAAGGTAGGACCCAACTTTCCCTACCAGTATGGTTCAGTAGAGGCTTGCAAAATTGGAGATTTAAATAATTCTGAAATTCTCATATTATACAAAATGTGTTAGAATTAAAAATCACTCATCATATCAAGAATTAGGATGAATAGGGACGAATGAGGAAGCAGACATGAGTAGACACCAACAATGAGAAAAAATGGGCAATGGAATTATCTGAAAAAGATTTAAAGTCAGTCATCGTTTTTTAAAAAAAGCTTCAGTGAGCACTTGTCAATAAACTTGAAACAAATGAGAAAAGAAGTTTTAATAAAAAATAGAAGATACAAAGAAGAACCAAATAGAAATTTTAAGACTGAACAATTCAATAATCAAAATAAATTCCCTTCGTGGGCTTAATAAAAGAATGCAAATGAAAGAAGAATGAAGTAATGAACTTAAAAATAGAACATTAGGAATTACCCAATTTTAACAAGAGGGAGAAAAAAGACTGAAAAAAGCAACAGGGCCTCAGGGGCCTGTGGACAATAATAAAAGCTCTAATATTCCTTGGAATTGCATCTTCTGCAATAGATGCATCTTCTATGCATCTTCTCATCTTCTGAGAAAACATGGGTATGAATAGATACGCAACAGAATAAGGACTGAAATTTTCCTGATTTCCTGAAAAGCATAAACCTACAAATTCCAGAATATTAGTAAACCCCAAACACACTAAAGCCAAGGAAATTCATGCCAAGACAAAGCATAGTCAAATTTATATAATCCAAAGACAATGAAAAATTCTTGAAAGCAGATAGAGAGAAATGACGCATTTCCTATAGAGGGAACACCTGTTCAAATGATAGCAGATTTGTCGTGAAAAACCATGGAGGCCAGAAAGAGGTGGCATAGTATTTTTTTACATGCTGAGAGACAAGAAAAATCAACACAGAATTTCATATGCAGAAGAAATAACTTCAGAAATGAAGATAAAATCAAAATACTTTCAAATGAAGGAAAGCTAAGAGAATTTATTGCCAGCAGTCCTAACATAAAATAATGGCTGATGCACATTCTCTACATGAAAAGGGAATGATAAAAGAAGGAAAGGAAACAATAAGCAAAAATATGGATTAAATATAATAGAGTAGCTACTTCTTGAATTTTATAAATAATGTTTGACATTTGAAGTAAAAATATGATAATGGGAGCGCCTGGGTGGCTCCGTGGGTTGAGGCCTCTGCCTTCAGCTCAGGTCATGATCTCAGGGTCCTGGAATCGAGCCCCCCATTGAGCTCTCTGCTCAGTGGGGAGCCTGCTCCCCCTCTCTCTCTGCCTGCCTCTCTGCCTACTTGTGATCTCTCTCTCTCTCTCTCTGTGTCTAATAAATAACTAAAATATTAAAAAAATATGATAATGTGTGATATCATTTTAAGTGTATTAGGGGAGATAGTTAAAACAAATATGTTACAATTGGGATGAGTAAAGAGACATGAAAAGAGAAAGGGTTTCTATACTTGACCATACTGTAAAATAATAGTACCAATAGACTGTGATAAGTTACAGATAATGTGATACCTGGAGGAACCACTCAAAAGCCATACAAATACACACTCAAAAGCAATACAGGTAACTTAAAAGGGAATTCTAAGAAATTTTCAGCTAACTCACAGGAAATATACACATGAAAACATGCTCAAAATTATTAGTCATAAGGGTAATGGTAATCAGATTCACAATGAGATACTCCTTCATACCAACTATAACAGCTGTAATAAAAAAGACAAAAATAAGGTGGTGAGGATGTGAAGAAGAAATTGAACCCTCATACATTTAGTATAAATATAAAAAAGTATGTTCATTTTTGAAAAATATTTTGGCAGTTTCAAAATGTCAAATGTCAAGTTATCCTAAAAGTAAGTAAATAAAGCTACCATATGACCCAGCAATTCCACTCTTAGGTATCTACCCAAGAGAAGTACAAACATGTTCACACAAACATATACTTTTGTACGTAGATATAAATAACAGTATTATTTACAGTAGTCAAAAAGCGAAAAATAACCCAAATGTCCATCACCTGAGGAATGGTCGAACAAAATGTGTTGTATACATACAGCGGAATACTGTTCGATAAAAAGGCATGTGATATTGGTGAATGTTGGTGTAGATGATCCTTGAAAACATCATGTGAGGTGAAAGAAGTCACAAAAGATCACTACCTTATTGTTCAATTTATATGCACTGTCTAGAGTAGGCAAACATAGAAACTAGATGAGGGTTTCCGAGGGCGGAGGATGGATGTGGGAGGTGAGGTGGTCTTGGAAGTTGGAAGTGAGGCATGAGGGGTAATGTGTAGCAACTGTTACAGAGCTTGGTTTTGGGTGATGAAATTAATTCATGGTGATTATTTCAGAACTCTGTGAATATACAAAAAAAAAAACCCATTGAATTGTTCACTCTAAATGAATGAATTGCATGGTATGTGAACTGTAGCTCAGTAAAGTGTTAAATAATATATTGACCTATGTGAATCAGGTTTCTGAGCACTTTGCCCCCTTTCCTATATGTGAATTAAGTGCATGTTCTAATTTTCCCCTCTGAAAGCAATACTGTTAACAAATGAGAAAACTGAGGCACAAATAATATGCTGTTTTCTCCCAAGGTCACACAGCTAACTCCTCAGCTCCACATAGCCAACTCAAACAGATTTCCTGACTATACACAAGGGTGATTAACAATAGGCTGGGGAAAGATGAGGGAGGCAAGAAAAGGAAACCATTTCCAATAAACATATTCAGTTGTGATAATCTGGGATAAAAAAGGCAATCCGGTATGACAGAAGTTTTTATTGCCTTCCTCAGGGGTTTCAGAACTGCTTGTAGTTGATAAAGCCATTCAGAGTAAGGATTTGGGACAAGGGCTTACACTCAGTTCTTTGCCGTGCACATTACTACTGAGGGAGATAGCAGGTGACTTAAGTCTTCAGTAAGAATCATTGTAGGGGAAGAGAAACACAAACGACAGTGTTAACAACTGCTGAATCTTCTCTTGGGGAGTTTATTGATATTCCTAAATGATAGGAGTAGAAAATTGATAGAAGAAAAGGTAGCAGTCTTTAAAGGTGGATTAATTTGGCATGTTGTTTTTCTGTCTTATTATAGCACTTGACAGGAAAAAAGATGCATTTGATGCCATTTACTCTTTTCAACATGGCCATTACTTCAGAAATATTATCACTTTTGATTTTTCAATTTTTGCTGAAATGGTGTTTGGTATAGTTTTGTTCTCATTATGGAATCTCTGTCTCAATTTGCTGAAAAAGATTGCAACCCCAGTGAAGTATGGCAGAAAATTAATTAATGTGTGTGGCTATTTAAAGATCATTCAGAGAGAACATCAAGTGGTGTTTTCTAGACCGTCTGACTTTGATCTCAATATTCTTTGCTTGCAATGACACAGATTTTGTGGCCGGCAGCCATGAGCTAAAACCTGGAAATTTGTGAGGTTTGCATGTTTCAGGTCACATAGGCTGGGGTCCTCAAGGGTGGACCAGGAGGGAGAAAAAGCAGCTGAGAGAAAAGCGGGGCAGTGAGGATGACCCCAAAAGACAGCCAGTCCTTCTAATATTCAATGTCCAAAAAGCATGTTTATCTCAGACCACATCCAGTTACACGGTGGATAAAGGTGTTCTAATCCTATACGTCGCTGTAATTCACACAGCTGACAGTACAAGATGTCTGGTCTAAGAAGCTACTGTGGTTCTGGGCAACTTGCCAGTCACAGAGCCTTTGGGATTATCCAACTTTCAGGAACAAATAATTAGTGAGGTGTCAGGACAGCACACAAGCCGGCTGTGGTTCAGGGAGGGATTTTGTTGTCCCTAGAATATGGGAGTGCTGGACAGAAGGAAACAGGAGGAATGCTTGCTGTGGAGCCTGTTTCAGCATGGGTGGGGGCTTATGGGAGGCAGAGCCCGGGAGTGGGGGTTACATCTGATACTATGTCGGTGAGAGCAAAGCTGATTCTAGTCCCACTGTAAAGTAGGCCAAGGTTGCTAATGGAATTCGTGTCATGCTCGGGTTTGTGGCGGAGCCATGTTTGGTGCGTGCAGGTAGAAGTGTCCCAGAACTGTGGGCTTACACGCACTCACAGATGGATCGGCGACCGTCATTGTTATGTAAGCAGTCACATGCCGTGAGATGGTATAGCGTGTGGGGACGGTGAGCAGAGACTCGATCATATAGGTGGAAATTTGAGTTTCACATCTTCTGCTTACTGTTGGTATGACCTTGGGTGAGTTACTTAACTACTCGGTGCCTCGATTTCCTCTGTTGTAGAGTGGGGTTAAATGATATTTATCTCCTAGGGTGATTGTAAGGGTAAGCACTTCAAGTGCATATCTGGCAAGAAACATGGAATGTTTTCAAATCCAGCAGTTCATCATGGTGCATTGTGATAGAACGCCTTGCTACTCAGTATGGTCCACAAACCAACAGCCTCACCTGTGAACTTGTTTAAGGAGCAGACTCTTGGGCTCCATACCAGTCCTCCTGAATTAGCAACTGCATTTTCATGAGGTGCACCAGAAAAATCCTGAGCACATGAAGATTTGGGAGGACCTCTAAAATGGTTTACTTTAAGATGTGTATCCTGGTTGTTAGCTGTTGAAAATTGTTCAAGTTAGTTAAGCTGAGTATATTTCTCCATCTGGAAAAAGAGAAAAATTGTGTTAGGATTAGGAAAAACATATGAAATAACATGTCAGAGTACTTAATGGTACTCCCAACTGTGTGTAGACCGGGCAATCTGTGATTACTAGGAAGTAGTAATAAGTAATTTTCAGGGCTTTACATGTGGTGAGCTATTGGCAGGCCTTTGGCTTTATAAGTCCCTCACCATGATCCTAAAATAGATAGCCATGGAGCTTTAGTGAACTAAGCTAATTCTTCCCCCCCCCTGCTTTATTGAAGTATAATTGACTAAACTGTACATATTTAAGGTGTACAATGTGATGATTTGATACATGTATAAATTGTGAAATGATTATCACAATCAAGGTAGTTGACACATCCATCACCTCACATAGTTAATAGATACCACAAGGTAACTGAGAATAAGAGATGGCAAGGTTTTCTGTCAGGGGTAGATGGTGACCATGTTTGGCTCTGTGGGCTACATGGTCTCTGTGGTGAGTGCTCAACTCTGCCCTTGTAGTGAGAAGCAGCTATAGACAAGTAAGCAAATCGGCATGCTCTGTTCCAAAAAAAAAAAAAAAAAAAGGCAGAAAATAGATGGCATGGTAGATGAGATTAGAAGGAAACAAAAGAGAAATTTGGGGCAGATCTTGGAGTTCATTCTGAGCCCTTTCCCCAAGGTCTTTTGGGGACCTAGGAAGGAAGCAGAGATGATCATCATATCGTTGGCTGTGTGTCGGAGCTGAGAAGTGCGGGATGAGGAGGAGGGGTACATCTTTGGGATCAGGTGAGTATTGCTTCTCATTTAACACCACGGTTGTGGTGTTGGTTGTGCTTGGGAATGGGTCTGTCCCTGGGGCAGTGTCTCCTCATTCAGTGTTGGCTTGTGCCCAGCACCGTCCTAACCCTAGCCCACTCTGTTAACAACCTGCCAGAGAGTCACAGCATAGTCCCCGGAGGCCATCTGGAACAACATAGCTCGTAAAATGGTTGATATTTCCGTGGCCACACATGAAAATCCCAGTGACCCCAAATATGAGGCTTTGGTTCAGAGGGGAACTGAGCAGTGGAGTGTATTGGCATAAACCGTGTGTTTCGAGTTGGCAGGCTTGTGGGGCCTCTTGTTTTGAGCAAGGGAGGACAAGGGCGTAAGCAGAGACTTGAGGGTACCAGGAGGATTGACCACGCTGTAGAATCAGTGCCTTGGGCTCCAGTACTTTTCTGTTAAGAGTCGGACTGCCATTATATCCAGAGGAATCAGGCAGTGGGTGAGGTCTTGGTAATGGGGATCTCTGGGTTGTCATTTTTCTTTCCAGGGGAGTTGATTGAGATTGAGGCAGAGCCTGAGCGAATAGAAAGACCAGGCTCCAGCTCTTCAGGAAAGGAATCTGGCAAGGGATTTGGTGCCCCAAGCCGAGGTGGGGCAAACTCAGTGCTGGAGCTGAAGCCCGGGAATTAGGGAATGGGTACAACAGTGGAAGCCAGGGGACAGCTGCAGCTCTGGGAGGCTCCTGCTACCACCATCAGGCATGCTCTTGCAGAAGGAAGGTGGTAAGGCTTTTTGGTCCACCGTGGGGCCCAGGAGGGTCAAGTAGGGCCTGGCTGGCACGAAGTCCCAGATTCATACACATAATTTTGAGTTTTGGTACATGCCTGGATGCTATAAGTTACTGTACCTATTTTAAATCTCGTGACCTTGCCTACTCACTTAAACATTGCTAAAGACGTTTTGTGAGAAAAAGGGAAATTCACCTGCATGCATGCTCAGTGGGCTTTTGTAGGAGTCTGATTGTTGAGAGGATTTCCAAAAAACCTGTTGAACTGTAGAAGCTGGTTACTCTTGGGATGGCACATCAGTCATGGTCCAGTGAGGAGGCAGAAACCTCTTAAGTGGTTTTAACTCTACAAATATGCACCCAGGCATGAAGAATTATTAACAAAGTATAACATTGTTAACTAAGACACTAAACAGGGAAAAAGAAAACACTGAGCAATCAGAGGAGGAGAAGCTACAGGAAACAGCATGCGCTTCTGGGGCTACAGAAACGGAAAGAAGACTAGAATTCTTTTTTTTTTAATGTTATTTTATTTATTTATTTTTATTTATTTATTTTTAAATTTTTTATTAACATATAATGTATTATTTGCCCCAGGGTACATGTCTGTGAATCATCAGGCTTACACATTTCACAGCATTTGCCATAGCACATACCCTCCCCAATGTCCATATCCCTACCCCCCCACCTCTCAGCAACGCTTAGTTTGTTTCGTGAGTTTAGGAGTCTCTTATGGTTTGTCTCCTTCCCATTCTATCTTGTTTCATTTCTCTTCCCTACCCCCCATGACCCCCTGCCCTGCCTCTCCAATTCTTCATATCAGAGCGATCATGTGATAATTGTCTTTCTCTGACTGACTTATTTCGCTTAGCATAATACCCTCTAGTTCCATCCATGTCGTTGCAAATGGCAAGATTTCGTTTCTTAACCCTTACTCTTAAGACTTAGCAGTTCACTGGTTGTGGTTCATGAACAATCAATCTTGTAACACTGAAAAATTAAAATAAACATATTTGGGGAGAAAAAAAGAAAATAAAAGAAACCACTTTTTGGAAGGTAAAAAAAAAAAAAAAAAAAAGACTTAGCAGTTCAGAGGAGGATGTCCCTGGAGTTAAACCCAGACCTCTGAGGATGGCGCGCATGTGGTGTTTCTGAGGGGAGAGTACTGAAGCTGCTTGTACAAGGGTTGAAAAATCTGCAAACCGCATTGAGCTGCTGTCACGGGACGGCACTGCCACTGCAGTGGAGAAGTGTTGGAGAAATCCTCACAGGAAGCAGACCGGAAGGAGCAGTCCCTCCTCCTTTCTCTAGCCCTGCAGTCCCCTCTAGAGCTAACAGGGCTCCATCCAGCAAAGCAGAAATGTGCTTTGCAGAGTCCCAGCCCCCACCTCACAAACCAGGCAGGGAAGAGCAGAGCAGGTGGGAGCTGGGAGAATGAACGTAACCCAGAATGCTTTTGTGCTCTTCGGGGACAAGCTCTTTGGGCTTGCTGGGCCTGTCTGTCCACTGAAATGAGAAATGACTCGGGAGAACCTTCTTAGTTTCTCTATCATTCTCCCTTCCCAGCACCCATAAAGCAATCCACAGAGAAATCCCATGCTGGGTGCTCCCTCGGTTGTGAATTGAGTTACTGGGAAGATGAAGTTAAGGGCTCCAGAGTTCTCTGTTCCTGGAAAGGAGAAAGAATGCAAGGACAGAATTTTTCTGCCTTTATCTTTTTTTTTTTTTTCCAGCAAAGTGAAATTCATACTACCCTGGCCTGCACATGATCTGGTAGGAAATAAGTACAGGGCAAATTGCAGTGCAGCCGGAGCAAATGTTAGATTTTGTGGCAGGAAAATTAAGGGCAATGATTTCTGCTGGGCAGTTCTTTAGAATAACTCACATGCTAGAACGTGTTCTACCTTTTTTTCAGAAATTAAAGGCAGCCGGAGTGGGAACTCCATTTCACATACTACTGCTCAGAGAGCAACCATTCTGAGATAACCATGAGGTTGTTTACAGGTAATAATTGGAAGAGAGTACCTGCTTAGAGCACAGAATGGAGTTGGAGCTAATTGGGAATGGCAAGAGCTAGAGAATGTGAGATCACTGATGACAGACTGGGAGTTTTGTAGAGTTGTTTAATTATTCCTGTTACAATAGTGAGGCCATTCCAAATGCTATGTAGATAAGCAAAGGACATACAAGGAGAGCGATGGATCATAGACCTCAGCAGTAAGACAATAGGACGACTAATGTGGCACTGGCTGAGGTTTTCACCTTTTCTTTTTGAGGAGCATTCAGAGTTGATCCCATATTTCCTATGTGTATTATTTATTAGTAATGTGTATGTGTTTGATCACATCAGTTATCTTTTATAGATCAGACATTGTTAATTGCACAGTCCATCACTGTTGACCTTGACCTTTGCTTTTCAACACATCGAGTTTATCCCTTGAAAAGTGAGCCTACAAATTCAGAAAAATTACTTTCAATCCCAGACTGCGTGTGGAATAAATTTAGATCTGTGTGTCTCCTATGCTGTAATTATAGCTCTTCTTAATATATACCGGCTTCCTCGATTCTCGTTGGCTCTGCATCATGATTTGTCTGACCACTCATCATGGATTATCATTTCTGGCTTTATTGCCTGACTCACCCTCATCAGATGGCAGCTGTCTGGACTGTACCCTCTGATCTGTGACAAGAGGTAGGAAGTACATGACTATCCCAGTGGATCCCTGCCCCAGCTGAGATCAGAAGAGTGGCATCAGGCATTTCTTAAATTATCCCTTGGTAATCTCAATATAAATGAAAAGAAGGGTACTTCTGGCACCACTGACAGCTGCAGTTTAAGTTCTGATGCCTTGGATGATTAAACCAAGTGATAATTGCCCCCTCCAGAGTGGTATCTAAACTACATTTACTTTTGATCTGCTACATATTACACTACACTGTATCAGCAGTAGGTGTGGTTGCAGGCAAAGCAGAGAAGCAAAAGCCTGTAATGCTTTAGGTATTAGGGAATCCCTCTTCACCTCTGTGTTCTGCTAAAGCTGGGGGCATTTTTTTGTCAGAAACCACATTCTGATTCTCCCCGGAGTTGTTAAAAGCATAAACAGTGTCAGAAGTGGGCGATGAAATTTCCAACGGAAGCAGGGATAGCTGGGCTGGTGTCATAATTGCAAGTTAGATCTGCCATGGGAAGTGTCGTTCCTGAAATGAAAAACCAAAGGTTACGCACCAGCAGTTGGTTGGCTGGACTGGTCAGATTGCCTGAAAAGGTTAGGAATTATTGGTTTCGACCATGTCCATGGGAGAAGAATGGAAACTACGGAAGGGTAGACAGATAATAAACATTTTTTATTTGATAACTTGGTGCTACAAATAAAACCTTGTGGGCAGAAATAAGGGGAGAAAGGTGTCCAGAAGGGTATAATTTTCTCTGCATATTTGCCTGCTTCTTGACAACATCGGCTACTAGGTAGCAATGGGAACTAAGGCAGAGTAGATTCCTGAGGTATACCGGGTGAGCAGAGCTCCTTTATAAAGCATCATGACTGGCTGCTTGAAGTCTCAAGGTCAAGACTGCTGAGGATTAGAAGATGGTGTAAATACAAATGCATCTCATGCAGGGAGCAGGGGACCAAATTAGATTTTCCTTTCTATTTTCGAGAGGGACACAAGTAAAATTATGAAGATTTTGGCATTTTTTTTAGCTACATTATATACCCCAGCATAGGATGAGGTTAAGCCTTGCTCACTTGCTTTATGGAAAGGCAACATGCTTTGCCCCTGAAATTTCAGGATGAATTATATACATTATTTACATCTGTTTTGACATTTTGGAGTTGACGAGCTAGCTCTGAAGCCCTGTACATTGAGTACTTTGAGTACATTGCTCAAGACCTTTGCAGTTCTTAGCTCATGTACCTGTTTGGTTAACCCAAACAGAGATCTGCTGATTTCATCTTGGTAGCCTCATTGGTCAATTGGTTGCCTACAGAGTTTAACCGAGAAGGATTACTTATTAGGCTTCCGATTGATTTGTGGTGTTTCTCACATGTTGGCAAAGGGAGGCAGCACAATGACACCATGTATTTGTCATTTATGTCCTAAAAGAAACTCTAATGAACAGTTTGAGAAAAGCCTGGCTGTTGAAGGGTGGTCATATTACATCAACTAGATAAGCCTTCTTCCAGCTACCCTGCTGTGGTGGTCTCCAGATATGGGCCATGATGGAGCCATCAGTGTACTGAACATGAAATTGTATATGCTATTCGTTGAACATTCCTGCTTGGTGCTGTAATTTCCCAATAATTTTTAACCATGTTGTACAGGAGGTAATCGAATTTTAATGGCCAAAATATTTTAAAGAAATCAAAAGATATGTTGCTCTGGAAATAAGTTTATATGTGACAGTGTCAAACTATAAAATACCTCATGGGGATTTAATATTTTCCAAGTTTTGGTTTCATTGAGACTCACAGTTGAGTGCAAAAAAATTTAAGCCCCTTCCATGATGAATACTGTTTAATAATTGGACCTCTGTAACATAGTGTAATACATTTATGAAAATGTTAAGGAGCATCTAGCAACAGGAGTAGCAGAGATTTTCTCCTCCTAAGTTTACCTCAGTAATGATCTCTCTTCATGAAGTTTCTTTGACTAATTGGAATGTATATTCTGATGAAATTAGGCCACAGTCCAGCCTGTCTTTCCTTCTTTCCTTGAGAAGGGAAAATTCTTTTCGTTTGTTTAAATAGAACCCAGATGCACAATATGTATTGCATATCAGATTCCTTTGATCCAGAGAATCTATTCCTGGCTCAAGATTCCTTTATTTTGAGAAGTGCATGATATACCGAAAGCATCCATACATTCACATTAGGAAATAGAGTCATTTCATGGCATCATGATTCCCTGGGGCCAGGTAGATGCTACTCCATCTTGCCTTCAGTGTTGAGCCTCTCTGTGGAATCATTCCCCCCGCCCTCCCGTGCGTGCTTGCCAGATCTGGAGGAGAGAACAATGGAAACCACTTTTAGCATAACTCCTCCTACTTTTCCCACTTTGGGTAATAGCAGCTCCACTCACTGTTGCTTCCATTCACAAAGTTCTTAAAGATACCTCCATGAATGAAGTAGAGGCAATGGTCAGTGCAAAGGCCCTGAAATAACAGTGTACCCGGCTGGTTACAATAGGAGGCCTTCGTGACTAAAGTGAAGGGATCTACAGGGAGAGAGGTAGAAGTGAAGTGCAAAGGTAACTAGAGGTCAGAGCAAATGCCAGACACACAGGGAGGTATTCCCAGTTCTTATCTAAAACAGACAATGTCCCCAACCTCTGTCACTTGCTATCTCCCTCACCTCACCCCCTTTATCTTCCTTCAGCACTGCCACTATCTGACATGTTCTCTGTTTATTATTTGCTTACATATTTCTTCACATCAGAATGTAATCTCCATGAAAGTATGTACTTTAACTCCTTTGGAAGTAATGTCTGTATTCCCTAAACCCAGAACAGTGGCAGGCCATGGTAAGCAATCAACAAATACTTGTAAAGCATGAATTGCCTTGTTGATCTTGAAGATCTTTTAGGATCTTGAGATGATAACTCTTGGCTACATGACAAAGCCATCCCAGCTCTTAGTGACTTAGAACAACCACCACCTGCTAGGCAGTCACACTGGGATGGGTCAGGCTCAGCATCTTTTGGGCCTTGGTCATCTGTGTTCCAGGTCTGGCCTTTGCTGGCAGTTTGGAGATGGGGAACAAGTGGAAAGGGAACTGGGTTGGACATTGCTCTTCATCCTGTATGCTTCTGGCCAAAGACTCCAAGAACCAGCCCAGGGTCTAGTGATGGAGATCGAGATTCCACCCCTCGATGGGTGAAATTACAAAGACACCTAGATTACAAAGGTGTAGTGATGGGAAGGGAAGATTTGGAGCTGTCTTTGCAATCTGCCACAGCCCTTTGTTCCGTTCTTCCATGTCTAACTGGATGGTCTCTCTTTTATTGGGCCACATGCCTACTTCTAGAGCAGCCAGTGAGCTGTTTCCTCCATCTGAGGATTGTCTAGCATGAACTTTTTTATACTATTCTCTGGAAGTTTATTTCTCTCCATAAAACTGCTGGGTGTTGCCTATTGCTCTGACATTGTTTCACCCTGCATTTTATGTAGGCAAATTTTTAAACATGTAAGATATTTTAGAGTCAGAAAACTGTCACTTTTAGGTGACTCTGGCATGCGTTTTTCTTCATTTTCCTGGTTGGAACGAACTAATGCTGTTTCTGCCTACTGCAGAAGCGTTTTCTCATGGTGGCATTTTTAAGCCAACACCTGGTGTTCATGCTGTATAGCTTAGTCACTCTGTTTTTCTTTTTGATAGCTTTTCTCCCTTGCCATTGGGAGAGTCATTTTCACTTCACTGTTGGCCAACTCTTTTTTCTGTGGTACTATGTCTTGTGCCACATTTATAGAAGCCTTTTCCCTCACATAGCTACATACTAAAGCACACACACTAGAACATACAAAAATACACACAGAAGTGAACTTTTTTCCTAGCAGATGGCATACGTGTCCCTTGCCATTTTGTGTAACTTGCCAGCAACATCATCTGTTGGTTTGAGGGTTCTCTCTGGCCTCCAGGGTCCAATTGCTCACTTGTAGCTGGTCATTAAAAAAAGTGTCATGGAATTACTCACTCCCCATCCCCAGCCCTCAATCAGCGACTAAAGGAAGTTGGTGTATAAATACCCTATCACCTTCACCCTGGGGTTAAGGGTGAGAATTTTGAGTTGCCCATCCTGTACTGACTCCCCAGTTTTTCCAAAGGGCTCAAGTTTCTTACAGGGTAAACCTACTCATTCACATACTCTTTATTGGATACCTTTCCTTCCCCACTCATCTCTGTTTCCTTCCCACATACCCTACCTCACTTCACATCCTTAGCTCAGATTCTGCTCTTGGGGAGCCCCCAACTAAAACTTAATATGCCCATATTTTCTAATTTTTACAGTAATATTTCCATAGTTCTAAACCCTCCTCTACTTAATAAATCACCCTTTTTTCTGATACTCTTGGGAATCCAAATCTTAAAAAGATTAAATTCTAGCAGATGAATTACTGCTTCTCTGACCCTTCCTACTTTGCCTCCAGGTACGTCGTATTTGAGTACAGGGGAGGGAAGAGGGTAGGTGTGACTGTGTATTTGCAAGTGTGTGTGTGTATTTTCAAGGGAATGGATGAATATATATGTGTGTTTACACATGTCATGTGTCAATAATATGTGAACGGGAAATGGTAGTGAAGTCATTTTAAAACGATCTGAAAAATTAAAATGTTAGATGTTCACTACTGGTGTTAACAGTTGCAAGAGTGGAAGGATAATAGGACTCCTTTTAATGTTTTTAACTTGCTTGGTGCTAAGGACGATTAGTAATGAAAAGGAAAGCACAGTAATGAGATCTTGTTAGTGTCATTAAATTATAAGTTAAAACATCTGTAGTAACAAGATTGAGGTTTGCTCTACAATCTCTCCAAGTGTTGTCAGTGCAGCTAGGTAAGAACAGAAAAAATCGCTTTGTTCTCTGCATTTCCCTGTAGGGAAGTAGGATTTTGCTCTAAAATCTGCTCAGACAGGTGTTTTCAGAGTGTGTGTTTGTGCAGGGGGCAGGGGAGAGGGGGATGGGCAGAGGATACATATGCATCAGAAAGCAAATTCATTTTGCTCTCATGTTCAAATGCTTGTTTCATTCCCTTTTACTCTCCTTAGCCCCCTGAATCTAATGATGGCTTACTTTGTGTGTTGCTGTTTTCCCCTATTGTCCTGGGAAGGATGAGTTGCTCTCATCTTTTCAGAGGCATCTACAGTGGACTGGAAGACACAGGAAATAGCAAAGTATTAGCAGAATAGAATCATACAGATTGTTGCTTACACTATAATTTCGTCATCCCCGCACTGAATAATTGAGAGTAATTGTATAAATTATCTTTGATAGTTGGTTGTATTTAGAGTTAGAAGTATCGGGATTTTGGTCAATGCATGCTACTTATTTTTCAAAAAGAAAGGTTATGACTTAAGAATAAGATGAAAGATCAATGGCAAGAAAGCCTAGAGAAAATTCTGGTCTGATGATTCACATCATGATCCTGCAAAGTACCCATGTTTTTCACTCAAACCTTAGATGGGGTTTCTGTTTGTACATCATTCTTTTTAATAGACAGTGGTGCCGAATCTTATTTGTTGGTAAGATCAGAGATGGGAAACTAAGATGGGGCATTTGGGATGGAGGAGATTGTATAGCACTCGGAAAATCCCACTAATCCCACTTCAAGGCCATGTAGCCAGCTGGTCCAGAGAGGCCTGTCTTAGATTTATAGTGCTGTGGATCAGCAGCTAAAATTTCAAAATAATAATGTGGCGTTTATCTGCCAACAACTGCCAAAACATTATAGATTCCATCTATTCTCTGCCACTTCCGCTAGCATGTGACTGGGGAGGAAGTGGCAGAAATGGTAATAACATGAACTGTGAGCTTTGCACTTGTTCTTGCCAATGATTTATGCTGCTCAAAGATACACTGTGACCTAAATTCAAAACATGCCCAGTGTCAATATTGGACGTTTGTTTGAAATCACTCATAATAGAAGAACTATCAGAAGATAGAAAACTTAACACCTCTGGTTATTATAACTTCAAATAAGTGAGTGTTAGTTCTGTAGTCAAATTCATGAGAAAGCATTTTTTTTTTCTTTCTTGTAGAGATTTATTTACCCTTTGTGGAGACACTTCTGTAGCTATCACCTCCTTTACCTTTCCTGTAGTCAACTGCATTAATTTCTTCCATACTAGTAGGCCCCCATATTTTAATATCCTGAGCACACTTTCTATTTATTTGGGAAGAAATAACCTAGCATTTAAGTCCAATGTCACACATCAGTAGAGTTCTGCCGTGAGGCTTCTTGGGGTTTTAATATTACATGGATTTGAGGAAGAAAAGATAAAGCAGGGACCTTGTGGGCCTGGGCCTGGGGGTGCTGGTAGTTCCTAAGGAGTACATCCCCAAGGAAGTTAACATCATCCCTCCCCATGATGCCTGGATAGGATTCCCCATAGTGGGAGTTAACAGCTTAGAGCATGGCGAGGGGCTTCAGCGGGACTGGTCCCAAACTTGGTGATTCCTGTTATGAGCTGTCATTTTAAGTCTTTTAAGCTTTATTTCCTCTTATGCAAAATGGGGATAATAAGAGTACTTTCTTCATAGTTTGAGGTTTAAATGAGGTAGTGTGTGATCCACTACCTGGAATTTAATGGGCATAAGTAAATGTCAGTTGATATATCATTCTTATTCTTGCCGATGCTGGTAGTCCAATATATCCAGGGTGTTAGATGGGGCACAGGAGCAGGGTACACAGGCAGTGCTTGGTATTCGAAGCCATCAAAGTGCAGGATAAGATTATCTTTTTTCTTTTTTTTATTATATTCGATTAGCCACCATGTAGTACATAATTAGTCCTTGATGCAGTGTTCAGTGATTCATTAGTTAACACCCAGTGCTCATTACAGCACGTGCCCTCTTCAATACCCATCACCCTGTTACCCCCTTCCTCCATATTCCTGGCTTCTGAAACCCCCAGATTGTTTCTCGGGGTCCATAGTCTCTCATGGTCCATCTCCCTTTCTGATTTCTCCCCCTTTGGATTTCCCTCCCTTTCCCTATGATCCTCCACGCTATTGCTTATGTTCTACATGTGAACGAAACCACATGATAATTGTCTTTCTCTGCTTGACTTACTTCACTTAACATAATCCCCTACAGTTCCATCCATGTCAATACAAATGGTAGGTATTCATCCTTTCTGATGGCTGAATAATATTCCATTCTGTATTTGAACAACATCTTCTTTATCCATTCGTCTGTTGAAGGACATCTCGGCTCCTTCCACAGTTTGGCTATTGTGGACGTTGCCACTATGAACATTGTGGGGCACGTGCCCCTTCTTTTCACTACATCTGCATCTTTGGGGTAAATACCCAGTAGTGCAATTGGTGGGTTGTAGAGTAGCTTTATTTCCAACATCTTGAGGAACCTCTGCACTGTTTTCTATAGTAGCTGCACCAACTTGCATTCACACCAATAGTGTAAGACAGTTCCCTTTTCTCCACATCCTTACCAACATTTATTGTTTGCTGTTTTGTTAATTTTTGCCAGTCTAACTCGTGTAAGGTAGTATCTCATTGTGGTTTTGATTTGTATTTCCCTGATGGCTAGTGATTTTGAGCATTTTTTCATGTGGCTGTTAGCCATTTTTATGTCTTCTTAGAAGTTTATTTTTTCCCCCCAAATATGTTTATTTTATTTTTTCAGTGTTACAAGATTGATTGTTCATGCACCACACCCAGTGCTCCATGCAATACGTGCCCTTCTCAATACCCACCACCAGGCTTGCTCAGCCCCCCACCCCCTCCCCTCCAAAACCCTCAGTTTGTTGCTCAGAGTCCACAGTCTCTCCTGGTTCATTGCCCCCTTTCTTCGGAGAAGTTTCTGTTCATGTCTTCTGCCCATTTTTTGAGTGGGTTACTGGTTTTTTGGGTGTTGGGTTTGAGATGTTCTTTATAGATCTTGGATATGAGCCCTTTATCTGTACTGACATTTGCAAATATCTTCTCCCATTCCGTGGGCTGCCTCTTAGTTTTGTTGACTGTTTCCTTTGCTGTGCAGAAGCTTTTTATCTTGATGGAGTCCCAAAAGTTCATTTTTGCCTTTGTTTCCCTTGCTTTTGGAGAAGGGAGTTGAAAGAAGTTGCTGCAGCCGAGGTCAAAGAGATAACTGCCTATGTTCTCTAGGATCTTGATGGATTCCTCTCTTACAGGGAGGTCTTTCATATATTTTATCTTTGTGTATGGTGTAAGGGAATGGTCCGGTTTCATTCTTCTATATGTAGCTATCCAATTTTCCCAGCACCACTTATTGAAGAGACTGTCTTTTTTCCACTGGATATTTTTTCCTGATTTGTCAAAGATTAGTTGACCATAGAGTTGAGAGTCCATGTCTGGAGTCTCTATTCTGTTCCTTTGGTCTGCATGTCTGTTTTTGTGCCAATACCATGCTGTGTTGGTGATAACAGCTTTGTAATGTAGCTTGAAGACAGGCAATGTGATGCTCCCAGCTTTGTTTTTCTTTTTCAGCAGGATAAAGTGATTAATCAGGATAGGATCCAGGAACTTTGACAGAGGTTGTGAGGCACATAGAGGGAGATATGTGGCAAGATGATCTATCTGTCTCAGGAAGAAGGGTGTACTTAGATTTCTGGAAATGAATTCAAGTTCTGGTCAAGTGGGCTGAAGTTTCTCAATACCACTATGGTACTGAGGATCAAACTTAATCCTGGAAGACGAACAAACATAGCAAGGGTAAGGGCAAGATACTGGGTACCCAGGACTCAGGTCGTGCATGGCTGCTATTGAGTCCCTAGTAGGACTAACTTCAGGAATAAATGGTGGGACTGATATTCTTGATGCATGTGGAGTCTCGGACCTGGTGAGGGGAGTGATTCCCAGGGGAAAAACATTCATGACAACTAGGGAAGACAAAGGCCTAATTTCTTGCCAAGTTGGAAGCTCACTCCCACACTCTCATTGATATTTGTGGTTAACTAACTTTACCCAAGCTCTTTCCTTGGACACTGAGGCTTGTAAGTATCTTCCTATGCCTAAGTTAGATTTCTGGTTCCCACACCTTTGGTTTGATTTGGCAACAGTAGGTATTCTAGTTCTTCCTTCTATGTTGTATCCAGATTTTATAACTCCTTCACTGTGAAGTCTTTGAGGACAGAAAATATCTTCTTGATCTTTGAATCCTGAATCTGTACTTTGTGACAGACATCCCAGAGGTTCAGTAAATATCTTTGGAGAGAATAACTACATCTTCACTCTCTAGTCCTTATGTTTTAGTATGGCTCTCTATATAGAGATGTCTATATGAAAAGACGACATGGGTAAAAGCCATGTTATAAGCAAATCAGAATCTAAAGTTAGAATAGAACACAAATACCAAAGAGTAACACATCATATATTGGCAAGCTTCTGGAATGGGGTTCCAGTAGCCTTTGTGACTTATTCAGTGGTGACTAATTTTAGCTCATTGGGAAGGTGAAATAAATTTACCTTGTCTTTTTTTTTTTAAACAAACTCATTCTAAAAATAAAAATAAAACAAATCATTCTGATAGTCCCTAAATCTTTCAAGTACTATTTTTTCCCCTAATTATCTAACTTCCTAAAGAGTCAAAAGCCGATTTAAGTCAGTCCTATCATCTTCTACGTTCTAGAAGCCTCCTTAGTTCTTAATCTTTTTTTCTCCTGGATATATCAATCCCTTACTTAAGAAGAGATCACAAAGTGTCCAGAATGCCTTTTGGAAACTCCAGAGAATACAGGAAATCATTTGAAACCTACAAATTCTCTTCTATATTGCTCTAATTCTAGCATTAAATAAAGAAATGGTCTCACTGTGAAGATAATTAACCTGTATGCTTGGGAACCCTTAATAAACTGGTGTGGAAGCTGGTATTGGCGCCTGGATCTCTCTACTTGAGAACTTTCTCTAGTTACAGAAGCAGGCTCAACTAGTGTTAAGAGCAGAACGGTATTGCTAAGGATTTAGTGCTTTCTGGGAACCATCTACCAACAATAGATAAAGAGATGGATACATATCCGAGGTATTGCCTAGAATTCCCCAGCGTTCTTTCTTTTGAGAAAGTACTTTTGAGTTCTTTTGAGACCAGTTGCCCACAGTGCACTCTGTAGTTGCTTCTTTCTCTTCCTTGCTTTATCTCCACACTCATCTACCGGTGCTTTCTGGGTTCACCTCCCAAATAAACTATTTGTGTTCATATCCAAGTGTATCCTTGCTTTTGAGGAGCCCAAATCAAGATGCTGACTAGAAATAGACACGAATAGTCAATATAATTTCCTAGTGGATATTAAGATGTGCCCTTAGAGGTAGAACCATTATACCCAGGTCTTAGTATTCAGGTAGAACTCATATGCATAGCAATTCATTGATAAACTGGGGCAGGATACAGAGGGCCAGTG
This sequence comes from Nasua narica, assembly GCA_028533885.1. Lineage (NCBI taxonomy): Eukaryota > Metazoa > Chordata > Mammalia > Carnivora > Procyonidae > Nasua > Nasua narica. The sequence continues at coordinate 16,158,224 of CM052801.1, read as the reverse complement.
GTTCTTCAATACCTCTGTAGTCCCCACTTTGACAGTTTAGATGAATGTCCTTTTCTCTGAGGTTATGTCTTTTGTAAAATGATGGTTACGGCACATGGTATTTGGGTTTTTTTTTTTCCTCTCCTTTTTAAAATAAAATTACTCCACAAATGATAGGTTGACAACCATATAATATTCCCAGCAACAAGCAATTTTCTTTTTTTAGAATTGAACCTGTCTGTGAAGATCCTAAAGTCTTGGGATACAGTTGTCATAGAAGATGCAAGATATAGAAAGTATACAGATATTTTTGTGATTGCTGGCTACATGTTTGTGAGGAAATCCATTAAACCCTTTTGAGTAAAGCAAGTCAGTGATCTCCCAGGCTTCTTCTAAGGTCTCAGTCTTGGAGTTGTTGCACTGCAGGGCCTCTCGGACTGTAAAACATTGTCTTTGTGGCTTCTCATCGCTCCTTTTCATATTTTTTGCTTCTCCTGCCATAAACCCACCTCCGTCAGTTGTTTTTCATTGGACAACATATCCTTTTTGAGGGCATGAAGCATCTCTCAGTCATCCTTTAATCTGATATTGAGGGGAGGGAGAATTTATTTAATGTGAAATAATTCTAGCATCTTCAAATCATGTGTCAGAGTCATTTGGTAGAGACTGGCTTAGTTGGTTAACAGTTGGGTGAGACATAGAGCCCAAGGAGTTAGTGCTCAGAAGTTACGGAAGAGAAGGAAACTTGAGGTAGACAATATCTAATCAGAGGCCTATTGCTCTGGGAGGTGAGAAGGAGGCCGATTACATGGATTCGGGAAACTAGACTCGCTCTGAGGCTTGACCACTTTTTCTCACATGGTTAACTGAGCTTCCAAAGTATAAAGTGAAGAGACAAAAAGAATATATGTGTAGACTTCAAAGCAAACAGGTAAAATAGTGCCTTGGAAGTGTACCAGAGTGCTAGTCCATGGCCTCCAACATGGGAGGAATATGGTACCTGTGACCTAGTTGCTCTTCTGGAATGGAAGAGAAGAGAAATGGATGTCCATATGAAGACCTAGCTTCAGGCTATTGGCTCAAATAGAGGAAAAAAAGAGCTTGTACCCATGTTAGAGCTGGGGAACAGGATGGTGGCTCGAAGGTCACCTTTGAGTTAGTGCATAGATCAGATCCCTGAAGTGTTTGACTTTTATTCTTTTCTATGGTTGATGTCCCTATGAGTCCTTCAAACTTTTACACTTTGATCTGTTTAAAACTATAATACATTTTAATTATTAGCAGTTTGTTAAATCTGGATGCATGAGAACAAGTAAACCACCAATAATTTCCATGATTTTAAATTTATTTTTCTTGTTTTTCCCCTTTTGTATTTGCATATAATTTTGTGGATTTTAATAACAGTGGTGCCACTAAATATGAATAAATAAATAAATACTTGTTTATTAATACCTTGATTAGTTTCACATAACTTGATATTGTGAGCATTTTCCCAAACTATTAGTTTTCAAAAACATAATTTGTCTAATGACAAAAAACTATTTTTCTTAGCTATTTGCTATGTGTCTGGCACTGCATTAGATGCTAAAGTTTAGATGCAAACAGGACAGGGCCAACTCCAGCTTTCTTGGTGATTATGTCATGAGGATGTAATTGCATAAATATTGGGATTAGAGGTTGTTCTCAATGATGTCTCATTGACTCTGCCATCATGCTTGAGGTAAGCACTGCTCGTGATTTAGATTTCTCCATGTAAACACTAGTGCATTCAAAGAAGTACATCAGAGATATTCTCAGTTTTGTGCTGACCTATTATTCTCAAACTTCAGTGTAAACAGAAATACCCCCCAAAGAGAAGCCATGCTAACTTCCTGATGATAACATGGGAAGAAAAGACTCAACATAGGGGAACACCTGAGGTTCTCTATAATCTTAAAGTTGTGATGGTAATGCTTCCTTCCGAAATTACTGTTAAAAAGAGTGGCCCTTTTGACCCAAGCCTTCCTCAGTTTAAAGATTGATCTGTTTATTTTAGAGAGGGAGTGAGAGTGAGGTGGGGAGAGGGACAGAGGAAGAGGGAGAGAGAGCGATGAATCAGACTCTGCTTGGCATGGAGCTGACAAGGGGCTCAATCCCATGACCCCCGCCATCATGACCTGAACTGAAATTGAGAGTTGGACACTTCACCTACTGTACCACCCAAGTATCCCAAGCCTTCTGCAGTTGATAAGGTGGGTTTAGGGTGGAGAAGTCCTTACAGATGCAACTTCATTTACTATGTCAGGAAGTGTCTACATGAAGGTTTTATGGTTGTATAGATATATTTATTAAAATGTATTAGATTGATTACATTTTTCCAAAGTAGCAAAGGTCTTCTCAGACAAGTCTAAATCATCAGTACCCCAGAAGCCCCCATCATCCGTACTTCCAATCATGAATCCCCCTACCCAGATAACCATTATAGGACTTTTAACAGCTTTATAGAATTTGTTTGTTTGTTTGTTTTTTTTTTTTGCATCTGGATTGTTTTGCCCAATATTATGTTGATGAGATACATTCATATTTTTTAGTGCAGTTTTGTTTTCTTCATTCTCACTGCTGTGTATATTTCATTATAATGAATATACCACATTTTTTTCCCATTCTACTGTTGATGAACATTTGGGATTGTCTTTAGTTTTTGATTTCTTAGGAATACTGCTGCAATAAATATGCTTGTAGAAACCTGTGATATACAATATGCATGCATTTTTGTTGAGTATATAATGGGAACAGAATTGGTCACTGTGAATGCCCATGTTAAGCTTTGGTAGATACTGTCTTCCAAAGTGATGGTATCGAGTCACACACCCACCAGCAGTGCATGGGATGCTAGTTGCTCAATGTCCTTGCCAATGCTTGATATTGAGCATATAGCTTTAGTTTTTATTTTTTTAATCACAGTGTTTACAGGAAATAATCAAGATTCAAAATTTTGGCCAATATCTTCTGAGAGCCTTTACTCATCTTTTTATTAATAATGTTTAATCAGAGGACATAAAACTAGATACTTTATTAGTATTCCATTCTTTCCATTAAAGATGGAATTTCCATCATCCCATTAAAGATGCAAAGAAGTTATTTCAGAAATAAATGGTGTTTTATGAGTTTGTCTTTTTTCCTGTCCTCAGAACAGAATTCATGCACAAATATTAGTTTCCCCAAAACTCAGTTAACAAATAGCTAATAGTAGCAAACAGCTACAATCCATTTTTACTCTTTGTAAAATGATTCACCTTAGCTCTGCTAAGAAAGTCCAGTGACCAAACACAATTGAGAAATGAACTTTAATGTCTCTATCATTTATCTTTGCCACAATAATAAACCTATGACAGAAAATAACCAATTGCATTAAGCTAGGTCTCAAACCTACTTTTATTTTCCTGCTTTGATATCTTTTCTCTTTGACTCAAGTTCTTGAAGAGAGTTAAAAAAAAAAAAGTTCCTGATGAGATTTAAAGAACCCAGTCTCTAGACCTAGCTAGAAATCCCTAACTGGAACATGAACACACATTTTTCCAAAGGCATACAAATGGCTAACAGATGTGTGAAAAAAATGCTCAATATCACTCATCATCAGGGAAACACAAATCAAAACTACAATGAGATACTAACCTCATGCCTGTCAGAATGGCTAAAATTAACAACTCAGGAAACAACACATGTTGGCAAGGATGTGGAGAAAGAGAACCCCTCTTACATTGTTGGTGGAAATGCAAACTGGTGCAGCCACTCTGGAAAACAGTATGCAGGTTCCTCAGAAAGGTAAAAATAGGACTGCCCTCCCATGATCCAACAATTGCACGACGAGGGCTTACCCAGAGGATACAAAAATACTGATTCAAAGGGGCACATGCACCCTAATGTTGATAGCAGCAATGTCCACAATAGCCAAACTATGTAAAGAGCCCAGATGTCCATCAACAGATGAATGGATAAAGAAGATATGATGTGTATATGCATTCACATACACAATGGAATATTATTCAGCCATCAAAAAGAATGAAATCTTGCCATCTACAATGACATGGATGGAGCTAGAGTGTATGATGCTAAGTGAAATAAGTCAGAGAAGGACAAATACCATATGATTTCACTCCTATGTGGAATTTAAGAAACAGAACAAATGAACATAGGGAAATGGAAGGAAAATTAAGATAAAAACAGAGGCAAACCATAAGAGACTCTTGACTATAGAAAACAAACTGGAGGTTTCTGGATGGGAGGTGGGTAAGGGGATGCACAAAATGGGTGATGGACCTTAAAGAGGGTGCTATTTTGATGAGCCTTGGGTGTTGTATGTAACTGATGAATCACTAAATTCTACCGAAACTATTACTATACTATATGTTAACTAACTTGAATTTAAATGAAATCATGGTAGAAATCCCTACCTGGGATCTGGTTAGACGAGAAGAATCGGTTAATCTGTGCTCTAGCTAGGATTACATCTGAATCTCCATTTTAATAAGATCGCCTGGGATTCATTGCATAGCAAAGTCTAAGAAGCAGAGTTAGCTCTGCATTTACTACTTTGGTAAACAAAGACTCAGTCCTCATAGGTCCTCATTTAAAATAGAATCAGGGGTCACAGTCCTACCTTTTATCTACAGGGCCAGATCCCAGATATCCGAGGCTCTGTGGGCCATGTGGTCCGTGCCACAACTACTCAGTGCTCTCTTTAAAGAGTGAAAAGAGCCATGGACAATATCTAAACAAATTCGTGTGGCTGTGCTCCAATAAAACTTTATTTATGGACACAATTTGCATTTCATGTGTTTTTCAAGTTTCATAAAATATCCTTTTTTATTTTGATGCTTTTTCCAGTAGTCTAACCACAAAAAAAAAATCATTCTTAGCTCATGTGAATGTTAAAAAACAGGCAGGGTGCTCATGTGGCCTGCCTGCCATAGCTTACTGAATCCTTCTTTAGGGTTTGATTGCTGTTAAACCTTGTGAGGGCAGAGAACTTATCTTGCTTTCACTGTTGGTTCTCTAACCATGACACAGAGCTTCTGCTCAAAAGTATTTCTGGAATGAAACACTATTGCTTCTGTAAAATTATGCAGCATGGCAGAAATCCCCAGTGGAAATTGAGAGGACTTTATGTCTTTTCTTTAGCATACAGGTATCCTATGCCTACTGTGGGTTCTGCATTGTGCAAAAGAAAATAATGTTTACTGGACCTGATGCCAGCAAAACAGGAGAGAAACTCATTAACTTGTCATTCATCTTATACCACAAATGTCCTACATTCAGGACATTGGGTATTAGTGTAGTAAATGCATGTGTCTATGAATAGCCACAGTTATTATCTGTCAAGCATTCTGATGAGAAAATCAGGAGCATAACTTAACAATGAAGTGGGAGATATATTTTCCCCTTTCCCAGGAGCAACCATAGAACACTAACATTTCTTTAGATAATGAGCAATAAATTATGCATAAGTGCAGAATTATAAACAAGTCAAATCTTACTCTGCAACATGAGTTGCTTTAGTACTTGCTGGTAACCCTTGAGTTTTTAAAAATCACTCTCATTCTCTCTCTCTTTTTTTTTAAAGATTCTATTCATCCATGTGACAGGGAGAGATCACAAGTAGGCAGAGAGGCAGGCAGAGAGAGAGGGGGAAGCAGGCTCCCCGCCGAGCATAGAGCCTGATGCGGGGCTCGATCCCAGGACCCCGAGATCACGACCCGAGCAGAAGGCAGAGGCCCCAACCCACTGAACCACCCAGGCGCCCCCAAATCACTCTCATTCTTAAGAGAGATAGCCATCGATTAAAAATTGTAGACATACACAAAAGAATAAAGAAGAAAATAACCAGTAAAATGATCACCAGGCTTACCAGTCTTAACATTTAATTGCACCTTCCATCTCTTCAGCTTCTCTCTCTACAGTCAGGACACAACAAAACTGCAAACTTTGGAGCCCAGTCTAACTGTACCCTCTTTGGTTATTTCATAACTGTGTGACTTTGGGCAGTTACTTAGTATCTCCATCCCATGGTATTGTCATCAGCAAAAATAATAACTATTATTCTGTGTGTGTGTGTGTGTGTGTGTGTGTATGCATATGTGTGTATATATATTTATCTGTTCCTGTATTGACAAACATTTAGATTGCATAGTCTTGACTTATATAAATAATGCTTCAATAAACAGGGGGTATAACCTCCTTTGGGTATATACCCAGAAGTGGAGTTGCTGGGTCCTTGATCATTCTGTGTTTTATTTTTTGAGGAACCTCTATACTGTTGTCCATAGCGGCTGTGCCAATTTCTGTTGCCACCAACTGTGCCACAAGGTTCCCTTTTCTCTCCATCCTCACCAGCCCTTGTTATCTCTTGTCTTTTTTATACCAGCCATTCTTTTTTTTAAGATTTTATTTATTTATTTGACAGAGAGAGGGAGGGGGAGAGAGAGAGAGAGCACGCACGCACACACACATAGGAAGAGTGGTAGAGGCAGAGGGAGAAACATCCCTCTCCCTTTCGCTGTGGAGCCTGTTGTCAGTCCTCAGGTCGATTTCTTGGGTATTCAGAATCATTTGATAGTTACCTAGTTATCTAGAGTCGAGCCTCGGGTCCTTGTACTGATGCTGGATTGTTGAGGCCAGCCTTTAAGGAAGAATTCTTGAGACATTTTATGGTGCAAAAAGGTATTTTGATTGTAGCATGGGGACAGGACCAATGGGCAGAAAGAGCTGAACTTAATGATTGTGAAGAGTGACTGATTATATACTTTTAAGTTTGTAAAGGGAAATGAGGGTACAGATAATGTAAGTTTCTAAGGAATTTTCCTATGCTGAAAGCAGGATCTACAGGACTTTGGAGATCTGGCTATTGTCAAGATGAGATTGCTTTTAGTTTCTAGTAACATCAACATTAAGGCAGCCATGAATTCCTTGAGGAATGTCACACTCTACCTGTGTCAGGTATTTAGCAGTGGGCTGCATGTTGTAAGGAGATTTCATTTAAGCTACATTTCTCTTGCTTTTGTTCTCCTCCTCACTACTAAGTCACCATCTTAGCCCCCCTGCTCACAACACATTTAGTTGAAGGGAGCACCTTTTTCCATTAACTATTCTGGGATCCCTTGTCAAGTATTAGTTGACCATGTATGTATGACTTTATTTCCGAGCTCTTGATGCTGTTTGGGTCTGTTTTTATGCCAGTACCACAGTATTTTCATTATACAGCTTTGTAGTATAATTCAAAATCAGGAAGTGTGATGCCTCCAGCCTTCTTTCCCAGGATTGCTTAGGCTGTTCAAGATCTTTTGTCATTCCATGCAAATTTTAGAATTTTTTTTCTATTTCTATAAAAGATGCTGTTGGAATCTTGATGGATATTGTATTGAAACTATATATAGCTTTGGGTAGTATGGACATATTAACAATATTAATTCTCCCAATGTGTGAATGTGGGATATTTTTCCATTTACTTTCATTAATATTTTGCTATTTTTGGTATACAGATCTTTTACTTCCTTGGTTAAAGTATTCCTAAATAATGTATTGATGCTATCGTAAGTGGTATTGTTTTCTTTCTTTTTCAGACAGCTTTACTATATAGAAATGTGGCTGATTTTTGTATGTTGATTTTGTATCCTGCAGCTTTATTGAATTTTTTATTAGTTCTAACAATTTTTTTGTCGAGTCATTAGGGTTTTCTATATATAAATTATGTCATCAGCAAACAGAGAAATTTTAACCTCTTCCTTTCCAATTTAGATACTTTTAATTATTTTTCTTGCCTGATGTCTCTGGCTAGGACTTCTTTTTTTTCCCCAAATATGTTTATTTTATTTTTTCAGTGTTACAAGATTGATTGTTCATGCACCACACCCAGTGCTCCATGCAGTACGTGCCCTTCTCAATACCCACCACCAGGCTCGCCCAACCCCCCACCCTCTCCCCTCCAAAACCCTCAGTTTGTTGCTCAGAGTCCGCAGTCTCTCCTGGTTCATCGCCCCCTCCAATTTCCCCCCATTCACCCTTCCCTTCCTTCTCACAATGCCCTCAATGATTTTCTTTATACTCCACATGTAAGTGAGACCATAAGATAATTGACTCTCTTCTCTTGACTTATTTCAATATGATAATACAGGTGGTGACAGTGGGCACCCCATATTGTTCTTAATTTTAGAGGGAATTGTTTTAGCCTTTTACCACTGAGTATGATATTACCTGTGAACTTGTCAAATAATGCCTTTATTACATTGAGGTATGGTTCTTCTAAACCCATTTTGTTGAGAATTTCTGATCATGAATGAATGCTGAATTTTGTCAAATGCTTTTTCTACATCTATTGAGATGATTATATGGTATTTATCTTTTATGCTATTAATGTGATGTATCATTCTTACTGACTTGCACATGTTAAACTCTTATTGTATCCCCAAGATGATTTCCACTTGATAATGGTATATTATCGTTTTTATCTTCTGTTGAACTTAGTTTAATAATATTCTGTTGAGATTGTTTGTACCTGTATTCATGAAGGATCGTGGCCTGTAGTTTTCTTGTTTTGTTCTTACTTGGCTATTATCAGGGTAATGCTGGCCTTGTAGTATGAGTTTTGGAGTGTTCTCTCCTTTTCAATTTTTGGAAGAGTTTGAGAATTGGTGTTTTTAATAAATAAAGATCTTATAAGATAAGTTTGGAAGTTTTCCCCCCTCTATTATTTTTTGGAGGAGTTTGAGAATGATTGGTATTATAGTTCTTTAAATATTTGGTAGAATTCACCTGTGAAACCATTTGGTTTTGTGCTTGTATTTGTTTGGAGTTTTTGGATTATTGATTCTCCCTACTCACTAGTGGTCTGCTCAGATTATCTGTTTCTTCATGATTCATCTTTGTAAGTTGTATGTTTCAAACAATTTACACATGTCTTCTAGGTTGTTCAGTCTGTTGGCATAAAATTATTCATAGTAGTCTCTTATTATCCTTTGTATTTCTATGGTATCAGTTGTAATGTCACCTCTTTATCTTTTTATTTGAGTTCTCTCTTTTTTTTCTTTACTAGTCTAGCTAGAGATTTCTCAATTTTGTTTTTTTTCCAAGAACCAATTCTTGATTTTAATTTTTTATTGTTTGCCTATGCTCTATTTCATTTTTTTCTGTTCTAATCTTTATTATTTCTTCCTTTTCTTCCTTGTGTTAACTTTTGCCTTGGTTGTTTTTTTCTAGTTTCTTTACATGGAATGCTAGGTTTTTGAGATTTATTTTCTTTTATATATATATTTTATTAATATATGTGTTTATAGTATAAATTATGTTGCTTTCACTGTATCCCTAAGTTCTGGCATGTTGTGTTTCCATTTTTATTTGTCTCATGGTATTTTTCATTTCCTTTTTGGTGTGTTCTTGGTCCTGTTTGTTACTCAGTTTGAGTTAACTTCCACATGTTTGTGAATTTTCCAGTTTTCCTTCTGTTTACTGATTTCTAATTCATACCATTGTAGTTGGAAAAGATACTTGACATAAGTTCTATCTTCTTGAATTTATCATGACTTGATTAGTGGTCTAACATATAATCTGTCCTAGAAAATATTCCATGTGTGCTTGAGAAGAATGTGTACACTCCTACTGTAGGATGGAATGTTCCATATATGTCTATTAGGTCTCTTTGGTCTATAGTGTTGTGCAAATCTCCTGTTTCCTTATTGATTCTCTGTTTGGATGATCTAGCCATTGTTCAGAGTGAGGTATTAAAGTCTCCAAAAATTATTATATTGCTCTTTGTTTCTCCTTTTAGTTCTGTTCATATTTGCTTTTTATATCCACAATATATATGTAAATATATATTGATATATTTCCACTAACTTTTGTACATGTATCCCTTTTTCACTGCCTGATAAGTTTCCTTTTGCTACATCTTCATATGTTTTAGGGTCCATTTAAAAAAAATTCTTCCATTATATTGATTCATATGTTCTTATTCTATGTACTTTAAACAATTTATGGAATGCCTATTAATAGCTGGATACATAGTTATAATAGTTGTAATTTTAAAGATTTATTTATTTTAGAATGTGTGTGAGTGGGGGGAGGAGCAGAGGGAAGGGAAGAGAGGGAGCATCCCACGCAGACTCCCTGCTGAGTGCAGAGCCCAACCTTATTCCCTTGACCCTGAGTTCATGACCTGAGCCAAAACCAAGAGTCAGATGCTCAAGGGACAGAGCCACCCAGGTGCCCCATTGTAGTTTTATAATGCATTTAGCATAGAGCAAATTCTCTGCTTTTGAAAGCATTCTGCCACCAAAAATTTAGTTATTTAATTACTTGTTAGGATAGTCTTCCATTTGAGTTTTATTTTGGTAATAATATAGACTATATTATCTATATTATGATTACTTACATTTACTAATTTGAAGGAATTGACTTATTTTCATGATTCACCCTTTATAGGTGAATCATAGTGTGTATCTCCATATTTGCAAATTATCTTTTCTGGCTTTCTTTGGTACATACACCAAAGGTTACCTGAGGTATTTATGTATTTTGTTGTTAATCATCATACAGCTGTTACTTTTGGATAAATAGAACATTTTATATTTTCTATGTTCTGCATTTTGTGACTTCACTAAATTTTCATTGATTTTAAGGAATTTTCAGGGTATTATCTTGAATTTTATAAGGAAATTTTTGTCTCTTCTAAACAGCGTGATTGTAGTTTTTCCTGTTTTATTGCATTGTACAACACTTCCAGATCACTGACAAAAGTAAAAATATAATTAAAAGAGACAATTTTACTTAAGAATGAATGAGTTGGTTTTGTGTTCATTGATAACTAGTTTAATGTTTTTCCTTTTAATTTAAATGAAGTCACATTCTTCTCATTTTTGTTTAACAAGGAACAGCTCAGAAATAGATACTGAATTTTCTTAAATGCCTCGGACATATGTAGCTTTTCTTTTTGATTTTCTCTTGTGGTATATCTTAAATATTTGTCTTACATCATAATTCATTCTAGTGAAAGTGCTGCATGTTATATTGCATAAGATTTGAAGTTGTGACTGAAATTTTCCTAGTACTTCACAATTTCTGTGATGATTTTCCTAAGTTGGATTGGGTTCTAATTTGCTTTTTGTGTTGCTTTTCTCAGTTTTAAACATGACATTCACAAAATGAACTGGGTAGCTCTCTATTTTTTTTTCCTGTCATTAGGAACAGTTTTTGTATCTTGGGAATTATCTGTTTTTTGAATATTTTAAAGAATGGATATCATTGTCAGACGGTGCATCTTATCAAGGGGCTGTCAGACTTGAGGAAATAGTAGATTGTTTTGTTCTTATTTGTAGATGAGAAACCTGAGGCAGAGAAAGATTGAATAGCTCAAAACTAGTAGTTGTTGGAATAAAGATTTGAAACCAGGTGATCTGGCCCCACAGTTTGGGTTCAAATCCACTGCCCCATTCTGCTATAAACTTTCCACAGTCTCCTTTACTGTATCCCTTACTCCTAGCTTCTCACATTGTTTGGATTCTGGCACATCTGGTCAGTGAAAGCCTTATTACTTACTTAGATTAGCATGCTTTCCTGGACTTTATGTACCTGCTATCATCGATACCTGAATGCTATGCGAATTTGCTGTGATGATTGAGACTCTTAAAGGCACTCCCTGTAACTAACTCCCCACCAGCTTCTCTCTCAGCTCCATCTTGGTTTTCTGTGTCTGTCTTCTTTCCCTCCATAATTCACGGGTTGTCTCAGTATTCTAGATACTGATAGTGATACCAGGAAGATATTAGAATGAGAGTGGGGGTTCCTAGAAAAGTGCCTCCAAAGAGATTCTGACTAACACACCAATCTGTTAGTCACTTATGAATATAGAATCTGAAGATAATTCCGGTATTCACACATTCATCCATTTACATGTAAGCATGATAATGCTATAGTTTTGTAGCTAGTCATCTGATATAAAGCCTCTGCACAAATCCTTAAGTACCTTTAAAATGTTAAACTAATAATTCGCACAGCGGAGGGGCCAGGTACGGGGATTTTGTCCTGTATTCTCTACCTTCCCTTGCATCGGTACTGTGGGTTCTTATATGTAGTAGTTGCTCAGGATATTTTTAAACTGGATTTATTACCTTACAATGCATTTGGGTCCAAGAAATTACATTGTACACCCTTGGATTTATTTTTCAGCATTTCTGAAGTGTTATTTCCTGCCTAGGTGGGAAAGTTCGCTATAAACACAACACTTGATTTCTGATTGAGGCCTGTTCTATACAATAAAAGGGAGAAAATTTTCACATTGTGGCCTCAAGGGCGAGTCTCTGGATAAGGATGATGACTCATCCTCCCAGGGTCTTCCTGCTGAAATGCTGCAAATAAATATATTCTGCAGAGGACACAGAGTGCTGTGGTGAGGGTAACAGAAACCCAGCCCTGTTGGACAAGGAGGCTCTGCAGTCACAAAGCTGTCAGCTGCAGCTGAGAAACCCCTTTGAACGGGAGAATCAGAGGATTAAGCAGTGCCCCTGGGTGTTTTGCCACTTTAAAATGGTGCAAGCATATTTGCTTAAAATCCTGAGAATTTGCTTAATTGCAGAGCCTCCAAGGTAACATTGAAATGCAGAGATAATAAGAAAATGTCAGGGCTAGAAAGCTAAGGATCTTGGTGGAACGTGTCAACAGTGCTGAACCAAAATTGGTGTTTGGCTATATTTATGCAAATAGCTTAGTTTCTGATAATGCTTGTAATTATACAACAATTATTGGGAAATACAAGAACAGTTAGTTTGGTCTCTCAGCTGAGATGGTGAAGTCCTTACTGAATGTTTTTTTCCCCAGGCATGAGAACATAAGGAATAATAGATCCTGAAAACTATATTTCTTCAACAAATCTTTAGTGCTTTGCCAGTATTTGCCATACCAGGGTTGTGTGTAGGATGGAGGGTGGGTATATGACTGAAAAAGAACCTGCAGGAACACACGATCATTTGAAGAGCAGCTTTGTAAGCACAGGGTGACAGAAGAACACATGAGAGACCCTTACTTGGGGGGAGGGACAATAGTGATCAGTGGAAAAGTGGATATTGAGCTGTATTTGGATGGACAGGCTAGAATTTTCTGGGTAAAGAAAGGTGAAATTTAAATTGATTATTTGAGAAAGCAAGTAGCATCTGCAAAGGAACAAACTGTCAGACACCATGCTTCCTTTGGGAAACTATGCATGAAATTGTTCAGTAGAGCTTCAGCTTAAGGGAAGGAAAGAGGAATGATAAGGTTGAAGTGGAGAAAAGACAGATCATGAATGGCCATGTATTAGGTTGGTTGGATTCCCCTCAGAATAGACTCTGAGATAAGGACTTGAGGGCCATTGGTTCATTTGGGAGGTGATTGTAGGATGCACTGAGAGAGGAGGGGGAAGTAAAAGCAGGTTACTGCTGTGGGTAACTGGGGCTCAATCCACTAGAGACGCTGTGTATTTCTGAGTTGTCCTACCTGAAGAGTGGGCATTGGGATAGGATTCAGCCTTTTTTTATCTGTTAATGGGTGAGGGCTACTCCCAAGAGAGTTAACTTCTTGACTTTTTAGGCATACCCCTGAGGCTGAAAAAAAGCCCTCAGGCAGAGAGTTACAGGTACTCGTGGTGACAAGCTGTTGGCATGTACAGAAGAAAGTTGAGTGTGGAAAGGATCTGAGTGGGACCCTTATGGCCTCAGTTATAGGCCATGTATGCCATGCTAAGGATTTAGACTTCTAACCAAAGGAAAATGAGGATCTACTGAATTACTGTAATCTGGGGATGAGATTTGCATTTTAGAAAAAGATTTTTCTGGTATCAATAAGAAGGGATTAGAGTGACTCAAGAACAGTGTTAGAAATAGACAATTAGGATGTTTAACAGAAATTTACAGGAGAAATCATGAGCGCCTGAATATTTAATAACTGGTTAAATGTTAAACAACTGCTCTCAAAAAAAAAAAAGACTGCAGATTTGTAGAATTTGCCGATTCCTATGGCACAAATACTCTCACCACAGCTGATTTAAAATTACCAATGTAATGTCACTGAATGCTGAGTTAGGAGATTTGTACCATCAGCCCTCCAGCGCACCTGGCCTGATCTCAGTTGTCGTGGTGTGAAGAATCAGGAAATTATCTGAAGAAACACTGAGTAGAATAATAACTGACGGAAGTGATAAGATGTAATGAGATAAAAAGAGTGACACTCAGATTTTTCCTCTCTTTAATTAGGTGATGGTGACCTCCGCAGAGCTCAGGAATTTAGACTAGTGGTAATACTGATAGTAGTAATAGTAGGAGCAGCAGCAGCAGCAGCGAATAGAAAGCTTGCTGTGTGCCAGGCACTACCTTAAGTCCTTTACACATATTAACTTAATTAATCTTGATAGTAATCTTATGAGAAAGCTATTGTACCTATTTTACAGATGAAGAATTGGAGTTGCAGGGAGGTTAATTCATTCATCCAAGCTCATCGTGTGGCTGATTCAGAATTTCCAACCCAAGCAGCCTGGCACAGGCTCCATGCGCATACTGGCACAGTAGCAGATTGAGGAGAAGGAGAGTTTATTTTGTGACACGATGAGGCGGAGTGTCTACAGGAAATGCAGCTGGAGGGATTTGCCAGAGAGTTGGCTACATGGGTCTGAAGCATGAAGGTGGCTTTGAGATGGAGATAATGTATTGGTGGATTTTTCGTATAAAGGTAGTTAAAGCCAAGGGAGATAATGAGATGATTCAGAGTAGGTACATAAAATGAGAAGAGAAGTGATCTTTAAGGCAGGGCTTATCAAAAAGAACACTTAGAATTTGTTGAGAAGGAGAGCCTTGCACAAGAGAAGGCAAAGGGCGATTTCAGGCAGGAAAAAAACATGGAAGAGAAATGTTGTTACACACAGGCGAATGGAGCAGACAGTTAAGTGTTAGGGAACATTAAGGAGGAGAGCCTCAGAAAAGTATGATTGGGATCCAAGAGCTAAGGGGTCACTCCCAGAGAGGGGACAGTGGAAAGACAGGACCTAATGGCTTTGGATGAAGTGGGAAATTTGGGTGTGGGCATGGCTAGTGTGGACTAATGTAGTTAGACCTTTATTTTGAGAAGTTTCAATAGTCAGTGGTTATCAACAATGGCTGCACATTGGAATGACCTAAATTTTCAAAACTATTCATATCTGAATCCCACTCCCAGAAATTAGGATTGATATGTCTCAGTGTGCCCTGGGCATCAGGAATGTTAAAAGTTCTCCGAGGTTACTCTAACATGCAATCAGAGTTAGGACCACTGGGCTAGAGGGAGACAGAGAGTCATAGTCAATCATTGAAGGGGGGTAGTCCCTGAGGAAACAAAACAGAGAAGTTTCCAATAGGGATGAAGAAGTTAAATGAGTTTCTCCCTGAGGCTGGGTGTCAAATTCAGGGTGTTTGATTGAATCTTTATCAAGTTCATTGTTTATCCAAGACTTTAAGAATGCTCCCCTTAAGTGTCTAACTGGTCATAATCCTATTGCTGGAACACTTTGGAGCGTTAAAAAGGAGTGCAAGTGGGGAGGAAGAAAACCAGGTCTTTTCACCTTCCAAATGTTTTGGGGTCCTTGCTCTTACTGTCATGTCCTTTCACAGCCTGTTCACTGGGTTTTGTTTTATTGAATGTTGGGCCTTTGACTTTCCCTAACATTCATAATCTTCCTGGTTGTCCAGCTGGGCCTGGCTCCTTGGAAACCAGTCTGTGTGATTGTTTGGACTTTCAGTGTTTCCTTTTTTCCTCTGAAAATAGTTGCTGAAGAAAGGTCATTTTTCTCACAAGGTTTTCCATATTTGAGATTTCGCTGATTTCTTCCCTCCTCCTCCCCCATTATTATTTATCATGTTCTTCTGTGCCCGGTATTTCTTACAAAGGGACACATACACCAAAAGCCTCAAGCGAATTCAGGTTCCATCTTTTGGCAAGAGTTGATCAGTGGGTTCAGGTGTTACTAGCCGGTTAGCTCCATCCACTATCAAATTTATAATCAGGTTTTCACCTAAAGATTTTAGTAGCTATTAATCATTGCCTAGATTCATGGTTTCATTAGGAGTTAGAAAGTGATTATATGGTGATTTTATCATTGCTTTTAATTAATTAGCTGGAGTGCTTTTATAAATGAGAACTTTTCCTCATCAATTATTTGGTTACTTCAATGTATAGGTTTTTGAAAGAAAGGCAGGATAAATGCTTGATTCTGTCCTTTTAGTTGTCAGTTTCTGAGTAACGAGTAGGTTCACTTGCACCTACAAAGATAGCCATTGAATTTTTTTGAAGTATCATATGAATTTCTGGATTGTTTTTAGCAGCTTTATTGAAATTTACTTAATAACTATAAAATTAATTCCCTTTCAACATAGAGTTCAGGGACCCTAGGTGGCTCAGTCAGTTAAGCATCCCACTCTTGCTTTTGGCTCAGGTCATGATGTCAGGGTCATGAGATGGAGCCCCATGTCAGGCTCTGTACTGGGTGTGAAGGCTGCTTAAGATTCTCTCCCTCTGCCCCTCCCCCTGCTCACTCACTCTATCTCTGTGTCTCTTAAAAAAAAAAAAAAGAACAGTGTATAATTCAATGGTTTTTTTGTATATTTACAGAATTGTGCCACCCTCACTACGACCTAATTTTAGAACATTTCCATCATCTCAGAAAGGAACTTTATGAATCCTTGGATTCTTTTTTTTTTTTTTTTTAGAATGTACTTAATATGTTTCAGTACATCTTAGAATAATTCTTTAGAGGCTCAAACTATTGCGTTTTTGGTCTGTGAGAGTTCTTTTGAGGTTGGTTCCTATACCATGTTATTAAGAAAATGAGAGGATGATTTTCCAGGATTCATAATCAGGGGATGCTACATAGCTATGAGAATGGTCATCGATCTTGGATGCATATTAAAATCACCTGAAAAACCTGAGACCTCCTGGTGTGCAGTCCACTTCGTATACTAATTACACTAGAATCTCTGTGGGTGATACGCAAGCATCAATACTTTTTAAAAATCCCTAGCTGGATTCCACTTGCAGCCATGTTTGGGAAGCACTGAACTTTGAGGATGTAGATTAATATACTTTCTTCCTTCCTCCCTTCAACTTCCCTATACCCTATCCAGCTGTCTTTCTTTCAGTCTTCTGCTCCTATCTTAGGCAGCTACATCAGTTTTGCCCACTCAGGTTAACTACCTTAGTCATTTGACTCTACAGCCCTGTACCCTACAGTATGACCATATTAATAACCTTTTTCCCCCCAATACCTTGCTGCAGAAAGGATGTCGCACCATAGACCCATAGAATTGGAATCCCCTAGGGGTTTATTAGAAATGCAGGATCTCAGGGCACCTGTGTGGCTCAGTCTGTTAAAATGACCTACTCCTGATTTCTGCTCAGGTCACGATCTTCAGGTTGTGAGATTGAGCCCCCTGTTGGCCTCTGTGCTGAGTGTGGAGCCTGCTTAAGATTCTCTCTGCCCCTCCCCTGCCTTGCTCACGTGTGAGTGTGCTCTTTCTGTCACTTAAAAAAATATTAAAAATAATACTAGAAGAAATTATGCGGAGTGAAATAAGTCAAGTGGAGAGAGTCAATTATCTTATGGTCTCACTTACATGTGGAGTATAAAGAAAATCATGGAGGGCATTGTGAGAAGGAAGGGAAGGATGAATGGGGGGAAATCGGAGGGGGTGATGAGCCAGGAGAGACTGTGGACTCTGAGCAACAAACTGAGGGTTTTGGAGGGGAGGGGATGGGGGATGGGTGAGCCTGGTGGTGGGTATCGAGAGGGGCACGTACTGCATGGAGCACTGGGTGTGGTGCATGAACAATCAATCTTGTAACACTGAAAAATTAAAATAAACATATTTGGGGAGAAAAAAATATTAAAAATAAAAAATAAATGTTTTTTTTTAAAAAAAGAAATGTAGGATTTCAGGCCCCACCCACAGGCCCAACTGAATCTCATTCTGCATTTTCACAGTATTCTTCAGTTGATTCATGGGCACTTTAAAGTACGAGAACTTGGCTGTCTTTCCAGCCTTTTCTGCTCTTCCTTATGCCATGATTTCTCTGGGTATGTCAACTCTTTCCCTGTTTCTTTTGATTCATGCTTCAAGGCTTAGTTCAAATGTTCTTGTCCTGGATTTTTGACTGATTTCCCACCTCTGAATATAAGGGCTCTTTGCTTCTTCACAACTTCAGTGCTATGTCATACCACTCTAATAAAACACTAATTTGATTTTCTTTTTAGTGACTCAGGTAAATGAGAAACTAGTACATCCAAAGCTCTTGAGTGCAATAACCATGCCTCATTCATTTCTGTATCTACCTAGCACTTTACTTTGCAGATATTAGAATTTCTATTTAAAAAACTGAAAGTAGAATACACAAATGAGTAAGTCTGCTTACAGGATGCCAGCATCTGCTGTCCTCTGTTCCTTCAAGCAGAAGTTACTGATCTCTTTAACTGGCAAATTCAGCCTTATTTATTTTCATACACAGTCTTGACCAAGGCAGACAGCCTATATTAACATCATCCCACCATGGATTGATGTCTGGAATTACTGTTGGTGTGCACTCTGTACTACATGTGTCTGGTGTGAGTTCTAAGCACTGCATGCCCACCGATGTGTTTCCTTTTCCCTATTCCCACCCCCTTTTAATCTCACTGTGTGTGCCCAGCATGTAAAATTTTATTCATTTCTGTACTCGGTTTGAGATCTCATTCTTTGATTTTGTGGTTTAATCCAATAGAGACTTAGTTGACCCTACCTGGATACAGATGTTACCTATGACCACTAACACAGTTCTTTTGGACTCTGCAATTTACATGGCTAACCATTGTAGTCCACTAGTATGCACATGTACACACAGCATGGCTACATTGCTTTCTTTAAACTTACAATTATCCAGTTTTTCCTCCATGGCTCATGGTTGAGCTTGTTATGGAGAAATGTAATCCTAGAAACTCTAACGTGGTTTTTGGAACATGGAGTCATGCAGATTGGTGGTTTGACCAGATGTTCCAAGAGCTAGTCCATTTTGGCAGGAAGGAGAAAGTAGTAGTTTTACCAAGAGCCTTGGAGCTCTGCTGAGGTAGTTGTACTATGTCGCATTGTCCTTATATTTGTGCCTGTGCTTGCTACAATACTATGGCTCCTTAAACTTACTCAGTATACATCAATTTATACCTCATTAATTTCTCTAAGTTCTGTAGACCCACAAGTATTAACACTATCAATATATTTCTTGTGTGAGTATTTTCCTTTATCTCTGAATTATCCAAAACCTACGGGGCTTACTTGGCTTATAGGGGCAGGGACTCAATCCTTTTCTACATGCCAGAGAGAGGGAGAAATTGTATCTTCACTACTACTACTGCTTTTTTGCTGTCACACAGTGTTGTATGAAGCATTGTCCTGTGACATCCTTTGAGTATGTGTTCCCCCTAGGGTAATATGACTGCTGGTCCACTTTACTACCTAGGCTACAGTGGTGATCCAGACCTGGTCTCCAAAGCAACAGCTTTGTTGGTTTATACTCACATGCTTATATCTTATCTTCAAGTATCATCATTACTCCGTGCTGGGGTATAAAGAAACTTCCAGTATAAGCCATATTGGTGATGTGGATTTTCTTAACTACCCATTTACGACTCTAGCTATGTCTGCTAAACCTTGGACTAGGTTTACTGTTTTCCTCTTCCCATACGCAGTAAAATCTAGTCTTTAAATTTGACCTATGACCATCATGTAATACCATTTGCTGTTCTTGACTCACTGGCTTGTGTCTCTATTTTACTATAAACTTCAGTATTGGGATCATATTTGCATATGTCTGAATTTATTTGAAAACTCTTTTAGGAATGGGTAGTGGGTTTGTTTGCTTATTAGAGAATTGGAAATAGCTAAAATACTGATAAGCTAAGTATAAGCTGGCCAGTCATGTGGGTATGTCATGAAGGAAGGGTTATAATGAATCTAATCCTTCTCATCTGGATTCTAAATAAACCAAAGTACTTTTCAGTTTTTCTCAAATGGCTATTTTTTTCTTCCATAATTTAAGTGATATCCAAGAGAAGAGTAGGTAACAATTTTATCTTAGAAAAATTTGTATTCATCTTAGAATACATTAGCCTCATTAGTAACAATCTAAATTTCAGCATTTCATTTCCTTTTTGGGGAATGAGAATCAAACCACAGACTCTCTGGGATGTGGAGAGGAGAAAACTTGGACTTGAAAGCCATACTTGGAAAACAAAGAGGGTCAAATGCCTGCCTAGCCATATGCAACTTTGGGTCAAAATTACTTGAGATTCCATTAGAGAGTTGGTTTGTTCGATATTTAGCTAAACATGTGTGAAATATTATAAATGCTACTCAAGGGTAGCATCTTCTGAAAGCTGGTTCCAAGAAACTGTTGGAATATATGTAGTAGAGAAGAATATCACCTCTCTATTTAGACATGCATGTGGCATATGTATTACATGTACATTTCTGAGTGAGGTTCCAGGTGAGTTCCTTTGTTAAAACTTTTTTTTTCCAAATACTTTTATTTTATTTTTTCAGTGTTACAAGATTCATTGTTCATGTACCACACCCAGTGCTCCATGCAATATGTGCCCTCCTCAAACTTTTAATTTTGATGATTTCTCATTTCTTTTCTTTTCGTTTTCCTTTTTTTCTTTTTCCTTTTCCTTTCCTTTCTTTTCCTTTTCCTCTTCCTTTCCTTTTTTTTCTTTCTTTTCTTTCGAGACTGAGTGCATGCAAGCAAGTGGGGGAAGGGACAGAGGGAGTGGGAGAGAGAATCTTAAGCAGGCTCCACACACAGCATGGAGCCTGACACAGGGCTCCATCTCATGACCCTGAGTTCATGACCTGAGCTGAAATCAAGAGCGAGACCCTTAACTGACTGAGCCACCTAGGAACCCTTAAGTTTGATGATTGACTTCAGACTGAAACTTTTCCACATAGAGGAATTGTTGTTACTGCTTCTCATCTAAGTGTCATCTAATCCGAGCTATTCTGTTTGTTGAAAAGCTGAACCCGTGCCTATGATCCAATTCTCTGGGAGAATAGCATATTCTGCCCAGTGTAGCCTTCATTACAGGGGACCGGCTATGGAAATGAGTAAGCATTGGCTACCACCTGGTCAGTCTCTACTTAGTTCTTTATGGTAGAAGAAGGAACAGCAAGAACATTGCTAACATTGGGACATTTATGTATTCAAGGAGTATAGCTACATTTGCCCCCATTTACTTATTTTCTCTGAAGAGTGCAATAATACATATTCACTAAAAACACTCAGAAAAAGCAGGAAAGTTTTTAAAACCAGAAAAAAGAGGACTTACTTATAATCCTAACACCCAGAGGTAATAATCATTTTTGGCATATCTTCTTTTTGTCTTTTTTTATGTGTTTCTTTATGTTGATATGTAACAAAAGTTGTAGTTTGAGCCTGAATTATGTCCATTGCTTGGAGTCAGGTAACTGTGATAAGTTTGTGGGTGGCTCACCAGAAATGTGTTGGCATCATAGACAGAAGAATGTTATTTAAGAGAAACTCTAAAGAATCTGGGATATAAGGAATGGAAAAGATGTTCAAAATCATTAATCAGGAAAATGCAAGTTGAGAAGTATAATAAGATATCATGACACACCCATTAGAATGGCCAAAATAAAAAAGTCTACCATTGGCAAGGATGTAGAAAAACTGGGACCCTTACATACTGCTATATTAATGCAGAATGGTACAACCACTTTGGAAAACACTGTGGTATCATGTTAAAAGTTAATATATATAGGGGCACCTGGGTGGCTCAGTGGGTCAAAGCCTCTGCCTTCAGCTCAGGTCATCGTCTCAGGGTCCTAGGATCGAGCCCCACATTGGGCTCTCTGCTCAGTGGGGAGCCTGCTTTCCCCTCTCCCCCTGCCTGCCTCTCTGCCTACTTGTGATCTCTCTCTCTCTCTGTCAAATAAATAAATAAAATCTTTAAAAAAAAAGATTTTATTTATTTATTTGAGAGAGGGAAAGCAAGAGAGAGCATGAGAGGGGAGAAGGTCTGAGGAAGAAGCAGACTCCCCATGGAGCTGGGAGCCCGATGTGGGACTCGATCCCGGGACTCTGGGATCATGACCAGAGCTGCAGGCAGTTGCTTAACCAACTGAGCCCCCCAGGCACCCAATAAATAAAATATTTTTTAAAAAGTTAATATATATATACAAAATGACCAGCCATTTCACTCCTAGGTATTTACTCAAATTAAATGAGCACATATGACACAAAAAGACTTGTACATCAATTTTTCAGAGTAGCATTTAACATAATTACCCCTGATTGGAAACAACCCAAATATCCATCAACAGATGAATGGATAAACTGTATGTCTTAGTCCTTTTAGGCTGCTAAATCATGACATCACTGACTGAGTGGCTTATAAACAAGAGAAATTTACTTCTCAGGATTCTGGAGGATGAAAGTCCAAGATTAGGGGATCAGCATGGTCAGGTGAGGACCCTCTTCTGGGTTGCCAACTTCTTGTTTCTTCACAGAGTAGAAAGGGAGCTCTCTTAGGCCTCTTTTCTAAGAACATTAATCCTATTAATTAGGGCTCTGCCCTCATGAGCTAATCACCTCCCAAAGGGCCTATATTCTAGTACCATCACCTTGAGCATTAAGGTTTTAACATGTGGATTTTTGGGGAGACATGGACATTCAATTTATAGCACTGTGGTATGCCTATACAATGGAATACACACAACTTCTATGAATCTAATAATACTTAGGCTTACTGAAAGAAGCCAGAGGAAAATAAAAGACTATAAAGTATATTGTTTCATTTATATAAAGTTCTAGAAAATGCAAACTAATCCCAAAAAAATACAGGGAGTGATAGTTGGTGATAGGGGTTATACAGGGGCAGAATGGAAGGATTAAAAAGGGGCATGAGGAAACTCTTGGGGGTAATTCCTATGTTTAATATTCTTCTGTGTACTGACAGTTTCGTAAGTAGATACATACACCAAAATTTGTCCATTTGTACCCTTTAAATATGTGATATTGATTATATGTCAGTTATAGCTCACAAAAGCAGTAAAGACTTTCTTCCTTGAATGAGATTGAATATATCAATCATGGCTTATTGGTTGTAAATCACAGAAAGTGACTTGGTCTAAACTAAATTAAAGGCAAATCATGGAAAAGATAAATAGAACTTAAAGAACTATTCGAAAGGCAGAAGGAGCCAGACCTGGAATGAAGCAGGACATAAGACAGTTCCAAAGGCTTGGGGATCAGAAAGGAGAGGAATACCTCATGCCTGGCACCATTTGGTTAGGGTGCCTTTTCTGTTTATTGAATGGATTCCACCATTTTCAGGCTGGGGTAATGGGATAATGGGATAATGGGATAATGGTCTTCTACTATTGTTACTGTGTTCAAGAGTAATAGTCCCTGGAAGGAGTATTCCCCTTGGCTGGGGGAAAGAGGCTGCAGCTAACTATGTAAGGAAACCAGAGTGTTAATAGAAAGAAGAGATAGTGAGTACCATAAAAATCAAATGCCCACTCCTCAAGGATGTTTGTATTCTGTTCTAGTTACTGTTCTTTTTTTGCGTGTGTGTGATCGATATTAAGTTATTAACAACTGAGTACAACTACATAAACACAATGTTTTAAAAATGGAAATAATATAGTAGTTTTCCACTGTAATAGTAATATATACCCATTATAGACCATGTAGATAATACCAGAAAATTAGGAAGAAAAGCAAAGATTCACTACCAAGAGGCAATCACTCTTAAAATGCATTAATTATTTAACATAGGTCAGGTTTTTTAATGAATAAAAACATTCCCTTATTTTTAAATTAATTTTCACAAACAATTATACAGAGAAATAATTGGACATAAAATTCCAAGTATGTTCTTTAAACTCATTGCTTCCCACACTTTAGCTTCTGGGAACACCACTGTCATACCACTCACTTGTGCTGTATGACATGTTTAAAAGTCAACTGATTTGACATCAACCCAACTTTTTTTTTAGATTAATACTATTCGTCTAGAGCAATTTTAGGTTCACAGAAAAATTAAGGGAAGGTACAGAGAACTTTCCTATACTTCCTGCTCCCACACATGCATAGCCCATTTTAAACATCCCTCACCAGGGTGATACATCTGTTATAATTGAAGAACCTACATTGACATATCATAATGACCTAAAGTGCATAGTTTGCATTAGGGTTCATTCTTGGTGTTAGATATTATATGGTTTTGGACAAATTTATATCTAGTCACTAGTAAACCGATGCATAACAAATCATTTCTAAACTTAGTAGCTTAAGTCAACAACAAATCACTTTATTCTTTCTCACGTGGGTAAGGAACTTAGGAAGAGATTGGTTGAATGGTTCTGGCTCTGGTCTCTCACGGATTTGCAGTTATATGGGGCTGGGGCAGTTTTGGACTTCTCAGGAACAGCTCTCTCTTCATGTAGTCTCGGGTTTCTCTGTATGGTTTCTGTTTATAGTCTAGTCTGGGTTTCCTTATCGCATGGTAACCCATGATGGTTGAAGGATTCAAGAGAGAATATTCTGGGTGTCAAGTATGAAGCTTCATTGCCTTCTGTGACTTAGTCTCAATGTCACTTTGACCTCGTTCCAGTGGTTATAAGCAAGTCCTGAGTCCACCCAGATTCAAGGAGCTGAGATAGATAACCTGTGTCTAAATGGGAATAGCATCAAGATCATACTGAAAAATAGCGCAGAAATGGTACAATATTGTAGCCATCTTTGGAATATATAAACTGCTCTACTTTCTCTCTGTAGTAAGGAAATTTCAACTCTGAACTTAAAGTGTATAAGTCAGTCAGTACACTGAATTAAAAATCTCTCGGGGCGCCTGGGTGGCTCAGTGGGTTAAAGCCTCTGCCTTTGGCTCGCATCATGATCTCAGGGTCCTGGGATCGAGCCCCGCATCGGGCTCTCTGCTCAGCGGGGAGCCTGCTTCCTCCTCTCTCTCTGCCTGCCTCTCTGCCTCCTTGTGATCTCTCTCTCTGTGTCAAATAAATAAATAAAATGTCAAAAATAAATAAATAAATAATAAATAATAAAAAATCTCTCTTGGGAAGGTGTCTTTAAAAATGAAATCAGTCTTGGGGTGCCTGGTTGACTCACTGGGTTAAGCGACCGACTCCAGATTTTGAGTGAGGTCTTGATCTCAGGGTCCTGGGGCTGAGCCCTATGTCGGGCTCCGTGCTCAGTGGGGATTCTGCTTGAGGATCTTCTCTCCTTCGCCCTCTGCGCCTCCCCCTGCTCATCCTCTATCTCCCTCACCCTCACCCCCTCCAATAAGTCTTATTTAAAAAATGAAATCAGTCTTCTTTCATAGAAGAAACATACCTTCCTATAATTCTTAAAAATCTGAAAGGTAGGCTCCAAATTTTCCCTTGGCAATGCATAGAGAAGAAATTTTATGGTAAAAAGAAAACTAGAATGATATTCATAAACTCTGTGGTTATACCCTATCCCTGCCACTGTCTTTGGCTGCGGAGTCTCAGCTTAACTTTCTATGAAATGGAAACACTATGCACCTTACAGCTTTATGTTGAGGAGCAAACGAGTCTTAGTGTGGAAAGCACTGTAAGAAAATGCCACATAAATATTGCTGTTGCTTTTCTCAGTAATTTTAATGTTTTACAGCCCAAAAGGGCAAGAAACTCTTCGTAATAATGGACTTAATTGTATTTATTTGCCACAGCTCTCTGTAACCAACCAACTTGAAATTGGTTGTATTTACTTCCCTGTGGTGAAATGGTTGACAGAGTCACATGTAGAGGTTTTGGTATGTTACGGCTGTTGTTTTCACACTGTTGCTGCCACATAATTTGATACCTGTTCTGTGCATCACGTAAGCTTTTTTTTGCTCAGCTAAGCAAATAGTTCTGAGTTCCTAGCATTATTACTCAAGAATCCCTAAATCATCTTCCTGATCATTTCATTGCATTGCTACCATTTACTATGGTTTCTGTGTTTTGGTTCATTGTCTCTAGACTTATTTTACATTTGTCTACATTAAACCATATTCTCAGTTTATTTATTCTTTCACCATGAGGGATACCAATCCATCTGAATCATGCCATTGTGTTTTTTGCCTATGTGCTATATATATATATATACACACACACAAATATAAAACCAATAAAAGCCTATGTACCTTAGAGGAAGTTATGAATGTTTTATTGGTTATGCTTCAGTTATGCTTATTGCTCATTGGTTATTGGTTATACTAACAACTCAGTACAGGTCAAGACAATGTTCAAGACACCAGGCCACTGAACAGAACTTCCAGGAGGTAATGAAGCCAGTATTTACCAGGGGAAAGCTTTGATAAAATCTGGTTCACTCTATAAATTTGTACTATGTTCACTGGTGGCCTACGCTCATAAGTTCAGAACTCTGTTTTTATCTTTGTTTAAATACCCATGTTATAGTCCTCTTTAAAAATACTTCACTTAAAAGGAATGTATTCCATTCAAAAGTATACTGCCTATGTCAGAAAGCCAATTAGCTTGGGTTACTGTTAAGAAAGTTGCTTAAAAGTTAAATAAAGAGGGGCACCTGTGTGGCTCAGTCACTAAGCATCTGCCTTTGGCTTGGGTCATGATCCCAGGGCCCTGGGATCGAGCCCCACGTCGGGCTCTCTGCTCAGCAGGAAGCCTGCTTCTCCCTCTCCTACACCCCCTGCTTGTGTTCCCTCCCTCACTTTATCTCTCTGTCAAATAAATAAGTAAAATCTTTAAAAAAATTAAACACATTTAATAAAAACGAAGTTCTATTGATCTCTAATTTCATTCTTGCAAAACATGTTTGTGGACTCTTACATGCCAGGAAGTTAACTGGAGTAAAATAAAAACTAGAGAGGTCTTTTTTCAAGAAGTTACAGATTGGTGAAGGAAAAAGTAACATCATTACGGTTCACTTCTATATGTAACATCTTTAGATGTTACCATAGAGAACTACAGATATACAGCACAGGGAATAGATAATTGTAATGAGAAAGTTTATGAAAGGTTGAAAAGACAACTGGGTTTAAGAGACTGCTGTGTACTGAGCTGTTTTCTTGTTTGACTTATGAGACATTGTGGAATATGGAGGAATCACATATGCATAGAGAAGATAAAGCCCATTACTTCCATGGTCCCTCCTCCTCTGCCACAACTTAGAGAAGTGATAGGAACACCTATAGGACTCCTGGGGAATCAGAGGGTGATCAGGGATACTTTCTAAAGCTTAGTGAGGGTAGTGTGACATTTGTATTGAAGGGTCAGCAGAAGAAATCCGCAAGAAAACTTGAGGTGACAGTTCTGGAGAGTAGTGTATTAGTTAAGTAGACAAAAGCAGACAGTCACTGTGTTGTTTTAAAAGATGCATAGGCTTTCAGAAGGGGTGTGTGTGTGTGTAGCTGTGTATATAAGGACTCAGAAAAAATCATCTCTGTGGGGCTGCTTTGAAAGAGGATCAGGAAAACTTGAATATAATATTAATGCTATATTTTATTCATTTACTGTGATAAAATCTTAACATCATTGAATGGAAGAGAATATTGTGATTTCTGAAGGGTCCCTTTAGCAAATGCAAATGATAGCAAAAGTCTGTTTTCTTCAAGTGATAATTAATTATCCATGGCAAAGGAAGTATTAAAGCAAAAAAAAAAAAAAGTCCCTTTCCTGAAGGAGCTGGTCATGACATGGGAAACAGTCAGTAATAAGCACAAGAAAGAGTAAGTGATCAATCTGAGCTCATTTGGTAATTTTTCTCTCCCTTTGCTTTGAACGGCCATAGCATTTATCATATGTTCTGCCTAATTTAGCACTTAATAACATAGTTTCTCAGTGTCCTCTAATTGTTTGATAAATGAAACAACCAGATTGTTTCCCCAACCAGACTGTTTTCTCCCTGAAGGCAGGGACTTTGTTCTCATCTTGTCTCCCCTCTCCTCATACCAATGCCTAGTTGGAGTGATTAGTAGGCAGCTATTAAGTGTCTTGTGAATACAAACTTATTGATGATCTAAGGGATTATATAATCAGGCTCAGTTATTTTACTTCACTTTCCTTTCCTGAAAAATAACAAAGTTAAACTTCATGATTTCTAAGGTCTTTTCCAGCCCTGAGGATCTTTAATTAAGATTTCAATCTGCTTGTACTTTACTAGATGGAATAAACCTACTATTAACATCCATATCAGATATTTGTATTAAATGCATATCTGATATTTTTCTGAATTGTGAAGCCAGGATATTTTTTTCTCCTATCCATAAAATCATTTCAACAAATGAACAATATGCATATACTGTGTACCAGGTATTTTTGGAGATGCTAAAGAGTTAGTGTTGAGCAATGTAAACATCGTTCTCACCTTCCCAAAGCCTGTAGATAATTAACAAAGAATAAAGGAAGACAGTTAACAATAGCCAAAGTGTGATGAAGGCTCTGTTGGGGGGAAGGACCCAGTTATGGGGGCACCTATCTAAGCACTCAACCCTGTCCCTTGGGCTTCTGGAAGTCTTGCTTGCTATTAATACTGGGTCTGAGATGAGATGAAGGATTAGAAGGGGCCAACTGATTGAAGCATAGAAGCAGAAGGACAAGTTCCAAAAGGATCCTGAAGTGGATCTGAAGAGCCTGAATATTGAAGGAATTTCAGCGAGGCCTGGAGCGAGGTTTTGAAGGAGAGAGGAGGTGAAACATGGGGCAGAGATGGGCCAAAAATCAGACCTTTGAAGAACATTAGAATTTCTATTAAGGAGTATGGTAGTAGGCACTAGAGGATATGAGAGATGATGTGATCAGATTTATATAAAAAAACAACACACTTCAGTATGTTTTGTGTTCCAGCCACTGAAATCTAATATATATTTCTGACATAATCTAAGATCATCTGTGTTGGACTTAAACATAAAATGATGACTTCTACTTGGTTATAGGTAGCAGATGTTCCTAACCAATTCAACATATCACTGTTTTTCAACAGAGATGGACCATAGCTGTTTAAAGTAGCATCAGTGTAAATTGAAAAAAGTTAGCGCCACTAATTATTTTTGTAATTTGTAATTTGCTGATATCTTCAATGTGTTTTCTTTTGAGACAGTGGCTAATGAGTAAAACTATTCAGTGCTGAATTAATATGGAAGAGTGGCCAAGTCCGTGGTGGAAAAGCATGGACTTTGGATTTGGGTCTAGTTCCTTAAGTGTTAACAGTAAGAGTTTGAGTGATTCATGTGTTTAATTCTCTCTTTTGCAAAATGGAGACAATAAATCAGGGTTTTTGTAAGGATTAAAATGACTTTTTGTAACATCTAGCAAATGATCGCAGACACAGTATAGGCTCAATAAATATCAGTTCCTTTTCTCCTCAGAGGCTCTTTTCTTTTTAGTAGAAAATAGAAACTATTTGGGATTTCTCTTCATATTAAAAACTTAGTAAGAACTACCACATGACAAACATCATGGTTACTAGGAATTAAGGAAGGGTATATGAGTTACCACTTACCATCAAACTCAGCCTAGTGGGGTAGAAAGATGTATTATAAAGAATAAGATAAATTTTCTTCTCCAGTTCCTAGCTTTCCCTCACAAGACAAAGAATTGGTTCTGCTTTTGGCTCAATGTCTTTGGAGGAAGATTTTAAATATGTCCTAGATTAATCAGACAAACAGGAGATTTAAAAGGAGGCATAGACATGCCCTATGAGAATGTTTTTGTAGTTTCACTGCAGCTTTTATTCAGGCCAAGTTTATAGAAGCTACAGTTTAATTCAAATAATGTTACCTCTACCAATTTCACATAAAACACTTTATGGGCAGTATGAAATTTTGTGTGAAAAAGTAAGTATAATACCAGGTAGAAATTAAAAAGCATGGATCAGCAAATATTTATTGAGAACCTACTATATTAATAATAACATTATAAGTAATACTTATATTTTAGAAACAAACACTTAAATAGCCTTTACATTTTTAATCCACATTCTAAGAGTAATATTTGCCTTTCAGAAACAAATATATAAACAGCCTAATATTTATTGGTATTCACTGAGTGCTTCATATATGCCTGCCTCTGTACTAAGTTCTTTCTTTGCATTAGCTCATTTAATCCATACGGCAGTCCTAGGAGATGACTATTATAATAATTTCCATTTTATATATGAGGAAACTGAACCACTGAGGTGTAAAGTAACTTGTCCAAAGACACTCAACTAATAAATACAGTATTTGGAATTGTAACCCAGGCAATTTGGTCCCAGGGCTCATACTCATTATCTCTCCGCTAAATTGCCTCTATATGTGATACTAGATGCCATGTGCAGTTCAAATTGCCAGTTGCTATCTGCCAGATATTTTTTTTATGTTTTGTTAGTCACCATACAGTACATCATTAGCTTTTGATGCAGTGGTCCATGATTCACTGTTTGGTATAACACCCAGTGCTCCATGCAATCCGTGCCCTCCTTAATACCCATCACCAGGAAAACCCATCCCCCCACCCCCCTCCCCTCCAAAAACCTCAGTTTGTTACCTGGAAAACAAAGAGAATATATCAACCACTACGAAGAACATGTGATCTAATTCAGTGACAAACCTGCTGACAAGCAATTATGATACTACCTAATAATTACTGATACAGTGTTTATTTCTCCAGGTCCTGGGAGGTGAGGGCTAGAGGACAGTCAGGGTGAAAGATAGAGCAATGCAGTTGAGTAATACACTGTCTGTGACCTAAGCCAGAGTTTGGAAAATGGTGGCCCCAGTTTTCTTTGACCTTCCATTTTCTTTTAATTAGATTAGTTGCAAACATTTAAAAATTAGACTTGTAGAATTCCAGATTTTTGGATCCTCCTGAAATACCGGAATATCTGGTAGAATACACTAGGCCAATAGTACACCATGACAAAACACCCTGAGTAGGGCAACTAGTACCTGCTTAAACAGGGCAAGTGCCCCTTAACTATTAGTTACAGGAGCCAGCAGGCATGCTTTACTCATTCATTTGACTTATTAGTCCCTGTTGATATATCATTTGCAGCCTGCTTTTTCTTTTTTTTTCTTTTTTTTTTAATTTATTTATAATTTATTAGAGAGAGAGAGACTGAGAATGAGAGGGGAGAAGGTCAGAGGGAGAAGCAGACCTCCCGCAGAGGCGGGAGTCCGATATGGGACTCGATCCCGGGACTCCGGGATCATGACCTGAGCCGAAGGCAGTCGCTTAACCAACTGAGCCACCCAGGCGCCCCAGCCTGCTTTTTCTAAGGGTGAAAGGTTTCTCAGAGGTTCATAATTTATCGGGGTATGTGCTATTCTCCCTGATTCTTAAAAAATCAAAGTAGCTCTAGTCTGATCACCCACAATCAGAGACAGACTTCACATTGAGCTGATGAAGGTTAAGCTGTTTGACACCTATCTCGTTTTCCTCCTGAGGCTCTGGGCAAGGTTCTAGCAATATGTTCACATGATCACATGTTTTGGAAAATTTTGCCAAAGTCAGGTATGTGAACTGAGGTTGGTTAATGCACTCAATTTAGAGTTCCTTTCCTATACATTCCCTCTTGTCAGGGGTGTTGGAGTAGCTGTGGGAATTCAAAATAAATATTCTCTCCTAAATAAATATTAATTTTTACATTCATTTAAGCTTTCTTTTTTCTTAAAGAGGACTCCTACATTGTAAAAGCTTCAGTATCTCTCTGCACAGGATGCTTCTTTCTTACCTCCAAAGACAGTGGTGCGCCCGGGTCAGCTTGTATGCTTGCTGGAGCTGGTGCTACATTATCATGAAACACAACCAATAAGAATGAAGTTATTTATATAAATTTACAATTGTATTATAAGAAATAATAAAAAAACTCATCAATTATTATTTTACTATATTTTACTATTATCTATGCTTTAAAAATTTTTTTATTATGTTATGTTAGTCACCATACAGTACATCGTTAGTTTTTGATGTAGTGTTTCATGATTCATAGTTTGTGTTTAACACCCAGTGCCCCATGCAATCCATGCCCTCCTTAATACCCACTACAGGCTCACCCATCCTCCGCCTCTATTATCTATGCTATTGAAGTTATTTAAATCTATTTTATTCATGTGCCAGAGATATTGTATAATGGGGTGACTGTGCATCTCTCCCTAGCTCTGTGTTCAGTGATGTAATGTTGATAACTTGAAATTAGTCATGGTAAGAATATTTGCACTATAGAAATAGGCAAACTGCAAATCAAGGTTTTTTGGTTTTTTGGTTTTTTTTTCCTGGAGAGTCAATTTGTACATGTTTGCCAGCATACCAGTTTCTGATGGTTGGCTACGCATTGGTATGGAGCCTGCGGTGTTGGTGGCACCATATTCCCTGGGGCAAGCAGCCTGAGTTCCAAGGACACAGATCAAGCTATTGAAGTGGCTTGTGGATGCCCCCTCTGCATGTGGGTGATTTTAAAAAATGGTTTATCTTCTCCCTTTGTCATAAAGGGAGAATCCAAGGATCTGCTTCTCCTCAAGAAAACTTCTATTTCTAAATAGAGGTATTTTCTAAGTGCAGTGGAAAAAGTGTACCTAAGTTAGTCTAAGAGGGAGGTAGTATTATACAGGGCAATACTTAGAAAAATAGAGTAACCCCCCAAAACTTCTGAATATGATCAGAAACTTCTACAGTAGAAAACAAATAAATAACATTGACGACAAGGTGGTGGATGTCCGTTGACTTTTATTGAGTTTTGAATGTAGTAGGCATTGTGCCAATCATGTTACACATACTTGATTTCATTTGATCCTTAGAAGAAAAAACCCTCTGATGTTGATATTATTAGGTTCATTTTACAAAAGAAACCCAAGGCTTAGAAACAGTAAGCAAGTGGCCAAGAAACTAGCCAGTAAAATGTTGAAGTGAGGTTAGGAGTTATAACCTTGATTAGTCTGGCTTTGCACCCCCAACCAACTCTTAAATATGATGCTGTGGAGCCTGTGCAGAAACTCTAGTGGAGATGACACAAGAGCTTTTTTCAAACAAATAGAATAATTGGTGACTTGGGGCGCCTGGGTGGCTCAGTGGGTTAAAGCCTCTGCCTTCAGCTCAGGTCATGATCCCAGGGTCCTGGGGTCAAGCCCTGCATTGGGTTCTCTGCTCAGCGGGGAGGCCTTCTTCTCCCTCTCCCACTCTCCCTGCTTGTGTTCTCGCTCTCTCTGTATCTCTCTGTCAAATAAATAAATAAATAAATAATCTTTTAAAAAAAAAGAATAATTGGTGACTCATAGAATATAAGTTCTGATACCTTTAATTCCCACATATATAAACTCTTGTAGAAATAGTGGAAGTGTTATTTATTATTTACTCATTTGGATGCCTTTTATTTCTTTTTCTTGTTGGATTCCTGTTCACTAGAACTTCTAATACCATATTGAATAAAAGTGGTGAGAGTGGACATCCTTGCCTCATTACTTATCATAGTGGAAAAGCTCTCAGTTTTTCACCATTGACTATGATGTTTGATGTGGATTTTCATATATGGATTCTATTATGTTGAGGTATATTCCCTCTAGATCTACATTTTTGAAGGTTTTTAGCATGAATGGATGTTGTATATCAAATACTATTTCTGCATCTTTTGAAATGATTGTAGTTTTTATCCTTTCTCATTGATATCATGTATCACATTGATTGATTTGCAAATATTGAACTGCCCTTGTATCCAAAGAATAAATCAAACTTGAGCATGGTAAATGATGTTTTTTAATGTAATGTTGGATTTGGCTTGCAAATGTATTTTTGAGGATTTTTGCATCTATGTTCATCAGACATATTAGCTGGTAGTTCTCTTTTTTGTAGTGTCTTTATATGGTTCTAGTACGTTTTCCTTTTCTATTTTTTGGGACAGTTTGAGAAGACTAGGTACTAAGTCTTCTTTAAGTGTGTGCTGGAATTCACCTGTGAAGCCATTTGGTTCTGGACTTTTGTTTGTTGGGAGGTTTTAGATTACTGACTGAATTTCATTCCTAGTAATCAGTCTGTTCAAATTTTCTGTTTCTTTCTGCTTCAGTTTTTGTAGCTTGTATGTTTCTAGGAATTTTTCCTTTTAGGTTGTCCACTTTGTTGGCATATAATTTTTAATACTGTTCTCTTATAATCCTTTGTTTTTCTGTGGTACTGGTTATTATTTCTCTGGCATTTCTGATTTTCTTTGAGTCCCCCCCCTTTCCTCTCTCAATGATTCAGGCTAAAGATTTATCAATTTTGCTGATTTTTTCAAAAAACCATCTCCTGGTTTAATCGATCTATTGTTCTGTTGTTTTTTTAGTTTCTATTTTGCTTCTGCTCTAATCCTTATTATTTTCTTCCTTTTTACTGGTTTGGGGTTTTATTTGTTCTTCTTTTTCTAACTCCTTTATGTGTAAGGTTAGGTTGTTTATGTTCTATTTTTATTGCTAATTGAGATAGGCCTGTATTGCTATAAACATCCCCTGTAGAAAACTTTTGCTGTATCCAGAGTATTTGAGACTGTTGTGTTTTCATTTGTCTTCATTTATTTTTTTTAATTTCCCCTTTGATTTCTTGGGTGACTCATTAATTGTTTAGTAGCATGTTATTTAACCTCCATGTACTTGTGTTCTTTCCAGATATTTTCTTGTGGTTGACTGCTAGTTTCATAGTGCTCTGGTCAAAAAATGTGCATGGTATGAATTTCATTCTTTTTGAATTTGTTGAGACTTCATTTGTATCCTAACATATTATCTGCTCTGGAGACGGTTCCATGTGTACTTGAAAAGAACGTGTATTCTGCTGTGTTAAAATGGAAGTGTTCTGAATATATCTGTTAGATCCATCTGGTCCAATGTATTGCTCAAAGCCACTTTTTGGTTTTTTTATTTTCTGTTTGCATGATCTAGCCATTGATGTAAGTGGGGTATTAAAGTTCCCTACTATTATTGTATTACTGTCAATTACTTCCTTAATGCTTATTATTAGCTGCTTATGTATTTGGGTATTCCCATGTTGGGTGCACGAATATTTACAGTTGTTATATCTTCTTGTTGGATTGTCCCCTTTATTATTATATAGTGTTCTTCTTTGTCTCTTGCTACAGTCTTTGTTCTAAAGTCTATTTTGTCCAATATAAGTACTGCTACCCCAGCTTTTTTTTTTTTTACTTCCATTTGCATGGTAAGTGCTTTTCTATCCCTCACGTTTAATTTGTATGTGTTTTTAGGTCTAAAATGAGTGTCTTGTAGACAGCATGTAGATGGGTCTTGCTTTTCTATACATTCCGTCTTCCTTTGTCTTTCAATTGGAGTGTTTAGTCCATTTACATTTGTACTAATTATTGATAGGTAAGTACTCACTGACATTTTGTTAGGTACTTTCTGGCTGTTTTTGAAGTTGTCCCTTCCTTCTTTTGCTCTCTTTTCTCATGATTTGTTGGCTTTCTTTAGTGATGTATTTGGATTCCTTCCTCTTTATTTTTTGCTTATCTATTACCAGTTTTTGATTTGTGGTTACTATTAAATTTATATATAACATCTTAGGCACATGGCAGTCTTTATTAAATTGATGGTCCCTTACATTTAAACCCATTCTCTACTTCTCCCCCCAACCACATTTTAGGTAAATGGTGTTATAATTTGCATCCTTTCATTTTGTGAATCCCTTGACTGATTTTTTTAAAATATTTTATTTATTTATTTGATGCAGAGAGAGAGATCACAAGTAGGCAGAGAGGCAGGCAGAGAGAGAGGAGAAGCAGGCTCCCTGCTGAGCAGAGAGCCCGATGTGGGGCTCAATCCCAGGACCCTGAGATCATGACCTGAACTGAAGGCAGAAGCTTAACCCACTGAGCCACCCAGGTGCCCCGCCCTTGACTGATTTTTATAGATACACTTAATTTTACTGCTTTAGTGTTTCCTACTTTTCTTACTCCTCCTTATGGTCTTTCCTTTCCACTTGAAGAGTTACCTTTAACATTTTTTTCTAGGGCTGGTTTAGTGGTGATGAATTCCTTTAATTTTTGTTTGTCTGGGAAACTCTTTCACTTGATTCTAAATGAAAGCTTTTCTAGATAGAGTATTTTTGGTTGCAGATTATTTTTTTTTTCTTTCAGCACTTTGAATGTATCATGGCATTCTCTTCTGGCATCCAGAGTTTCTGCTGAAAAATCAGCTCATAGCCTTATAGCATTTCCCTTGTATGGAACAATTTTCATTTTCTTGCTGCTTTTAAAATTCTCACTTTTACACTTTGCCATTTTAATTATTAGTGTCTTGGTGTGGACCTCCTTGGGTTGATTTTGTTGGGTATTTTCTGTGCCTTCTGGATCTGGATTTTTGTTTCCTTCCCCAGATTCAGTAAGTTTTTAGCTATTTTCTCTTCATATGTATTTTTTGCACCCTTTTCTCTCTCTTCTCCTTGTGGGATCCCTATAATGTGAATGTTATGACAATTATAGGTTGCTGACTTCCCTCACTTACTGAGTTCCCTTATTCTATTTTCATTTTTTTTTCCTCTCCTTTTTAGCTTGATTGCTTTCCATTGCTCTGTCCTGCAGGTCACTGCTCTGTTCTGCTGTTGCTTCTAGTCTACCATTTATTCCATCTACTGTATTTTTAATCTCAGTTATTGAGTTCTTCATCTCTGGTTGGTTCTTCTTTATGTTTTCTATATCTTTGTTGAGGGCTTCAATGAGATGCTCTACTCTTTTCTCAAATCCAGTGAGTATGTTTATAACCATTATTTTAAATTCTTTTTTTTTTTTTAAGATTTTATTCATTTATTTGAGAGACAGAGAAAGTGAGAGAGAGCATGAGAGGTGAGAAGGTCAGAGGAAGAAGCAGACTCCCCATGGAGCTGGGAGCCCAATGTGGGACTCGATCCCGGAACTCAAGGATCATGACCTGAGCCGAAGGCAGTTGCTCAACCAACTGAGCCACCCAGGCGCCCCGTTATTTTAAATTCTTTGTCAGGCATATTACTCATCTCCATTTCATTTACTTCTTCTGCTTTGATTATGTCGTGTTCTTTCATTTTGTACATA
The DNA here is from genome assembly GCA_028533885.1 of Nasua narica. Taxonomy (NCBI): domain Eukaryota; kingdom Metazoa; phylum Chordata; class Mammalia; order Carnivora; family Procyonidae; genus Nasua; species Nasua narica. Next base: position 16,121,153 of record CM052801.1, on the reverse strand, counting down.
GTTTTCTCTGTCCTTACTCTCTCTAACTCTGTGTCTGTTACTGTGTGTTCAGAAAGTCAACTACATCTTCTGCTCTTGAAAGTAGTTGCCTTCTTAAGAAGAGGTCTTGTAGTGCACTGCAGCACAGTGTCCCCTGTTGACCAGAACCTGGCACTTCAGTGATACCAGCTATGTGTGTTGAATGTGCCCTGCTATTGTGGCTGAGCTGTTTTTGCCTTTAGTCCTGTCATCTGCAATGGCTCTCTTTGCCTGTTGAGGGCAGGATTTGATCCCTGTGTTGTTAGTCGTCCAGTCTGGGGCCCCTTGTGCTTGAATTGAGTCAGACCAGGCGCTTGCCAGAGATGTAGCAGTACCAAACTATAGGGTACTTTCCTTGTTTTGCCCTTAATAAGTTTTCATTAGTTGGAGGGGCCTGCAGTCAGACCATATGTTTGCCCCCAGCCTACTGCTGGAGCTTCAGATGGACTGATGTGTATGGTTATCTTTCCCTCTCCTTGGGGCAGGAGTCACTTTGGAGTGGTGCTAGTCCCTTTCCTGCTATCAATATAAGATAGAAACTTAACTAGCATCAAGAGGGACAGATTATATAGCCAAAGTAAAGCCACATATCCTCCAGATGGTAAATACTTAAATAAATGGGAAAAATAAATGAAATAGGTAAGACTTTTAGAAAAGACACTGATAAAATAGTGTCCTCTTGAAGACTTAGAGGAAGAGCAAAACTGAAAATTATGTATTACAGGAATTAAGAGATTATAAAAATATATTTGAACACCTTTAAACTATTTTCAAGCTCTGTTTTATAGAATTCCAGGATTTTTTAGACTTTTTTTAGTGTTTCAGCAAAGATAACTTGAACATGACGATGAAAATACATATATGGCATCATTCAAAGAAAGTTATGGCATCAAGTATAAGGCAGAAATTTAGATTATTGGTGAAAAGTTCATTGTGATATGGCTCTTGTTATTGAGGAAAATCTGGATAAGATGAGCAGTCTGGGGGTGCCTGCATGGCTCAGTGGGTTAAAGCCTCCGCCTTCGGCTCAGGTCATGATCTCAGGGTCCTGGGATGGAGCCCCACATCAGGCTCTCTGCTCAGCGGGGAGCCTGCTTCCCCCTCTCTCTCTGCCTGCCTCTCTGCCTGCTTGTAATCTCTCTCTCTCTCTGTCAAATAAATAAATTAAATCTTAGAAAAAAAAAAGAATGAGCAGTCTGATACAAAAGTAGACTTAGAACCAACGTCCGATGATAAAGTCTGGAGAAGAATACTCACAAATTTACTTGAATCAGTTTAAATGCTGAGATTTTGTGAAATTTTGCAATTTTACTTAGAGTATGATACTTATGAATCACTCCAGTTTACCTGTTTTTTGCAAGCTATGATCTCTACAAGAAATGTTACCATTTTTTAAAACATTTGATAAATACTGAGTAAAAAAATTCAGATGTTCCAATGTTATTTTAACCACCACCACATAAGGTGAAATATGTCTAGTTATATCTGTACTGCTAATGGAAAAACAGTGGCAAGAAAAATAGTAGAAAGAGCGGCTCTTATAAAAGTAGCTTACAAGTGTCAAATACTCAATGTAGGGCGCCTGGGTGGCTCAGTTGGTTGAGCAACTGCCTTCGGCTCAGGTCATGATCCTTGAGTTCCGGGATCGAGTCCCACGTCAGGCTCCCAGCTCCACGGGGAGTCTGCTTCTTCCTCTGACCTTCTCTCCTCTCATGCTCTCTCTCACTTTCTCTGTCTCTCAAATAAATAAATAAATAAAATCTTTAAAAAAAAAA
>CM052801.1:16045541-16118860 GCA_028533885.1 Nasua narica | reverse complement strand
AAAAAAAAAACAAACAAAATAAAACCAAGCACTGGGTGTGGTACATGAACAATCAATCTTGTAACACTGGAAAAATAAAATAAACATATTTGGGGAAAAAAAAAAACAAAACCAAATACTCAATGTATGTTGTGAAGACAAATATTAAGAAGCCGGCATCTTTAAAAATAGTATTGGTTAGTAATACTATTATTGGTTAGTAATACATAAATATCATCATTTTATGTTAGTACACTCCTTCTGTAGTTTTCAAACTAGAAACAGGTTTATTCTGAGACATGAGTAACACATGTTCCCTGAAATAAAAAACAAAGAAAATAGAGAAAAATAAGGAAGCCAAACTATTACTCAGATGATACTTTTGCTTATGTTTTGGTATCTGTAATTCCAGATATTTTCTAAGCATGTATTCCCAAACACTGAAAAAGACATTATAATTGGCCTTCTCCACAATAGATGATTAGATTATAATTTCCAATGACTGCGTAATATTTCATCGATTGCTTTATGCCATAATTTAATCCTATATTGATTATTCCATTTTTCCCATTTTCTGTGTAATAGAAATAAATTGCCACAAATATGCTTATGCACACAATCTTTAACAGTTGTTTTCCTGTACTTTAGGAGAAATTACTAAGTGAGATTGCCAGCTGAAGAGGTCTTAACAGGATTTTTTATTCTAATAATAATAATTTAATATTTGAATATATGCATAGTCATTTCTAGAGAAGTAAAAGGCAACAATTGAACAAAAATCCCAATGCCCAGGTTAAAAAAAGTTTAACACTGAGAGAGTTTGATTCCTGATCTCTAATATCCTTGTATCTACATAGATTAGATGGATAGATACACACAACAAGGTAGAAAAGAGGGGCAGATATAGATGTATGAATCAGAGAGCAGATGAGAATGAGTCAAAAGATGAAAAGAAGAAATAAGCACAGACAACAGCATGCTATGAGAGGCTTCAGAGGATTAGCAAATTAGCTCTGGCCATGTGTCAGCAAAGAATAGAGGGCAGAAATGAAAAGTGGGTATAAAAATTAGGTAGTTAATTGAAGAACAACTGAAGCTTCTTTACCTACCAATCTTCCACATTGCGCGCGCGCGCACACACACACACACACACACACACACTGAAGGACCAGTTGGGAACCATTTAAGTTACCTAAATAGCATACATAATTTATTTAGGGGATAGTGAGTTGAACACATTCTTTGGGACAAGGGTTAGTGTTTGATATAATGAAAAGTAGTTGCTGGGAAAAGGAGAGAGAATCTGTTTAAAAAATTTAACTGAGTAAATTTGAAGATCTAATTGGCTTTATTAAATATGTTGTGCAGCATCCCATATAGCAAGTTAGAGGGGAGCTCTGAGAAGTTGTAAAAAATGAAAGTTTTTTTTTTTAGGAGTGTGGGGCAAGAAACTTGTCCGGAGGGGCGCCTGGGTGGCTTCGTTGTTAAGCATATGCCTTTGGCTCAGGTCATGATCCCAGGACCCTGAGATAGAGCCCAGCATCAGGCTCCCTGCTCAGCAGGGAGCCTGCTTCTCCCTCTCCCACTCCCCCTGCTTGTGTTCCCTCTCTCACTGTGTCTTTCTGTCAGATAAATAAAATCTTAAGAAGGAAGGAAAGAAAGGAAGGAAGGAAAGGGGAGGGAGGGAGGGAAGAAGGAAAGAAGGGAGGAAGGAAGGAAACAAAGAGAAAGAAAGAGGAAAGAAGGAGGAAGGAAGGAAAAGGAAAGAAAGAAAGAAGGAAGGAGGGAGGGGGGAGGGAGGGAGGGAGGAGGAAGGAAGGAAGGAAGGAAGGAAGGAAGGAAGGAAGGAAGGAAGGAAGGAAGGAAGACAGGAACTTGTCCCTAAAATCAAAAGATTGTTCCAGGTAAAATTGCTTTTCTTTACTGGGGAGAGAAGGGAGTCTTATCCAGATTAGATCTTCCTTTGAGGAATAGAAAGGGATGTTTTGGCTGACTCATTTGGTGCTGATTGGAAAATTGCTGACTGACTAGTTAAGACTAATTTTTTGGGGAAGATTGAAACTGCAATTACATTAAGTATTAAGCCCTGGTTTGGGACACAATTTTGGGCCTGTGGTTTCTTTGAATAGAATTAAAATGTTGGAAGGCTTTTCTAATGAAATAGACCAAAATGTTTGAGGGTTCCTTTGTACATGTTGTTGACCTTAAGTCAAGTCCTTTTCAGTTCTAGCACATGGAAGTTCCCAAGACTGATGTTGGTGTCTCTTTCTAATATCTTAAAGTAAAGGCAGACAGTTGATAGGTCCTATCCAGATGCATACAGAGTCCCAAGTCAGAATTTCCATTAAAGATTCATAACATACACAGTAACATTAGATTATAAACTTTTCTATTATAAAATGTCTTTTTCATATTTTATTTTGGTTTCGATACCATTACTGTAAAAATTAAATTGCAAATTATTTTTAATTCTAATTTTTCTAGTCAATTATTCCAAAATCCTTTCTTAATATATGTCTTTATGTTCCTCACTCATGGTGAACTGAAATTATTTGCATTTTCCTCTTCTGTCTTTGAGACAAGATTTCAACATACTTCACTTTCCCTACTCATTTGCATCCCCTTGGTCTTTGTTTAAAACGTTAACTGTTAAATTATTATATAATATATATATATGCAATTAAAAATACACTTTTACATTAAAGTTGTTTTCAGGGGCACTTGGGTGGCTCAGTCGATTGAGCGTCTAACTCTTGATTTTGGCTCAGGTCAGATCTCCAGGTTGTGGGATGGAACCCTGTATTGGGCTCTGTGCTCAGTGCAAAGTCTGCTTGAGATTCTCTCTCACCTTCTCCCTCTGCCCCTCCACCTGCTCTCTCCTCTCTAAAATAAAAAAATAATAATAAAATATTTTTTAAAGATATTTTCATTTAAGAGATATTTGACTTTTTCTTTTAAAGATTTTATTTATTTATTTATTTGACAGAGAGCTAGAGACCAAAAGTAGGCAGAGCAGCAGGCAGGGGGAGAGGGAGAAGCAGGCACTCTGCTGAGCAGGGAGCCCAATGCAGAACTTGATCCCAGGACCCTGGGATCATGACCTGAGCTGAAGGCAGCTGCTTAACTGACTAAGCCACCCAGGTGCCCCAGAGATATTTGACTTTTAAGTTATAATCTATAACTCCATTTTAAAGAGGTATTTCTACATTAGTGGCCTTAGTGTTCATTTTCAAATGCTTTATTCTGTTCTCTTTTTGAAATTTTATTTTTTATTAATTTTTATGAGTTGGAAAAATACCAGTATTTTCCTCAGAAATGGTACAAAAATATTCCTTGTTGTCTGCCCTCAAATACCTGCAAACGTCTTTCTGATGCCCTTACCCATTGGTCAGCACTTAGTTGGCTATAAAATTTGAGGTTATAATTTTTTTCTATAAAATTTCCAAGTAATTGCTTCTTTGTCTTTTAACTTTTGGTATAGCAGGTATGTATGAGGCTAGCCTGATATTTCTCATTATATATGATCATTTTTAAGCATATTTGTGAGGTAATTAAAAATACCTCATTATGTTTAATTCTCAAAATACAAATAAATAGTCTAAAATTACATTGGTAACAAGTATACAATAGTTAAGCTGATGGCCGTCCTGGCCAACAAAACTAGCCTTTTCTGCTATTCACCACTTTTGGAGGGAGCAGGAATCTTGATAATTGCCTTCCAGGATAGCACATATTGGCTTCATTCACTAATAATCATTTTAAAATAAACTTCAAGTCTGTTTCTTTGTTTCTCTTATAGCATATGTGTATGGAAGTACTACTTTAGAATGGTTCATGAGGTTGTCGTAACTTCTTGCTGAAGAGCAAAATGTTTTCATTTGCATCAGACTCTATTTAGATTTCCTCTATGTCTGATTAAATGTTCAGGAAGGCAATCACTCTACAGTGTACTTATCTGTCTAAAGGTTTTTGATGACAGTTCTGTGAAGTCCGTGCAGTCCCATTTATGTCAGAACATCTAAAAAGATTAATTAAAAGTTGCTACTTTAATTACTACTCCCAGCTCCCTTAAAATTATGGGCTTGGATTTGTTGTAAAAGGAGAGAATATATGTGAAAGTGCTTTGTAAACAGAGGTAGTGAGTGTGAGGTCATGGGACATAGACGGGCTTGAATACCAAATGGTTTGGATTGATAACCAACAATTGGAAGATAGCTACATGCAAGCTATACCTCTGTTGTTTCTTTTTAAAATAGAGGCAATGAAAGTACCTGCTTGATACAATTTTTGTGATAATTAGATTAGAATATATATGAAGCAACTTTCACAGTGTCTGGTATAAAGTAGATTTTTGATAAAAGTTCCATCTCATAAAGGAACGGACATCCTGCTAGCTACTATTATGTTAAAAAGATGAATAAATAGATGAAGAACAGCATTTCCTATAGAAACTGATACCCATCCAGGCATTTTTCCTACAAAAGCCACTGTTACTAGTGGAAGAAAGTAGTTTGTCCTGCCTAGGAAGACAATTTACCAAAATACCTGCTCTTGAGTGAATGGTATAAAAGGCCAGTTGTGTCAGCCAAGAGCACTGTCAACCCGGCACTTCAATTTAAGTGGCGATTTTGTTCTAACTCTAGACATTTGTTGATGCCCATTCTAAGTCCTTAATGGCCAGACCAGGCTCTGTTAAGCTCTAAAGACTGAGGAAATGGCTACATGATTCTTGAGTGTGAGAGAGCAGCCAGGTAGGATGGAGAGTACCTTTAACCTGTGGGATGTGGGAGTGTAGGAATTGGTTGCTTGACAATAACAGTTTCGGTAGAATTGTAAAAGCAAAGACAGATGGACAGATAAATCAAGGTCTTTCTCCTCATTCCTCTCTAGTAGCTTGGATTGGGAAGAAGAAACTTCTCAACGGTTACATGACCCTATATGAATGCATACACTGAGGTCAATCTGCAGATTGCTTATTGGTGGTCTCATGTCTTATACCAAGTAGAGTTTCTCAAGGGTTTATGAAATTTAGATATGAAAAATAGGGTTATTGGCATTAAGTGTATTTTTAAGATTTTATTTATTTATGAGAGAGAGGGGGAGAGCAAGGGAGCAAGCATGAGTGGGGAGAGGGGCAGAGTGAGATGAAAAAGCAGATTCCCCACTGCACAGGGAGCTCGACTCAGAGCTAGATCCCAGGACCCAAGTATCATGACCTGAGCTGAAGGCAGATGCTTAACCAACTGAGCCACCCAGGTGCCCTCACACTAAATGTTTTTAAAACCTCATTTTACTGGAGTTTTTTTTAAATTTTATTATATTTTTTCAGTGTTCCAAGATTCATTGTTCATGCACCACACCCAGTGCTCCATGCAGTATGTGCCCTCCTCAATACCCACCACCAGGCTCACCCAACCCCCTACCCCCCTCTCCTCCAGAACCCTCTCAGTTTGTTTCTCAGAGTCCACAGTCTTTCATGTTTCGTCTCCCCCTCTGATTTCCCCCAATTCACCTTTCCTTTCCTTTCTTGAGTATGCAGTATGATTACTGAGATGTCGTGTCCAAGTATAAATTAAATTATGCAAAAATAAATTTTAAAACTAAATTGCATGAATCCTATGAATATTATTTAGCAAAACATAGTAACTGTGGGATATGAATATATTGCCAAGTGATTTATATGTCCTCTGTAATTAAAGACTCTGAAAGCTTAAAATGTTTTACTGGTTTTTTTGTACAAAAAAAAAACTGTTATTATGGAGTTGACTTGTTTCTGTGAGTATATTAAGGAAAATTTGGGTATGTTCCCTAAGCTCTTAGAGCCAATGTTCAGCAACATTTGCAGCAACTAAAAATAGTCCACATTTCCTTAAATCTGAAAGACTACAAATAATTAAACTGAGAAACAGAATAATCATGAAGGAGTCATCAGTTAACATGGCCACTAGAGTCTTTCATTATAGGAATAAGCCCAACTTTTGGCAGTGATTTAGGCTCTTAAGCTTGACATTTTCCTAATTTATCATCTTGTTTGTGAACATATTATTTTGATGGGGTTCTGACATCTTGTCCAGATTTTTAGAGTATTTATGATGATCCATTTTTTATAAGTCGAAAAATGCCACTAATTATTTTGCAGAATCTGTCTATTCATGCCTGTTTTGTCTTGGCATCAAGGAAGATGCTCAACAGAGTTTGCTCAGCTGTTCAATTACTGATCCCATGTTTCTGAATCTCACTATTTAATCCAATTGTCAAAATTCAGCTCTAACTATAAATCACTGCTGTCAGGACTCCTTTTAAAAGCTCCTTGTGGATACTGTTACTCATTCTTCATGTCCTTGACTATGCTTCTTAGATCACTGGCTAAGCCTTGGTCAGGAAAACAGCAGCTATTCTAGGTATTTCCAACAAGAATTGGTTTAACATTAGGAATTAAAGGCTCACACAACCACTGAAGCCTTGGGGAACAAAAGTCAGGAGGGTGGATTTCAGGAAATCTACCATCTGCTGATGCTCATGTTCCTAGATGCAGCTGCCAGAGAAAAATAATACTCTCTTTGCCTTGTGCCTTCCAAATCTCTTGCAGGTGCCTTTCATTGGCTTGATCTAACAAACTCCGCCGGTAACGGAGACTGAGAAATGTAGTCTCCTGTTTTTATGCCCCTGTCATAAAGGGGAGAGTTATAGATGGGTGGGAATGATTCCTAAAACCAATAAACAATATCTGGTTTACAAGTATGTCAATGATATTTTTGCCTAATCATTTAAAATATATTTGAAAAGTAACTAAACCCCATGTTTATCAAATTGGACAGCATCAGAAATGCTGATGATTTTTATATCTTTTGTTAATCTTTCAGTCCTATAAATGCATTAAGCAAATTTATATTATATATCTACTAAACTAGTCTAATTTGTCTAATTTGTACTTTGATGATTTTCTCAGTTCTCTCTCATAGTTTGCCTGTTTTACTCATGTACTTAGTGATTTCCTTTTTATTGTGACCTCATGTTTCTTGGAACTTTAGTGTTTATAATTATAGTGCTTTGTTCCAGTGAGGGTTTATGTTTGCTTCTGCCAAGAACCCGGGGACACTCATCCCAGGATCATGTAATCTAATTTTTCATCTTAGATTTTTTTGGGCTATCAAGATAGTATGCATTTAGACTCCAAATCTACCTGGGTAGGGAAAGTGGTTAAGCATTTGAGGATTTTGTTTATCCCTGCTCTTCTGTGCAAAGTGGCTAAACAGACTTGCATCTCTACCAGTTTTTACTAGGTTACCCACTGAAGATGTGTCCCTGAAGGAACTGTACTTATATGTGGGATCTTTGATCTGAATCCCCATCTTTTTTGGATGCCAGGCTTTATTTCCTGTTACTATGCATGTGATCATTAAAACTCAAGCTTTGAAACACTGAAAAGATTAAATTAAATTTAAAAAAATAAATAAATAAAACTCAAGCTTTTAAAGTGTTGTCTAAGGGAGCTTGCTATGTTGGACTTGTAGTCTATGTTTTGTGTAACTGCTTTTTTTTCTTTTATGCTTTTATTTATGTTTTTTGCGTCTTTAGGTTTATTTGAGAGAGAGAGCATGCGCATGTGTGAGCCATGTGGGGTGGGGCATGGAAGGGGCAGGTGGGAGGGGGAGCAGAGGAAGACGGACAAGCAGACTCCCGCTGAGCCAACCTGAGACCAGAGGGAAAAGTATGTGCTTAACTGACTGGCATCCCTCTTCTATGCTTTTATTATTTAATTTTTTATTTAAATTCAATTTAATTAACATATAGTGTAGTATTAGTTTCAGAGGTAGAATTTAGTGATTCATCAGTTGCATATAACACACAGTGCTCATTCCTTCAAGTGCCCTCCATCACCCAGTTACCCCATCCTCCATCCACCTCCCCTCCAGCAACCCTCAATTTGTTTTCTATAGTTAAGAGTCTCATAGTTTGTCTCCCTCTGTTTCTATCTTATTTTTCCTTCCCTTCTCCTGTGTTCATCAGTTTTGTTTCTTAAATTCCACATATGAGTAAAATCATGTATTTGTCCTTTTCTGACTGACTTATTTTGCTTAGCATAATAGCTCTAGTTCCATTCACATTGGTGCAAATGGCAACATTTCATTCTTTTATGCATTTAATATAGAATTCTGAATTTTGTCCTCCCACCTTTTCCCCCAATATTTTCTTGTTATCTAGCTCATTTTCATTTCATTAAGACTCAACTTTCATGTATCTGAATAAATATCCTCTTGTCTGAAAGGCCTTTCTTGACTCCATATTATACAATAATATGCCCTCTCCTCATTTTCTCTTTATTTTACATGTTAATTCACTTTATCATACTTACACAAACCAACCAGCTTACCATATTAAGTTCAGTTAGTGCAGGAACACTTTCTGCCTTGTTCCCCCTAATACTCATAGTGCCCATCTGAATGGTGATTTCACATCCCCTATATGTGTTCAGATCCCCTAGAATCCCTTCTACAATTTCTGTGTGCCTATCACTAAACTACCCTGTGCTTTACTTTTTTTTTTTTTTTTTTTGAGAGAGTGTGCATGCATGTGTGTGGGGTGGGGGTGGAGGGAGAGAGAGAGTCTTAAGCAGGCTGCATACCCAGCACAGAGCCTGACTTAGGGCTCCATGTCACAATCCTGAGATCATGACCTGAGCCAAAATCAACAGTTGGATGGCCAACCAACTGAAACACCCAGGTACTCCCCCTTGTGCTTTGCTTTTAACACATGCATTGTCTGAACACTTTGGCTACCGGAACTGCTTTGCTTATGCACACAGAGAGCTGGAGTAACCTGGGAGTTTTACATAGCCATTCTGGGTGGACTTCAGCCAAAGACTCTGTGGGAATACTGGAAGTGCAGCTTAAAGTTCAGGCTGAAGCTTGGAGCCTGCTTGAATTCTCCCTTTTCCATCTCTTGCTTCTCCTACTCCCTCACTAGTCTTCTCTAAGAGTGCTTTCTTTAAAAATCACTTGCAAGGGCACCTGGGTGGCTCAGTCTGTTAAGTATCTGCCTTCAGCTCAGGTCGTGGTCCCAGGGTCCTGGGATCAGACCCTGGCATTGGCTCCCTGCTTGTCGGGGAACCTGCCTCCCCCTCTCTCTCTGCTGCCCCTTGCTTGTGCTCTCTCCCTCTCTGTCAAGTAAATTAGCAAAATCTTAAAAAAAAATCACTTGCATAGGAATTCTCATTCCTAAAACTGCTCAATAAGTATTTATCGGATACATAGATAAATACCTCTCTGCCCATAAAGCCTTGCAACCTTCCTGTTAGACTGTTGTGCTAGCTCGTATTTTATCTTGTTTTAAAGATTATTTTTATTGGATTTTGTTAAAGTAAAAAATAATTCGTTATACAGTATACTTAATTGCAAATATTTTTCTGCTTCTCAAGTCTCAAGCGGTAGTATAGAAAATTCTTAAGTCTTAGGCTGCAGGGGTTGTTAGCTTGTTTAGCTGTCACTGAATGATAAACATTAGGTCTATGCCATTAATGCCATTTAATAGGGTGGACCAATTATCATCCATTGCTCTCTGCATTCACCTGGTTGCCATCCAAAATCCACCTTTATGGTCTAAATCAGAATGCAGTTGTATATTTAAAGCTTCTACTTGCTCAGAGTCCACAGTCTCTCCTGGAGCAACAAACTGAGGGTTTTGGAGGGGAGGGGGTGGGGGTTGGGCAAGCCTGGTGGTGGGTATTGAGAAGGGCACGTATTGCATGGAGCACTGGGTGTGGTGCATGAGCAATCAATCTTGGAACACTGAAAAAATAAAATAAACATATTTGGGGGGGATAAAAGCTTCTACTTGAATTCCTCAATGCTAACAGTTATTTCATGTTTTTACTAAAACTAGAAAGGATCTCTGCTCCCTGAGTAGTGTTGGATGAGGTATATGTAAGTAGGAGAGGGTACATTGATTTCTTGATAAGTTCATGGAATCCATGCTTTATCACTTACTTTATATGACTCTCTTCTCTCCCTGAAGAGAAAACAGTTTTGGTTCATTATCACAGTTTAGTGTTCAGATTATTGTAAATGCTTTGTCCTATCCTTGATTTCCCTCTATTCCAATCGCCCGTCTTCAGTGCTTGCAGAGTTATCGTCTTTAAATAAAATACTGTCACTTCCTTCATTTAAAGCTCTTGTTAGATCCAAATTAATTTATAGGAAAAAATCCATCTTTCTTGTCTTAGTTTACAAGCCCCTTTTATTTTTATTTTATTTTATTTTATTTTTTCAGTGTTCCAAGATTCATTGTTCATGCACCGCACCCAGTTTTAAAATCATTTCCCAAGCCCTTTCTTTAGCCCTATCTTCTCCCTCTATAACATTTGTTCTAAGCTCCACTTGGATTAAACTTAGACCTTTTTCTGGTTATGCTTTGCTCTTTTGACTCCATTGCTTTGTACATGCTGTATCATCTGCCTAAAAACTGATTCACTAGCTTTATTGCTTAGAATAATCTTTATCGTGGCCTAAGTTTAGTTTAGTTCAAATATCTCTTCAATAATATTATATCCAACCTGTATTTTCTTCCCACATCACATAATTAGTTCATGTCCTTCAGATAAGCCCCATACTACGCTCTATCAATACCGCTTGGGGATGCTGTGCTTTTCACTCAAATGCTCCTTTAGGACCGAATGACTTACCTCCCCTTGTTGTAGAGAATGCTGCCGCTGATAACCATCAGCTGTCAGCTCTGTCACCCAAATTCTTGCCCCCTTCTTAGGGGTGGGATGTATTACATGACTTGTTAGCCCTGGGATTATGAAGATTCTTTTGTCCCAATTTAGAACCGCTCTGAAGGGCCATTTCATCGTCAGGCCTTACCCACAGGATCAGCTGAGGACATTGTTGAGACTGGATGGCAAACCAGCCATTCTGTGTGTCAAATCTCATTTCCTTCCCTTCCTCTGTAGGTGTTGATCTAGAGAGCCTTCCCTAATAAAATTCCTGCATAATTAAGCTTCTAAGAGTCTTTATTCCATGGAAACTATCCTGAAATATCACTATTATGATTTATGAAATTTTTTTTCCAGTTGCTTTTCTCTATTTAACTGTGAACTTATTTAGGATGGTATGTGATGCCCATTTTCATTTCCTAGACATTTAGCATAGACCCTGACAAAGAGTAAATGGTCATAAATATTTCCTAAATAAATGGATGAAAGGATATTTTTAAAATTTTGACTAGTTGGATAAGAAAATAAATCTTATCTTTTTCTTCTTATCATTTCTTTGAGTTAATATGCTATCATTAACTTTTTTATGCCAAATATTCGTTTTACAGCAGTGTCTATAATATATCACAATGATTGTGCTTTTCCCTTAAATATAACTAACTAGATAAGATTGAATTTATTTATCCAAGATTAAAATAAATGGCCCACATAGAAATAGAATTTCAAAATCCGTATGAACAAATAAGCCCATTTTTTCCTTCAAGAATAAAATCTGCAAGTGATTAAGTGATTTTCTAAAGTTAGGCTTATTATTTCTTTCTGAAGTTAGGCTTATATTTTTACAAAAGATATTTGTATAAACTAATGATACAGATGGCTTGAATTATTTAGAAAGGCTTATTCTTTCTGTAAGTTACAAATTTACATTAGAACTTTTTGAAGGCCACACTGACGATTTTTATTCTGCACTTGAAAGGGCCACTACCTTTATGTACACTCAAAATATGTATGAGAGTATGTAAATTTTTCCCTGTTGATAGAGATATATTTTAGAGAGGGAATGTTATAAAAAGGGTATCAAGTTAGGACTCAGATGGCATAAATTTGGTCATTTCTTTTAGCTCTTGTTTTCTTTTCTGAAAAATAAATGTGCTCACACAGGTTTACTCACTCTGTGCCAGGGTTTCTCACCTCAGCACTGTTATTTTGGACTGGATCATTTTTTTCATAGGGAAGGGGATTGTCCTCTGTATTGTCTGATGTTCAACCCAGTATTCCTGGGTTGTGACAACAAAAATGTCTTCAGACATTGCTAAGTATCTGCTGGGGGATAAATCAACCCCAGTTGAGGACCACTTCTCCTTGATTAAAGTGATCTGTTTTTCAACCTTAAGTCAACTGGAGCTATTCTTTCTAAAGTCATCAGTAAAATTTCACTTGCCTTGTTAACACACTTTCTTAGGCTTTTTTTTTTTTTAATCTTAATTCTTCTGATTGATCTCAAAGAATATCTCTAAAAAGTTTCTGTTGTGATAATTACTTATGGGGGACTATGATTCTAAAAAATAAATTTGGGTTAGCTTACGAATTGGGAACTCTTTTATAGATTAACGCTGTTTTCTCCCCCTGGGAGAAGTAGCAAGTATCATATTATATTCAGGTTTTAAAATGTGAGTATTTGTGATGTAAAATGTACCCTTGATCAGAGATAACCTTGTACACATCAGATCAATGTGTCAATATACATGTTTTATCTTTTTCTTTATAAGTAAGCCACATACTGTTTTCCTAATCAAGAGAACATAGATGATTAAAAAAATAGAAACCGGGCGCCTGGGTGGCTCAGTTGGTTAAGCAACTGCCTACGGCTCAGGTCATGATCCTGGAGTCCCGAGATTGAGTCCCGCGTCAGGCTCCCAGCTCCATGGGGAGTCTGCTTCTCACTCTGACCTTCTCCCTTCTCATGCTCTCTCTCATTCTCTCTTTCCTAATAAAATAAATAAACAAAATTAAAAAAAAATAGAAACCTGTCTTAGTTTCCTATTGCTGCTATAACAAAATACTACAAATAAGGTAACATTCATAGGTGCCAGGAATTAGGACATGGACATTGTTGGGGAATCATTATTCAGTTTACCACAATGCCCCATTTCCTTGGTTCAAAATAGATAAATAGTATAAAAATCTGTGACTGACTACATTCATCCCACTTTGTGACCAGAAGAGGGAGAATAGGAGAGGGACCACTGGGACCACTTACGTGATTTTTTTTTTTTTTGGTTATCCTTTCAATCATGCATAAATTATCTTTATATTCTGTTCACTCTTAGAGGATTTTGGTAACTACCTTGGTAGCTGGTTTATGCTATGAAATTGGCTATGTTTGTATGTATACATCTCTATGCATGGAGTATTTATAAATATGTGTGCGAGAGAGAGTGTGTGTTCCCGTGTATTCCAGTCGCTCCTTTGATTCGTTGGTCCTTAATATTCATCCAATCAAACTTACTCTAAATTTACCTGCTTATGTTGCACACAGCAATTTTCCCTTTTCAACGAGCCTAAAGGCTATTTTTAATTCTTTGTTTTGTAAAGTCATTTAATCTCTAAGTACTCTTTTTTAAATTATAATTTATCAAACTTCTGTTCAAGTCTACTGTCTTCTTATCGCTTTTGCCTGAACTGTTACAGTCATCTACAAGACCCTTTACCTAACATCTCATCTTTGCTGTTCTCCTGCATACTGTCTTACTGGATTAACATATATACCATCCTAGTTGATCCATCACTACTATTAATCCCTTATCCAAATTCCAAAACCTTGAATTTGAAACTCTCCAAAATTCAGTTACAACTTTCTTTTCCAATGACTTCCTTGTATTATGTCAATATAAGTCCTTGCTTCAAGGGATGTATTGCGCCCACTATCCACTAAATGAATTCTTTATGCTACTGAGCTAATTTAAAGAGATTGTTAAATCAGTCTCTCTAGAACTATGGATTTTACCTTGTATCAAACTTTTCTAATAACTCTAAAGGCACAAGCAACTGCTACATATAGGTAAAGTATGGAGAAGTCTGACATTGCCAATGCAACTCCTAAGTTCTTGCTTTCTATGTAAGTGTGTTCCCTGAATCAGATTTTACGAATAATTTGCCTAAGTAATACATGGGGGTTGTCAGTTACACAAAGGGAATTCTTTTAGTCATAAACTTCTCCATTATATACTGTGATAAATAGATAGCTAACAGTGACATTTTACAGTGTGCTATGCCTCATAAAGGAAAAAAAAATCTAGATTTGTTTTCTGTAAGCCACTTAGATCAGGTACACCCTGTTAAAATCATTCCAAAGAAAAGAACTCCCCATTATTTTTCCTTAGTAAATACCATCATAAAGTCTGACAAGTGTAGCATGTTACAAGGAGATTTTTATATGATCTCTGAATTTTTTTTCTCCCAATAATGGCCCTAGACCAGCTACTCACCATGCACTTCCCATCTACCACCCCTAAAACTTATTCCCTCTGTCTACAAAGTCCTTCTGCCAATTCTCCTACCTTTAAAACCCTAACTTCAGTCCCATGTGCTCTATGATGGCCCCAGTTTATTCTAGTTCCTGGTTATTTCTTCTTCTTCTTCTTTTTTTTTTTTAAAGATTTTCTTTATTTATTTGACAGAGAGAGAGATCACAAGTAGGCAGAGAGGCAGGCAGAGAGAGAGAGGGGAAGCAGGCCCGCTGCTGAGCAGAGAGCCCGATGTGGGGCTTGATCCCAGGACCCTGAGATCATGACCTGAGCTGAAGGCAGAGGATTTAACCCACTGAGCCACCTAGGTGCCCCTAGTTCCTGGTTATTTCTTAGAAATTTGAATTACTACTGTACTTGTTAGCTTCACCCTGTCATCTGGCATTTATATTGGAAACATTATAAAATCAGTTAATTTAATCAGCAGAAAACCCCATAAGAATATTTTCATTCTTACCATGCAAAATTAATAAGACATTGGAAGTCCAAGCAACTTGTTTAAGATCACAAAAGTTGAGAGCTGGTATTCAAACCTCATTCTGAGTTACACTTAGCATTACAGTTCTTTTAGGCCAAAAATACAAAATGGGTGGAATTTGTTTCTAAAGCCTACCCCTGTGCCCTGCCATCAATCCTGCTAATCATTTTAAAGGTATTCACTGATAGGTCCTTAGAACATGGCTCCAGCCACAGATGCTAACATTTAAAATTTGAGTAATTAAAAAAATCCTTCTGTTTTTGACTCATTTCCATGCTACACAGCTGGACAATAGAAATGCACAGGATATTACTCAAACTCTGTCTTCTTTCTTCGCACTTCTACCTCCTCCCCTCTCTCATTCCACCAAATAGTGAATGAAAGAGTCTTACTACAATACTTTGGTTTTTTAAAACCTTGCCTAAGATGTGTTTTTACTTTAATTAAATTATTAAACAACACCATGCTCAATGTGATTGGAATTCCCCATTCTTTCGCATCTTTTTCTATGTACCACCCAATACTGCAAAGGATAAGAATGACAAATTGCATTTCCCAGAGTCCCTTGCAGCTAGGATTCTAAGTATCAATTAGCTCATCATCGACTAGATTAACTCACAAGAGATTTAGAATGCAAATTTCAGGCAGAGGCCAAATTCCAGATGCTGTTTCTGCTGGCCTGCAAAGGTTGTGAAGTCAGGATAGTGTCTAGAAAAAGTTGTAGCAGTTAAAATTAGAGTTTCAGATTGAATTAACCAACTTTGTAGGTATCCAGAAGCAGTTGTCCAGGGTGGACTCCTAATCCTTGAATCACATCTATGGTAGCATGTTTTTAAACCCAAGATTTTCGGTGATGGCTCCTGATTCCTGTTTCTACAGGGCTTCTGGTGATTTCATAACCCAAGTTTCTGATTTAAATCTTTTCTTTCTTAAAATAACTCAAATGATTTGTGTTTCCTGCTAGGAATCTTGACTTATATAAACACAAATTATAAATATTTTGTGGCAGAAGTTTTTTTTTCCCCGTCATCCCTGAAGTTTAGAGGGTAAATCTTCCATCACTGAATTATTTATACTGAATAACTGCAACCACCTAGTTATAAATTATTAGTATTGCCAAAGATGGTATTAGTCTTTCTTTAAATCATGAGCTAAAAAAGTGTTGTTGCCATCTAGCTTTCAGTGTTGAAGCTTGTTCTAAGAAGAGAGTCCTGTGATGTTTTTATCTTCATTCCTTCTTTTAACATTTTTTGCTGGGATCAAACTGAAGCGAGTGGGAAAGCAGGCTTCAGAGTCAAAAAATCAGAGGTCAGGTGATGGGCTTGAAGTCTATAGCTCAGCTTCTAACCATTTTGTGCCCTCAGTTTCTCATTCTGAGGCTGTTTTTGTTTTTGAATAATAAGGACAATGATAATCTCTACCATGAGGCACAGAATCCTGTGTGAACCTAAGGCTCTGGTCACTGGTTAACCTGGCATATGAGTTCTGAACACTTCTGAGATTTGCTGTAATTGATATTTAGTCAGTTTCATGTGGCTACAGATATTTGGGCAATGTATTGTTTCCATCTGACCTGAGATACTAAATCTGAGTTCCACTCCTCCATGATTTGAATGTAAGACAGATCAAAGTTTGCTTCACAGCATCTACTAATGAAAGGCATAAAAGCCACATTTGAATAGGGCTTGCCTGTCATTCGAAAAGTCATTTGGGGTCCCACATATCAGTATTAATCTGAAGCGCCATTTTGTTTTGAAAAAGGAAGCATCTGGTAATTAATTTTAATTATTGACTAAACCATAGTTTTGCCAAGATTGTCTGGATATATATGTTTTAACTTGCTCTAGAATAAGAAGCATCGATATGGAGTCAGATACCGAAGAAATGTGCCTAACTAGAATTGTCAGTGTGGAGTCAGTTTTTGAATGGGCTAGGTAACTTATTGGTTAAGAACATGGACTCTGGAATCAGGCTGCCTGAGTTGGAACTTAAGTACCACAATGTTTTAACTGTGTTACCTTGGGCCGGTTACTTAACCTTTCTGTGATTAAGTCCGTTGGTAAAATGCAGATGAAAATGGTACGTATCTCTCACAGGGTGGTTTTAAAGATTTATTAAATGAGTGTGAAAAACTTAGAACATGCTTTGGCACACAGTGAATGTGAAGTATTTTGTTAAGACTTCACTGTTGTTACCGCTTTTTTGTTAAGAAACACTTGCGTTCTGTTTTTCTGTGCCACAGCCTCTCTGGCGGCGAAGAGCAAGCCCTCTATAGTCTCCTTTTATTCAGACTTTTCATGAGCTTGCTGAAATGCTTTCAGCTAGCAGTCCATCTCTGGTTAATGAATTCTGTGCATTTGTTTCCCACATGTACCTATTTCTTTCCTCTTGGCCACTTGTTAGGTCAGTTGTGTTAATTCTTTATAAAATATCTGCTAAATTAAAAGTAACACTTTTTCTAGGGTTTAAAATGACAGTAATCAATGGGACATTTAGATAATTTTATAAAAATATTATTCACCTAAAAAAAAAATCCTATGTGTCAGTCTACTTTTCATTGTGGGTTCCAGCTCGGTTGAACAAATTAGTCTACCAGTAATCTGTTGCAGGCTTCCTCTCATGGACCTTGGAATAAGTGCAGTCCAGACTGAGAAAGCATTAGGCCATTCCTCCAGTTACCTAATGGGAGGGAAAGGAAAAGGCTCATAATGGTCCTCACAGATCCAGGAGGAGGTTGAGGTGACCAAAAACAACTGGTCCTAGGCATTCTCAGTACCCTGGTGACACTTTTGGAATCTAATCCTTTCTACCATTGAGAGGTTAGGGGTTTATCTACCTATCTACTTGAGTCTGTCAGCTTTCTAGAACATTGGAGGGACAAAAGCCTCTATCTTGACTTATTGATCAGAGCCTGATATTCTGCCTCTGCAAAAATAGCTTTATTTCCCAGAATTGAGTCCTTGGTTCCACATCTTTCTATCTTAGAAAAATCTCCCTAGATGGGACCTTCCTTTTCAAGATCTGTTGCTATTATATCACATTTCATGCCATTTGTCCGTTCTCCCAGATTATGCCATTTATTTGATTGCAGCATCTGAAATGATACTAGGTTCTGAGTCCAGTGAGTTGCATTAAGTGTTGGGTCTTAGATTTCGTTTCAGCTTAGTTTCAGTTAAGACTTGTTTATATTCTGCTTCAGATTAGTGTTATTCATTACTTTGGAGCTACTGTTTTTGTCAAAGACCTGCCTGCATGCCACCTAATTTATCTCCTCTAGTTCGGTGCTTCGTTCCTACCAGCATGCTGTGTGCCTGCGGAAGTATCCTGGAGCCCTACCGTAAAACCTCCACGGACACTATATTCTTAGTGTCTCCACATAGCCTTTGGCTTTATAGAAATGTGGCTGACTTAGATAAAAGTTAACATTCAGGAGATCTGAATTTGACTCAGTAAAACCTAGCTCAGTGGCCTCGGAAGAACTGGAACAGCTGAGTGTTGGCAGAATTCCTGTTTGTTTCCACCAATATAAGCAGGAGTTTCCTATTACAATGACTGGAATGCAAACAGAAATAAATTCCTCACATAATTTTATATATAGCGTCTGGTACTATTTTCAAAGGATCACTTTAAAACTTAGTCATCACAACTATGCAGCCATCAAGAGAAACGAAATCTTGCCATTTGCAACGACGTGGATGGAACTCGAGGGTATTATGCTAAGCGAAATAAGTCAGTCAGAGAAAGACAATTATCACATGATCGCTCTGATATGAAGAATTTGAGAGGCAGGGCAGGGGGTTATGGGGGGCGTGGGGAAGAGAAATGACACAAGATGGGATGGGGAAGGAGACAGACTCCTAAACTCACGAAACAAACTAAGGGTTGCTGGAAGGTGGGGGGGTAGGGATATGGACATTGGGGAAGGTATGTGCTATGGCAAATGCTGTGAAATGTGGAAGCCTGATGATTCACAGACATGTACCCTGGGGCAAATAATCCATTATATGTTAATAAAAAAAAAAACTTAGTCATCACAGTAACCTGGAAATGTGGATCATTTTATATAATAAATTGTGTTAGGTAGTATTTGCTATTGTCTAAGTACTTTGCAATAATTTCTTTGAATAGTTATTTCTCACAATGATCCTATGATACAGAGCATTACTATCATATCATCTTCCCTCTGTTTTCTTTTGGGAGAAGTAAAAAATAGGCAGTCAGATGTTACCAAGTGAGTCAGTGGCAAAATGGGATTTGAAATCCCAGTGTCTATGTCCCTGATCAGTTATTATTTCTACCCAGAAAACTCTACTGGTTCCCTATTTATTGTTTAGTCTGTCGTTTCTTCAACAAAATTCAATTAAATTGTTAATTGTTTCATGTCCCTTCTCTCACACTAATTATTTCTTTTTTGTTTACATAACTTTATCCTGGGCATTAGGTGAAAACTTGTCTAGGAGCAGAAGGATGTATTAAATTATTTCTTTATACCTTTCTAATTTTTTGATCCTAGCAAAACTGTATTTGAGAATATATGTGATGATCACAAGCTAAATGATCAATTATTTCCTCTTCACAATTATTTGTATGTGTATGCGTGTATGTGTATAATTTTGAAATATTGAGTGATTTTTATGATAGTGTGACTTGTAAAAAGACTTTTTTTTAAAGCCCTTTGGATTAAAGTTCTATCTCTGTGCCATACCAGCTGTGTAACCTTGGACAGTAATTTATTCCTCTCAGCCCATATTCCTTTTCTATAAAATATATTTACTTTATAAAACTAATGTGAATATAAATGAAAAAAACATGTTGAAAGTACTCAGGTACCATGTAGGCAGTTAAATAACATCAGTTTCCATCAGTTTCATCTTCTGTTTGCTTATATATACCCAGATTGTCAGTATGGTTCTCACTACTCATGATAGGTGGCCAGCAGATTTTGTTCAGTGACAAAATATTTGCATAATCAGCAAGAACAAACTTTATTACAGAGTCATCTCTAACAAAATTGATTTTTTTGCAGCAAATATTTATAGTTATTGAACAAGTTATGTCTCTTTTTATTTTTAAGACTCAAATAGAATTTTATTGACTTGGTCACTTGCAGATAATGAATGTCCCAAATGTGCACAAAACTACTTGTTATTAAGAAGAGATATTTCAATTATGTTTTTAGAGGGCATTCTGAAAGAAAAAGTCATTTTATAATTTATGACTTATGATCCAGTTCATTAAAAAGAAACTAAGCACCAGGTATTCAACAGAAGGAATTTAATCTAAAGAATTGTATATACAGGTGTTGGAGGGCTAAAAGAGCCAAAATAATAATTGCAAGAAGCCTCTACCACCTCTAAGTCTGAGACTATAAAAGAGAAGAAATTGATGTAACCAGGACCTAGGATCTAGGAGGAGGGGCTGGCTCAATTGGTATTCACACTTAGGTTATCACCTAGCTATTTCTGGTAACCTAAGATCTCAGAGGAGGGCTTCTACATAGTTGGAGC
Source organism: Nasua narica (assembly GCA_028533885.1). Lineage (NCBI taxonomy): Eukaryota > Metazoa > Chordata > Mammalia > Carnivora > Procyonidae > Nasua > Nasua narica. The sequence continues at coordinate 16,098,655 of CM052801.1, read as the reverse complement.
TCAGATCTCTGAGGGGGTAGGAATATCTGGCAGTTTCTGGTACTTTTGAGTAGGCACAATGAGACTGGTTCTATGTATGCCAAAAAGAAATTAAACTGAAAGGAACTGCTGATGCTGGGGTGTGAAACCAAAAAGACGGTCCTTACCCCTACTTTCCAATCTCTCTCAAGTGTCCTTTGTTAGTTGAATCTAACAGGACGCCAGTTGGCAAAGGAGTCTGGAAAATACACTTTTCAGAGTTTTAGCCCGAGCATTATAGAATACAAAAGGATGTATTTGTAGCTAAGAGACTAAAGAGGTAAATAATTGCTATGCGTGACTAAATAAAATAACAGTAACCACAAATTCCTTTGGGTTTCAGTTAACATTTCTAAAGTTTATCCAAATCTGTTAGAATACTCTGATTAATTTTCATTCTTTATATGAATTGAGGCTTTTGATAATGACAAGAGATGGGTTGTGAGATAATTCTTCCATTGACCCCCATGAAACCACCTCCATTTTCAGTGGTCACTTTGTCTTCCCCTTCCTTGAAGTATGCTCCATTATTACTCTGCACCTGAGCAGATTGGTTTTTCTTTGGATGGCATGTGTTTCATAAAGCCCACTAAAAAGTAGAACAGCTGCAGATGGGTGTCTTGAAACTCCCAGAGAGAATGTTTAACAAGCAAGCCTCTGTGTGAGCAGAAAAGTTCTCAGATTACTAGGACTCTCATTTATTTACTAAATCAGAATGATGTTGAGGCATTTAAATGCTTCCTTTGAGAACTGTGTAATAGGACTTAATGCCATTTACCTGATGTCAACCCCATGGAATAATCCAGTGTTTTGTTGGCAGCTAGCCTGGGTGAAGTTTATTTTTTTCTGGTATGTAAACCTGAGCAGTGATACTTTCAGTGATTTTTTAAAGATTTTATTTATTTATCTGAGAGAGAAAGAGCACAAGCAGGGGTGAGGAGCAGAGGGAGAAGGAGAAGCAGACTCCCTGCTGAGCAGAGAGCCCAGCATGGGACTCCATCCCAGAGCCCCGGGATCATGACCTGAACCTAAGGCAGATGCTGAGCTACCCAGGCGCCCCTTTCAGTGCTTTTCTTATTTCAGGGACTGTGTATTTGTATTAAAATAAAAACTGAACCTGAAAGTGTTTAGTATTCTCTAGAATTTGTTTTGTTTTACTAAGTTGGCCAAACAAAGATGGAGACCAAATAAAGGAGCTTTTAGAAAAAGGTACTTACCTGAGGTAGCTTAAAATGATTGCCTGTTATCAGTTAGTTGATATTTTGGCAACTATAGATATATTTTGTGAAATTCATGGAGACTTAGCCTTCCTGTTATTTCCTGAGGGGAAAGCCAAGCTTCTTTATCACTTTGTCTTGCTGGAAAAGAGAATAATATAGGACCTGGGTAATTGTACATGTAATTAGATTTAGGAGTGTTTTGAATGGCCATATCCAGAGCACATTGGATAATGGACCATATCTGTGTTTGTGTGATGGGAACAGATTTAGACATCTCTCAGTGTTGTATCTTCTCTTCTAGTCTGTTAATATAAAAATACTCAGAGGGAGGCATAAAAGATACGATGATCAATTCTCAGATATTAAAAACAAACCAGTATCTAAAATAATCTCTGTAGTTTGAAATAATGAGAGTAAATTAAGATAATTTTAGCAGGATAGGGGCACCTGTGTGGCTCAGTCAGTTAAATGTCCAACTCTTGATTTCAGCTCAGGTCTTGATCTCAGGGTCGTGAGTTCAAGCCCCATGTTGGGCTCCTTGCTGGGTGTGGAGCCTACTTAAATTTTTTTTTTTTAATTTTTAAATTTACGATAATTTTAGCAGGATAAATACAAAGGAAAAATACGACTTGTAGGAAATAAGATATAACAGTGGAACTTTGGCAAAGAAACTGTCTACAAGAATAAAATGATTTAATGATGGAATGTATCTGCCAATAAAGTCAATTCTATGTAGGCTATATTGTGCTTGTGTCCAAGTCAAGAGAGAGAGAAGAGTCTCATAAGTCTTTATATGTGAGGTAGAAGGTAAGAAGTACTTTTTCTTTTTCTGGTGATCATCCATACTCTAATGAATTCATAACCAGTTTTCATTGTACTTCCCAAAAGTGTCATTTTGATGTGTCTTGAGAGCCATAGCTAAGTATCTGTTGGTCAGAACTAGTGACTGAGGAGCACATTTGTTGATCTTGTTTTGCTTTCATCAAACATTTTGTTCATGAATTTTAGGGGAAACTACAGAATGTTTTAAAGTCTGCCAGAGAGGTTCTTCGGTGGCTCTGTTGATTGAGTGTCCAACTCCTGGTTTCAGCTTAGGTCATGATCTCATGGGTTGTAGAATTGAGTCCTGCATCGAGTTCCCCAATCAGTCTGCTTGAAAGATCCTCTCCATCTGCCCCTCCCCCTGCTCACTGTCTCTCTCTCTCTTCAAAAATAAATAAATCTTTAAAAAAATATATAAATAAGGGGCTTCCAGACAGTGAATTCCATACCCCCTCCCCTACTAGGGCATCCTTAAGAGTTTTGTAAAATGTCTGATGCCTCATATTTGAGAATGTATCTACTCTAGTCACATCTGGGTTTCTTTTCCTTTTTTTTTAAGATTTTTTTTTTTTATTTATTTGACAGAGAGAGAGATCACAAGTAGGCAGAGAGGCAGGCGGGGCGGGGGGGGGGGGAAGCAGGCTCCCTGCCGAGCAGAGAGCCCGATGCGGGGCTTGATCCCAGGACCCCGAGATCCTGACCTGAGCCAAAGGCAGAGGCTTTAACCCACTGAGCCACCCAGGCGCCCCTGGGTTTCTTTTCCTTTATCAGCAACAGCAATAACTGTCATTTTCTGAATTCTGTTTACCAAGTACGTACAATAATTCATTGTAAAGATGAGTAAAATAAGGCTTAGAGACATGGCTAATATACACAGGCTTACCTAGTTAGTCAGTGGTGGAGCGAGAACTTGAATTCAGACCATCTCAGTCCATAGTAGCAGCTCTGCCTGCACTTTGGAAAAAGCTATGTCCCGGTTATGGGAGGATTAGGTCCTAGGACGGGTCTGTCTTACCTACTATTGTGGTGAAACACTTTGCTTTTTGGAGGGCCTCCACTTTCTCATCCATAAATTGGGTTGCCTGGATGGAATGGTCAATAAGGTCTCTCGTAGATCCAATTCTCTAAATCTGCAGTCTTAAGAATTTAGATGTCTTTTCTCTTTAACTCAGTGGAGGTGAAAATCAACTAGAACCTATCTTTGAAAATAATTACTTCTAGGAGAAAATTTCAGTGTTAATCTCCTCAGTTTTTATGGCAAGAGGTAACAAGAACAGATGGGATCAATTCCCTGATATGATTTTAAGAAAAAATATCAAACATTACATGCATAAATTAGAGTTATTTCTCCTTTGGTTGGATCTCAGAATTATTCTATGAGTTTGGTCTTTTAATCTTACAGATGTGTCAGATGGAATTGTGTTTAGTTTTTCAGAATTTTGGCTAAAGCTCAAAAACGGATGAAACATAGGTTATAAGTGCCAGCACATTCTATAGAGAGCTGCTAACTGAAAATATGTAAGAAAGCTAATACTTGGTGTGAAAAGTCAGTGACTGGGAGGGAGTATAGGGGGAGCTTTTGTGGGGTTGCTTGTGTTTTGGGTGCTGGTTGTATGTGTAGGTTAACTTAAAAATTCAATGAACTGCATATTTGTGAGTTGAGCACTTTTCTATATTTATGTTGTATGTCAATAAAATTTTTACCAAAAAAAGTATCCAAAATGTTCAGCTACTAACAACTTCAATCGGTCAGCTCCAGGATATATAAGAGAAGATTAAGTATTTGAAAATGTTACTGAATAAAATCATTAAGGTAGAGACTTCTAAAGCAAATAGGAAGTGCCTAAAACCTTTGATGACCCTCTCTTCCCATATATTTGAGTCTTTCATCCTGTGTATCCTGTATATATTTTTATACTATCAATCAAGAGACTAAAAATTGAACCAAGATCATTTGAGTCTAGAGTTTTTGCCACGGAAACCCAATTGAAAAGTAAAATGGCAAAACTAATTTGCACTAGTATATCCTAGACTCTGAATGTCCACTCCTTAGAGAATCTGCTAAAATAAGACCACAGGGAAAAGCAATGCAGAAAAACAGAAAGAAATTCTTAAATGATGGAATATGAGGCACTGGGAAGGAAGATATTTAGGGTTCAATTTTTTTTCAGATAAAGACTTCCTTTACTGTGCTATAGATTAAGCTTTTCTTTGCTTACTAGAGTTTTAATATAGACCAGAAGCTCCAATTCCTGTAAATATTTACATATAAACTGATACACTTGAGTGGAAATAGTTGAGTAAATAAAAATAAGGAATTATGATCATCGTCAAAGCTGTATTAAACAGAAGGTATAGGAACTTAGTCATTCAAAAAATTTCCTGTTGAAGATTTACAGTGTCCCAGCTTCAAGGGACAGTGCCATGAACAAAATGAGAGGCACAGTTCCTTTGCTCACGGAATCTTAGATTTGACAAGGGAGATGGTCATTTAAAAATTCTCCCCCCCAGTAATTATTTTATTATAAGCCTGATGCTGTAAGCCAAAGTGCAAGTACTTGATTTCTTTGCATAAATGGAGTTGAAATTAGGATATTATAACCGTAGAATAATATTTTAAAAATAAACTGCAAAGAAAAATGCTACACAATTAAGCTTTACTATTAAGCTCAATGTTCTTTATTCCTTTTTTGTGAAAGAGATATATTAATAAGATAGCATATCTATTATTGTATATCTGATACTAAGAAGAAAATTCCTCTTTTAAAAATATATTTCTGTTTACATTATTGAGAAAATTTTGTTGCCATAGTTATAAGATATTTATTTGGATCACTTGTCCTTAATTGACAGAGAGGTTGCAATTTGGCAAGAATTAGTAAGTTTGGCCAATTAATTGACTTCATTTTTAAATGGCTCCTTTTTAGTTTTGAATAATGATCTCTTCTCTTGGCTTCTTTTTTATTTTTTATTTAAATGTAATGTGTGGCAGAAAATGCTTTAACACAAATGGAGAAGGTTAACATTATTCTGCTTTCAACATCAAAAAAACCCCTAAATCCTAAAATAAGTACTTTTTAATCACCGATTTTCCAGATATGCAGGAAATCAGTCATAGGATATTTATCTAAAACAATTACAAATTTCTCAGAAATAGTGTTATAGGGTTGGGGGGTGTTGGGCTGGCTCAGTGACTCTTTATCTCCGGGTCATGAGTTCTAACCCCATGTTGGAGTAGAGATTATTAAAAAAATAAATAAAAATAAAAAGAGTTATAGGTTAAGAATGTATAGAAATGGGCCCAGATAATCAAATTGCAAATCCAAAATTATGTGGTCTCCTGGTGACTTTTTCTGGGTTTACTCAATGACAGTATAAGTTTGTTGATCAAAGTTCAAGTTCATTGGATATCTATTTTTGATTTACATTTTTTGCCAAAGTGTCATCATTCTTGCTATTGAGACAGTATGCAAATTTCAAGCAGTAAAACATTATCTGATGATTATAAACAAATTTAGGAGGAGATACATAATCAGCCATTCATCCCCATTTTTTCTTACTGTCTCAAGTCCTTTTCTGAGGAGCATTTGATACCTTTGAATTTGAAAATATGATACATATGTTTAAATTTATCTCAAGAAAAACTTGTCATATGTTAAATAATACATGTTTACTTATTCTCACTTAGTAATCCTTTTAGTTTTTTCTTCATTGATTATCCTGACCCAATTCTTTTTAGAAAAATGGTGTTCATTCTTGTTACTTGAGGTCATGAGACTTCATTACAAAGTAAAGAAAGTAAACAAACAAAAATATTTCCTTATCTTCAGCTGACTTCTAGATTTTTCTCCTGCCATTACCCTGTATAATCAGATGCGTGCTTCTGGAGCTTCTATAACCAGTCTGTGACTGCAATCAGTAATTTTTGATGGTCTGTCAGTGATAGTGCAGCACCTTCAGTCATCCCCTTTACCTCACTACCTCATTTTCTTATTCATGTGTTTCCTGGAACTCCCCAAGACTTCTGTGAAAGCTCAAGAACTATAGATTTAGGAGTATGTCTTTGGCTTCTCTTATCTTTCCTCATCTACTTTCTTTCCTATATTTAGGGGTTGTCTATGAAGTCACTCAAAGGTAGCACCTCATCACTGCCATTGTTTTCAGTGCCTTCCACAAGAACCCTAATATCTCGACCAGGACGTAGAGGGTTGTCACCCAGGATTCACAATGAGGAATTCTCAAGATGTCATAGAGATTTCATGTTCCTGAGAGACCTGTGGGAACTGAGATGAGGAGAATGATTATTATACCTTCTTTGTCATAAGGCACCAAAGCAGTATTTCTTATGGCATCACTGTCACTCAGAATCCCTCATAAAAACAAGTTAAATCACTTCCTGCATCCCCATCCCACATCTCTAAGACCTGGCATGTTGCTAAGCACTTTGGCTTGGAAATTAGACAAAATATCCTCTACCTTTCATCATCCCAATTCCTATACACACAGTAGGATGAGCATCCTGCCCCACAACAAACTCCATAACTTGAGCCAAAGTGTGCCATACAAATAAAATCAATTTTTGGTAGTCCCATCTACTACTAATGAGACATGTTAACAAGGGATTTCTCTTGTACTTTTCTCGCATATTCAATTCATGTTTAAAACCACTTCATACTTTGCTTTTTTTTCCCTCAAACCCAATTTTACCAATTTAGAACTAAAATATATTTGTATATGACCTTCATTTAAAACTTCATAGATACAATATAGCCAAAAGACTCATGAAACAACTGAAAATTTGGTGAGTTCAGAGACCAGCAAGGCTTACTGAATACATGGTCCACCTCAGTATCATGGGAATAGGTGAGTTGTTGTTTTGTTGTTTTTTTTTTTTTTTCAAATAAATCACTCTCATGAAAGCTCACAGAGGTTAAATCTCTTTATTAAAACATTCTTTCATTCTTACGCAAGTTTAACTCCCTGTAAATTCATAGCCTCACTCCCACCACCCTAGCAATCCACATTTTTGTCATGACTTTATCCCCACTGCCTATCAAGGTGAAAGGAGTGAAACTGTAAATATGACCTTCTCCATAAAACAGAGGAGGTTCAGACATCCCCTTGAAGGTATAGTATTGGTGTGCCTGGATGGTGCAGTTAGTTAAGCATCTGACTCTTGGTCTCAGCTCAGGTCTTGAACTTATGGTGGTGAGATCAAGCCCCACATTGGTACTCACATGGAGTCTGCTTGAAATTCTCTGCCACTGGCTTTCCCCCTATTTGTACACTTTCTTTCTCTCTTTCACATAAATAAATAAATCCTTAAAAAAAACATACTATCAATAGATTAGATGCAATTTCATTTTTTGAAGAAATTTGAGGGAGAGTAAGAATTCTTAGCTAAGTTTTATACTCTTAATCACAAAAGGAGATAACATAGCATTCCAAGATAAAGGTATTAGCCTATTTTTATGACTGCAAGATGTTTCTGATTTATAATACTATACTCTGGGAACCAGAAGGTTGGAAAAAAGAAACCTAAATGAGTTTGAGAAAACTGATCACAGTTAATGACCAGGAAATCATGTATTATCCTCTTTAATAAGTATTATCATCTGTAAACCTCCCCATCGATTAGGATACCTAGGTAGAAATGTGGGAATATACAGGAAGAACCATATTATATCAATTGTTTTCAAGGCACAACGTTTTAGAGCAGTGTTTCTCGAAGTAGAGTCCTAGACCGAGCAACATCACTATCACCTTGGAATTTGTTAGATTTGCAAATTATGATACTCTTTCCCAGACCTAATGAATCAGAAACTCCAGGGGTGGGACCCAGAAATCCATGTTTAATCGATGATAATCACCCTCCTTGTAATTCTGGTGCATGCTTAAGTTTGAGAAGCACTGGTTTAGAGACAATTTAGAAACAAATTTACTGGGTGCCTGGGTGGCTCAGTTGGTTAAGAGACTGCCTTTGGCTCGGGTCATGGTCCCGGGATCAAGTCCCACATTGGGCTCCCTGCTCAGTGGGGACCCTGTTTCTCCCTCTACTGCCTGCTACTCTACCTGCTTGTGCTCTCCCTCTATGTCAAATAAGTAAAATCTTAAAAAAAAGAAAAGAATTTTCTTTACTTATTTACTTTTTACTTATACAAAAATTACTTATACGAAATTTACTTATAAAAACATTGGCTAAATGTCTGTGTTCAAAAATCTGCAGGAATAAAAGGCATATAACAAAACTCATGCCCTTCAGGGTCATAAAGCTTGGTTAAGGAACAAATCATAACTTACAGATATCTAAAAAATCCAAAGGGTGGGACACCTGGGTGGCTCAGTTGGTTGTGTCCGACTCTTGACTTGGGCTCAGGTCATGAACTTAGGGTTGTGAGATAGAGTCCCCCAATCAGGCTCCACACTGGGCATGGAGCCTATGTAAGATTCTCTCCCTCTCCCTCAGAAAAAAATAAAATAAAATAAAAACAAAAATTCCAAAGTGTCAATAAACATGGCATAGAGCTGTTGGGTTTAGATTAACTGCCAGTTTAATGGAATTGAATATTCCTAATGTAGTTCCAGAGAAAGGATAGATGACTTACTTCTGGAGGGATTAAGGAAGATTGCTAAGAGAAAGTGATGGTTAGGACTATTAGGAGGATTTTGAACAGAAGTTGGAAAGTGAGAGGGAGCAATCAAGACTTAGAGAAAGTTGGGGCACCTGGGTGGCTCACATGGTTAAGCATCTGCCTTCGACTCAGGCTGTAATCTCCAGGTCCTAGGATGAAGCCCCATCTTGGGCTCCCAGCTCAGCAGGGAGTCCTGCTTCTCCCTCTGCTCTGCCTTTTGCACTACCTGTGCTCTCTCTCTCTGAAGGATAAACAAAATCTTAAAAAAGAAAGGACATGGAGGAAGTGTGAACACTTTTCCAATGACTAAAGAGTCTGATTAATTGGAACAGAATGTTCATGTTCATTAAAGATGTATGGAAGGAGGTTTGGCCTTGGCCTTAGAATTTGGCCTTGGAATCTATTGATATTTTTCTAGCATTGTAATACTTGAACATATTCTTTTTTTTTTTTAATTTTTTATTAACATATAGTGTATTATTTGCCCCAGGGTACATGTCTGTGAATCATCAGGCTTCCACATTTCACAGCATTTGCCATAGCACATACCCTCCCCAATGTCCATATCCCTACCCCCCCCCACCTCCCAGCAACCCTTAGTTTGTTTCGTGAGTTTAGGAGTCTCTTATGGTTTGTCTCCTTTCCCATCCCATCTTGTTTCATTTCTCTTCCCCACCCCCCCAACCCCCTGCCCTGCCTCTCAAATTTTTCATATCAGAGCAATCATGTTATCACATGAACATATTCTTTTTTTTTTTTTTTTTTTTTAGAAAGAGAGATCAGAAGTAGGCAAAGAGGCAGGCAGAGAGAGGGGGGAAGCAGGCTCCCTGCTGAGCAGAGAGCCCGATGCGGGGCTCGATCCCAGGACCCTGAGATCATGACCTGAGCCGAAGGCAGAGGCTTTAACCCACTGAGCCACCCAGGTGCCCCAACATATTCTTTTTTTAAAAAAAGATTTTATTTATGTATTTGAAGAGAGCGATGGAGAGAGCACAATCAGGAGGAAGGGCGGAGGCAGAAGGAGAGGGACTGGCAGACTCCCCGTTGAGTGGAGAACCCGATGCAGGGCTTGATCCCAGGACCCTGAGATCATGACCTGAGCCCAAGTCAGATGCTTAACTGACTGAGCCACACAGGCATCTCTGAATAATTTTCTTTAAATACTTTATCTAATATTTGTATTTGTTTTAGGTGGGAGAGTGGTCTTAATAACCTGTCTCCCGTTATTGGAAATGAATGTTGAATAATTTAATATTCAATATCTTTTTATTAACTTAGTCATTTAATTAAATTATTGATTTAATAACTTAATAGTCACATATCTTTTTTAGATGTCAGCTATATCCAAGTTAGTGTATTAGATTTCAGAGTACAAAGTTGAACTAGATGTGGTCCCTGCTCACAACCTTACTGTTTACTAGAAAAGGTTTACTATAGTAGAGTATGAGTTGTTACACTGGTGAGTATGTAGGGATGGATTACTGATTTCATATCACTTGAGATCTTCCGATTAGACAGTCCTCCTATTAGTTGTCCACTGCAAAATAAAATATTTGAGGCAATTACTTAGAATACAAAGCCATGAGAACATGTAGGAAAAGGAATTAAAATGGTCTTAAAATCATACTATCTGTATCACACAATCCAGCAATTACAATCATTGGTATTTACCCAAAAAAGCTGAAAACCTTATGTATACATACACACACACACATACACACATGCACACACACACACACAAATCTTACACATAGATGTTTATAGTACTTTTATTCATAATTGCTAAAACTTGGAAGCAACCAAGTTGTTCTTCAGTAGGTGAATGGATAAACTCCAGTACATTCAAGACAATGGAATAGTGTTCATCACTAAAAAGAAATGAGCTATCAAGCTCTGAAAAGACGTGGAGGAACCTAAAGTGCATATTACAAAGTGAAAGAAGCCAATCTAAGAAGGCTGCATACTGTATGATTCCAACTATGTAACATTCTGGAAAAAGCAAAACTATGGAGACACTAAGGACAACAGTGGCCTGTTAGGGGTTGGGGATAGGCAGATGAATAGGCAAAACAAAGAGGACTTTTAGGTTTGTGAAACTAACCTGTATGATACTATAATGATGAATACATATTATACATGCACATATATTATACATGTGTCCAAACCCTTAGAAGGTACTGCATCAAGTGTGAACCTTAATGTAGACTGTGGACTTTGGTTGATTGTGATGTGTCACTATAGGTTCATTGATGGTAACAAATGTGCCACTGTCATGGGAGGTGGCTATACATACAGGCTATATACTGTAAGGCAAAGGTTTTATGGGAACTCTCTTACCCTCCTCTTAATTCTGCTGTGACCTAAAATGCTCTAAGAAAAATAAAGTACTGGGGCACCTGAGTGGCTTAGTCACTTAAGGGTCCGACTCTTGATTTTGGCTCAGGATTGTGAGACTGCGACCTATAACAGACTCTGTGTTGGGCACAGAGCCTGCTTAAGATTTTCTCTCTCCATCTGCCCTTCTCTACCTCTCCCTCTCTAAAATTAGTAATAGTAGTAATAATGACTACTTAAATACGAAAAATAAATCTTACTGCTGTGACATCTGACATGGTCTGGCCTTGCTACATCTTTGGTTTCTTCTCATACTGCTCTCCCTTAGCTTTTTGCTCTCAAGACCCTAGACTTCTTTCATCCCTCCAGAAGATCTTGGTTTCTTTTGCAGGAGGGTCTCTGTACTTGCTGCCCTTTCAGCCTGGAGTGCTCTTCCCATTTCTCCCCATTTCGCTCAGTAAATCCTGTTCATTCATCAGCTCCTAGAGCTAGGATCCTCCTTGATATCCTAATCAGTTGTGGTTTCTTTGTTGTAGCCTTTAAAGACTCTTACCTCTACTTTAGCACACTTTCCTCTGTCACAGTACATTAACCAGTAATTACTTGATTAATGTCAACTTCCTACATTAGGCTGTAAACTTTTTAACAATAGGAATTGTGTTCATGAACACTTAACATTTTACACAGTGCCTGGTACATAGGAGAATATTAATGAGTGAAATTTTAAGTGGACAAAAAAAACCCATATCATTTGTTCACTTAACATTTTCAATGAGGTTTGGCTAATGAATATTTTATTGTAGTCCAGTGATCCTTAACCCTGGCTGTACATTGGAATGACCTGAAGAACTTAATGACCATTACTATCTGGACCCCATCCTCAGAGATTCTGATTTGAAAAGTGTAAGGCAATTCTAAGGTGCAACCAACGTTGAGAACCACTGATCAGCTCCCAATAGGAAATAGCAAATCATAAGCCTAAGATGTCTCAGAATTTAGGAAATATGAGTAGAAGAGGCTTTGAATGTATTTCAAGGAAGAGAAAAATAATTTATTAATGAAAATTGATGTTTAATATTTGCAATATTTCATTGTGGAGTCACGGCCAAAAGGAAAAGCATTTTACTGATTTAATTTGATAATTAAGAACTAAACATGAGCACATTTTCATATTTTTCCTAATTTGATATGTCTTAAGATTTTTTTTGATATGTCTTAAGATTAATCGAAATGTAACTTGACCCAGAAAAAAATTTTTTTAAAGATTTTATTTATTTATTTGACAGAGACAGATCACAAGTAGGCAGAGAGGGAGGCAGAGGGAGAGGGGGAAGCAGGCTCCCCACTAAGCGGAGAGCCTGATGTGGGGCTCGATCCCAGGACCCTGAGATCATGACCTGAGCCGAAGGCAGAGCCACCCAGGCGCCCCAGACCCAGAAAAAATTTTAACACAATCAAAATTCATGTTGTAGTAAAAAGTATTCTAGGTTATTCAGTTTATGTAAAAGCACTGAAAGCTCTCCAGAAGTGTAATTATCTGAATTTCTATACAAGTAAAAGAAATTCTTGGGTGCAGTGAAAGTTTTCTGATAAATTTTACTGCAAATAAAACTGTTTTTATGTTTGTATTTGATCTTTGTTGTTTTTTTCCATAGGTCCTCACTGCGAACACAAATATTTAATCACTAAATTACTGCTTATAAATATAATTCAGCTTACCTGATGAATAAAAGTATTTGTAGTTTCCTCTTTTAAAAAGTAGTGCCTTAAAACACTATGATACTGGTTCAGTGATAAATGAGCCAAAAATAGTTCTCCATGTGATTGGAAACTTGATATATGACAAAGAGGCATTGTAAGTCAGTGGGATAAGGATGGCCTATTCATTAAATGGTAAGGGGACTCCATTATCTATATGAGAAAAAAACATAAAAAAAGTAGACAGCTACTTTATCCATATACAAAAATCAATTCCAGATTGATTAAGATCTTAAATGTGAAAGAAAATACTTCAATTTTTTTAAGAAATAGAAGAGCAATCTTTGTGACCTTTGGTAGGGAAAGACTTAAGATTTAAAAAGCAGAAACCACAGAGGAAAATATTGGTAAAGTCTACATAAAATTTGAGAACTACTCTTTATTAAAAGATAAAGAGAATCAAAACACAAGCCTTAGTGGGAAGTGATATTCCTAACGCTGATTACTAAAACAAAACCTTGTAGGATTCAGAGTATATAAACAACATTAGAAACCAACAAGAAAAGGAACTCCCCAAAAAAGATGTGCAAATGACGTGATTTATATTGTCATGAAAGAGGTAATAGAAATGCCCATTCAGTGTATGAAAATGTTAAGGTTAAACTATACAGTAACTTGAATGACTAAAATTAAAATAATAACAATACTAAACAAAGATGTGAGATAAAAGGAAATTGTTTAGGTTTGATTACTTTGGAAAATATTTTGGTATTAACTATAAATTTGAAAATGTATATACCTAATGACTCCATGGCTCCACTCCTAGATATATTCCCTATGAGCTCTTTTATGTCTTCAAGAGATATCCAAAAAAGTAATCTTAAGATTGCTGTTTGTAATGACAAAAAGACTGTAAACAATGCAAATAGCTATCGAAAATAGAATAATTTGTGATATACTTACACAATGGATATTGATCAACAGTGAAAAAGAAAATGGTGTAGAAGTACAGGTATCTGTGTAAATAAATCTTAGTAACATAGCAGAATGAAAAAGTTCACAGTAGAATAAATTAGTATGATTACAGTAATTTAAATTTTAAAACAGGAAACTATTGCTTAAATTATTTTTGGTTTAGTGTTTATGTTTAGTTTATAACTATGTTATGTTATAAAATTTTAAATATAAGCAAAGACATGCTTAATATAAAATTCAGGATATTGACTATCTCTGATGGAGATGGGGTGTTGCGATTGGTGAGAAACTGAAAGAATTCCAAGTAATGTCCCTTTAGTAATCAAGGCAGTGTGGTTATAGGGGCATTGATTTTGTTGATATTTTGGTTTATTCTTATCCACTAAACTGTACATTTATTATCGTAGTATCTTGTATGCAAGATCTAGTTCACAATACAAAGACACTGTTAGAATTAGAGAAGGAATGGAAGTGAGATGAGACTGGAGGCAGTCAGTTGGGCTGCAAGGGGAGAAGTGATGACAGGCTGTGTCACTTAATGGGGAACTCAGAAGGTCATGAGGAGGAGGAGGAAGGATCTTAAGTAGTTGTTTAGAGATTTGTAGTTATTTCAAAGTTATTTCAAAGAAAATGTAAAATGTACAGGTAGTACTTGTGATCTTGCATATCCCCCCCCTCCCCCCTCCCTCCCCCCTTTTTTTCCTTTTGAACGTTTTTAGAAACAGCTGTACTGAGGGGGGCCCTGGGTGGCTCAGTTGGTTAAGCCTCTGACGCTCAGTTTCAGTTCAGGTTATGATGTCAGGGTTGTGAGTTTGAGCACAGAGTCCGCTTGAGATTCTCTCACCCTCCCTCTGCCCCTGCTCCTCCTCATGCACTAACTCTCAGTAGCAAATCATAATCATCTGCTTACAAAATGAGAAAAACACTTGAATAGATATTTCTCCAAAGAAGACATAGGAATGGTCAACAGGTTTATGAAAAGGTGCTCAATATCACTAGTCATCAGGGAAATGCAAGTTGAAACCACAGTGAGATATCACTTCACGCCTGTTAGGATGGCTGTTATATATGTATAAAAAAAGATAATGAGTGTTGGTGAGGATATGGAAAAATTGGAACCCTTAAACATTGTTGGTGGGAATTTAATCAGCTTTTTTTAGTGTCAATAAACTAGTGAGTAAACATTTTCAATATGGTTAGAGAAATGTCCTCACCGGACGGACACAGAGATGTACAAACTTAGGTAAATAAGATGTATAGTGTTAGTTGCACTTCCCTGGAACTGCCAACTTGAAAATATAATATCCATAGCCCTTTTTTGTTGGTAAATTATAGACACATACGTTTATTCCAGCTATAAAGTCTCCTCTTTCATTTATGATTTTATTCATTTGAGTCCTCTCTTTTTTGCTAGTGAAAGGTTTGTCAATTTTATCTTCTTGAAAAAGAACAGCTCTTAGTTCTGTTCATCTTTTTTGTTGTGTTTCTGCTATTTCATTTGTTTCTGCTCTGATCTTCGTGGAGAGGATTTAAGTCATGATAACTCTGGAAAAATTGGAGCATTTTTCTGGAATATTGTTATCTGGTATCAGGCGCCTGCCTTGGCTACAAAAGATTCAGTCTTGATTTCTGGAGAATGGTTCTGAAGAGTGGCCCAGGAGATGATAGTATAGCTTGGTGGTTAGGAGGCAGACAGATCTGGGTTCAATTCTTCCACTTATTAGCTGTGTAACCTTAACACAAACTCCACATCCGTAAAACCAGTGATCGTAATAGTACATGTCAGAAGCTTTTTATCTATAGTGGTCATCTGCTATTTTTTTTTTCCAGGTTAGAGCCCAGTGTCACAAGTCCATCTGATTTTCTTCAATAAAAAGGCTATGGATAGGTGACTAGGTGATGGGCATTGGGGAGTTATGCGCTATGATGAGCGCTGTGAATTGTGTAAGACTGATGATCCACAGACATGTAATGCTGGGGCAAATAATACATTATATGTTAATTAAAAAAAAAGACTGATGAATCACAGACCTGTTACCCTGAAACAAATAATATATTATGTGTTAATTAAAAAAAGGCTACGGGGGCACCTGGGTGGCTCAGTGGTTTGAGCCTCTGCCTTTGGCTCGGGTCATGGTCTCGGGGTCCTGGGATCGAGCCCCGCATCGGGCTCTCTGCTCAGCAGGGAGCCTGCTTCCCCCTCTCTCTCTGCCTGCCTCTCTGCCTACTTGTGATCTCTTTCTCTCTGTCAAATAAATAAATAAATAAATAAACCCTTTTAAAAAAGGCTACAGATATAAACTTTTGAACTGCTGTATAAGATACATAGAGAGTGAAACACAAGTCTTCAACTTAATAAGTTTTACAAAGTGAACACACCTGGGGGCACCTGGGTGGCTCAGTGGGTTAAAGCCTCTGCCTTTGGCTCAGGTCATGATCTCAGGGTCCTGGGATCCAGCCCCACATCGGGCTCTCTGCTCAGCGGGGAACCTGCGTCCCCCTCTCTCTCTCTGCCCGCCTCTCTGCCTACTTGTGATCTCTCTCTCTGTCAAATAAATAAATAAAATCTTTAAAAAAACCCAAACAAACAACAGTGAACACACCTGTGTAACCACATCACTCAGAATAAGAGACAGACCATGAATAGCCCTCTGGATGTCACTTTTGTTGCCCCATTCGATCACCACCACCACTTCCTGACCAAAGATAATGTCTATTCTGATTTCTAATATCAAGGGATACTTTTGCCCTATTGGATTTTATATTAAAGGAGTAATAGAATATATATGTGTATATATATATATATATATATATATATATATATTTTAAGATTTTATTTATTCATTCGAGAGGGAGAGAAAGAGAGAGAGCATGAGAAGAGAGGTTAGAGGAAGAAGCAGACTCCCCATGGAGCTGGGAGCCCGATGTGGGACTCGATCCCGGAACTCAAGGATCATGACCTGAACCAAAGGCAGTCGCTCAACCAACTAAGCCACCCAGGTGCTCCAGAATATATATTATTTTGAGTCTGGCTTTTCCCTACAGTATTATGTTCTGAGATTCATTCATTTTTCTGTATATGGCAGTATACCATTAATTTGCATTATTGTTTTCTACTTCATTATTTGATCCTATCATAATTATTTATGCATTCTGCTGTGGCAGGACATTTAAGTTTGCAGTTTTGGGTTGTTAAAAATGAAGCTGCTGTTTACACTCTTGTACATGAATTTTTTTTGGCATATATTTCATTTGGAGGTATAGTGATGTATGCCTGTGATCCACTTGCGTAGACAACGATGATAAGTTTTACAGGATAGTTGAGTGCATTTATACATACTCTTACCAGGAGTTAATGGAAGTCTTACTGTATATCCTCCTGTTACTTTATGTTGTAAATCTTTTTTTTTTTTTAATTTGTCATTCTATTGCTTATGTAGTGATATTTTAGTGTGGTTTTAATTTGCATTTCTCTGATGACTAACGAAGTGAAATACATTTTTGTGTATTTACTGGCTATTTAGATAGCCCTTTTTGTGTCTGTTTAAATATTTGCCCATTTTGCTATTGGATGGTATGTCTTTTTCTTGTTGATTTGTAGACCTATAAAATTGGCAATACTTATAGTGGAATGTTGAGAGGCAGTCATAAAATTTAGCAAGACAGGAAAAGAGAGAAGAAAAATGATTACAGAAAGAATTTGGGGGGTCATCTTTGGAAGGTTGGTAATGTGCTAGTATGAAATGGAATTATGTCTGAAATCAAAATACACAATCATTTTCTATACTCAACTGCTGCTCAAGCATTACATAGAGTTATGGTACATTATCTAAATCTTCCTTGGTAAATTAAAGAAATTCATTTCTAATTCATCTGTTATTTTCTGTTGCTCTGTTGAATACTTACTGTCACCTTCTAAGTAATAGAGAAATGGATGCGGATGGGGAGGAGAGAAGGGTTCATATTCAGCATTCTTTTGCACATGACAGGAAATTTGAGAAATCACAATAACCACAACATGGCCGGTTTGCAGCCTTTATTCAATTTGTCTTTTAAAGTACAGTTCTTCTGTATAGTTGAAACATTCCTGTGTGGAATTGATGAGGAGAATGTAAGGAAACATTTTCTTCTTCGATATAAATATTAATTTGTTGATATTATAAAGATGAATATTTTCATTTATTTCTTTTAGAATAACATCTGCTCTTATAACAGGAGGTACTCTTTAATTAATAACAATAATGTCAGCCTTCTCATTTTATATAGATAAATCTTTCCTTTTCCCCTAACTGAATATTCTACCTGGTCCTTGTTAAACTTGCTTGATTATGCCACATCTTACAGAGACTTTACAGAATTCCAGGAAGTATCTCATAGTCAAAAGATTTGCTTTTCACCATACCTGAAATTTAACATGGTAACCATCTCTCACCTCTCTCTCAACTTGCTATTCACTCGTTTCTTTTTGCAAAGTCGTCCTGCCCACTCTGACCTGAGATATGGTTAACATTTATACCTTGGACATATAGCAAGCAGTCCCCCTTACTGCAAATAAGCATAGAAAAGGAAAGAAAGGGAAGGAGAAAGAAAATGGAAATTGAAATATGTAGGAAAATGACATCCTTTACTTTAAATATGGCCTATTGAAAATCTTCTATATGTATGTAAGATTTTCCAAAGCTAATAATATTTCCTTTTGAAGAAGAACATTCTAGGTTGAATATGGCAAAGGAGAGCTTATAGTAATGCTAAATCTATTGAAAGTCTTTGGCATACAAAACTATTTTGCCCCAGTAGTCTGCGGAATATCCCAGTCTGCCTGAGAAGAGGAAGCATACCAGTTATCAAGCTCCTATCAGCTCCACACCTGCCCTTCCATGCTGTTCTGATTCCCAGGGCTAGGATTCTGCAAAACACATTGCTGCTTTGCCAGTTGGTCCTTGTTGGTCTCTGCTCACATGGGTATGAGAGAGGGAGGAGGATGAGACAGGAGAAAAAGGCATGAGGAAGGAAGAGGGACAGAAGGAACAGTCTGCATCAGTGCAACAACCCAGGCAGCAGCAAGTAGTTCCTTCCTACAGGAACAGCCCTAAGCAGTTCGCAGTTTTTCCAATATTTGCATAGAGCCAGCCTCATCATACCACCCCTGGAGATGCCAACACCAGTTGGGCTGTACCGATCCTCTGCTCTCTGTGAGACCCCTCAACTAAGCATCTGTTAACACAATTTTAACCTCTTCTCTTTGTTCCTCCGGCCTTCCAGCTGCTAACAATTTCTTGAAGTTTCTGGTGTTCTGATGTCTTATAATTTTCTTTCTGTTCTTTCAGGAAATTAACAATTTTATACCTACTTAATAGTTCTTTATATTAAAGTATACTTGTTACCAAAACCCAAGTTTGGCTGCCTGTTGCTAGAAAAGCCAATACTCAAGAGACAAGTTTTGATCAGAAAGGAATATTAGCTTTATTCAGGAGGCCAGCCATCTGGGGAGAAGGCAGACTCTTGTTCAAAGGTCAACTCTGAGGTTTCCATCTGGCCTAGGGATGTTTAAAGGGCTTAAGACAGTTAATCAGTAAGAGGAGTGTCATAGTCCAAAACATTTCTTGATTACCTTTAAACTTGATGGTGCCAACTACAGACATTATCTCAGTGCTCAGGGGGTGTGCAAGCAGGTCTACTTCCTTAGTGCCTAGGGGTTGTGTAAGGAGGTCTGGTTTCTGTTTCATGAGTGCAGGAGTGTTCTGTTCTTTCTAGGAAAGAATGCATGATCCATAGATATACAAACAGAAGTTAGTTAACCCCACAGGCTAAGGGCATTTGCTAAAGTTTAAAGACTACTAGGCCAGCCAGAGGGGCCAAGGTGGCTTCACATTTTTATTTTCTCTGTTCAGATAACAGTTATGCTCTCTCCTGACTGGGCACACAAAGACACACATGTACAACATGTGTATATGGTATGTATATATGATATACATATGTATATATAGTATACATGCAATATATGATGTACATGTCATATAAAATGATATAAATTATTTCTTACCTTGTTTTATAAACTATAAAAATAAGGGGAAAATACCATCAAATACATGAATATATATCCATACACCCTCCTGAATGAGACATAGTTAGGTCTATTTGCTCACATAGAAAGTTCTTGTAGGTCAGAATTTAAAATGAAGTGAATGATTTCATATTCAAACAAAGATTGATCACAAAGGATGTAATTTAATATGTGATGATAATAACGATAATGCTGATGATAGTTGTAGTAGATATCTGCTAATACATTTTCCTCTAAGATTTCCATGGATCTATGCAGTTGCTTTGGAAGGATTTTATTTCTTTTAGAATTACACAAGAAAGCTAACAAATTCCTCAGAAGTTCCAGTGAGTGGAGTGGACATGTTGACTATTAATCATGATGATTTTTGACATAACCTTAGAGGGGACAAAAGAATGTTTGAAGGGTGGGAAATGCTTCCATCTATTTAGGGAGATAGATAGGTTTGACTTGAGCTGTCATTTATGTGAATATGTGCTATAAAGGGCCTGGTTTTGATGCTAGTCGAAAGCACCTGACAGGAGTAATTACCCATCACCGGTCTTGGACATTGCACATAGTTTAGTGCTAGTAGATGTAGCTGGTAGAGAGGAAACAGTGTCTCCATGATGCCAGCAGGCCAGGTCCGAGGATCCAGAGGAAGGCCTGTAGGACCAGCCAAGAAGGTCTTTGTCTTTGTACAGAATGGAAATCAAATGGGTTCCAGCAGAAAGCGAGGGAAGAATTTATTGAAGCTGTAGAGAGAACAGAAAAAGATGGAGTGTCTGGGCGACTCAGAAAGGAAGGGAGCCTGAGTCTTATCTTTGTTCAGGGCCTGGGTGTTGTTTTTGAGGATCCAGGTCTGGTGTATGTGTCCTCTCAGGCGCCCAGGAACCAGTCAGAACAAAGACAAGGGCCTAGGTATTATTCCTTGGAGACAGGAGGTCTTGTTGTATGGATGTCTAGCTCCTGTGGTCTGGAATGCATGTATGATGGCTTCACCTGGTCATTCTTTAGATGTTCTCTATTCTAGAGAAATCATTAGCTCCTTATCTCCTACAAGGAGGACATAGGCTGTTTGCATTACAAGGCGTGTGTAAAATGGGTTGGGAGTGCAGTTCCTAGCAAGAATAGAAGCAGGAAAAGGAGCAGAAAGCAGATTTTTTTTTACAGAGTCCTTTAGTTTCCCTATCTCATCTGCATTGAAAAAGCTTATTTATTATCCAGCACAGGAAAAGAAAAGACTACAACTTACAAGTAGGGCAAGATGATACTTTTAAAAATAGTATCACACAACTAAGTTTTCATAAATCTTGAAACTACTAAATGCTAGGAAATTATGCTAGGTGTGGGTTAGAAATGTAAATACAAGAGAAGACAGTTTAACCAGTGTGGTAAATGTAGATGTAGTACTAAATGTACAAGCTAACCACTAATAAAGTGACTAAATTGCCAAGTTGGAGTAGATGAGTACGGAAGTTGCCTAGCACTGGGTTTTGAAGTATTTTTAACATTGTCAGGTGGACAAGGGAATTAAAAAAATTCTAGAAAAAGGAAGCAAAATTGCAGAAGGACCGGGGCACCTGGGTGGCTCAGTGGGTTAAAGCCTCTGCCTTCGGCTCAGGTCATGATCTCAGGGTCCTGGGATCGAGCCCCGCATCGGGCTCTCTGCTCAGCAGGGAGCCTGCTTCCCCCTCTCTCTCTGCCTGCCTCTCTGCCTACTTGTGACCTCTCTCTCTCTCTCTGTCAAATAAATAAATAAAATCTTAAAAAAAAAAAAAAGAATTGCAGAAGCACCAAAAAGAGAAGTAGCTTGGCATGTTAGAAAAACTACAAGTAGTTCAGTGTTTTTGGTGGGAAAACTGTGAAGGGCAATAAATGGAAAATTAAGTACATTGTGTAGCCTTATGCTAGGGGCTCCAAAAATGTGCTCAAGGGTTGACTTGAACAACATTAAGAAGGAAGGCCAGCGGTCAACTGTAGTCAATATTTTCTTCCCTTTTCACTCCATTTGCTTTTCCAATGCAGTTGTGCTTATAAGTCAGTACTGAGTGTTGTCCCCTGATGACGTAGTGACAGTTTGAAGAAACATGGATAGGCACAATGCATATGAGACCATAAGGAAACATCAATAAGGCATATTTGAACCTATTCCATTCAAAGTATTTTCTAACGTGTTCAAAAAGGAAAAATTATTTAAGAAGCAAATTGGAAATAAAAGGAATCTTCTCTGGACCTATTACAGCAGGAGATCAATCTATGCAGATTTATTACCCTTCTGGAGATAGAAGGGGAGGAACAAGTGATAGTAGCCAATTTGCCTTCGTGCCAAGTTTTCCACTTAGCAAAACAAAACTCCCAGATGAGTTATACCATGTGCCTTGCACCCTGGCCCCCTCCTCCCCCCTCCTCCCTCCTACTTCCTCCCCTCCCTCTTCCTTCTCCACCTCCTCCTCCTTCTTCTCTTCTTTTCTTCTTCCGCTGCTGCCATGTACCAGAGTAAGGGTAGGATGTGAGAGCTCATGGAATGAAGACACAAGGAAATCCGGTTTGTCTGTGGCAGGAGCTTTGCTTCAGTGAAGCCAACAGGACATAAAGATATAAGGCCCTAGCTAGAACACATATGATTAAAGACATTTGTTTTCTTTTTTTTTTTCTTGATTAAAGACATTTGGTACCAGTTGTAGCAAACTTTGGAGACAAGGTCAGATGTTTCAAATCACCTAGAAGGTACCACTATGTATCTTCATGTGTAGAAGAAAAAGTATAGTGTTATAATGTATATTTGAAGATGATGAAAAAGCATTGAAAAAATATAGCATCCATTCTTTTTTTTTAAGATTTTTATTTATTTATTTGGGAGAGATGAGAAAGCATAGAGAGAGGGAGAAGGAAAAGCAGACTACCTGCTGAGCATGGAGCCTGACCCAGAACTTGATCCCAGGACCCTGAGTTTATGACCTAAGTCAAAGATAAATGCTTAACAGACTAAGCCACCCAGAAGCCCCACAGCATCCATTCTTTTTTTAAAAAGATTTTATTTATTTATTTGTTAGAGAGATCACAAGTAGGGGGGAGGGGCAGAGGACGAGGGAGAAGCAGCCTCCCCACTGAGCAGGGAGCCTGATGTGGGGCTCGATTCAAGGACCCGGGGACCATAACCCGAGCTGAGGGCAGATGCTTAAATGAGCCACCCAGGTGCCCCCACAGCATCCATTCGTGATAAATACACTCAAAAAGTAGGTATAGATGGAACATACCTCAGCATTGTAAAGGCCATATACAAAAGACCCATAGCTAATATCATCCTCAATGGGAGAAAAAGACTAAGAGCTTTTTTTCTATGGTTAGGAACAAGACAGGGATGTCTACTTTCACCAATACTATTTCACATAGTACTGGAACTCCAAGCCTCAGCAGTCAGACAACAAAAGGAAATAAAAGGCATCCGATTAATAAGAAAGAAGTTAAAATTTCACTATTTGCTGACAACAAGTTACTCTACGTGGAAAACCTGAAATGCTTGACCAAAAAATTGCTAGAACTAATACATCTATTCAGCAAAGTCTCTGGGTATAAAATCAACATACAGAAATCCATGCCATTTCTGTACACTAATACTGAAGTAACAGAAAAAGAAATCAAGAAATTGGTCCTATTTACAATAGTATCAAAAACCATAAGATAACTTGGAATAAACCTAACCAAAGAAGTAAAAGATTTGTACTCTGAAAACTATAGAACAGTTATGAAAGAAATTGAAGAGAACACAAAGAAATAGAAAATGTTCCATGCTCATGGAATCCAAGAACAAACATTGTTAAAATGTCTATACTACCCAAAGCAATCTACATATTTAATGCAATCACTATCAAAATACCATTTTTCACAGAGCTAGAACAAATAATCCTAAAATTTGTATGGAACCACAAAAGACCCTAAATAACCAAAGCAGTCCTGAAAAAGAAAAGTGAAGCTGGAAGCATCACAATTCCAGACTTTAAGCTGTATTATAAAGCTGTAGTCATCAAGACAGTAAGGCACTAGCGCAAAAACAGCTGCTCAGATGAATGGAATGGAATGAAAAACCCAGAAATGGACCCACGACTAATGTTTGACAAAGCAGGAAAGAGTATCCAGTGGGAAAAAGGCTCTTCAACAGTCTCTTGGGAAAACTGGACCAGCAACATGCAGAAGAATGAAACTGGACCACTTTCTTACACCATACACAAAAATAAATTCAAAACGGATGAAAGACCTAAATGTAAACCATCAAAATCCTAGAGAAGACTATAGGCAGCAACCACTTTGACCTGGGCTGCACTGACTTCTTACTAGACACATTGCTGGAGGCAAGGGAAACAAAAGCAAAAATGAACTTTTGGGACTTCAACAAGATAAAAAGCTTCTGCACAGCAAAGAAAATAACAAAACTAAAAGGCAGCCTACAGAATGGGAGAAGATATTTATGAATGACCTATCTGATAAAGAGTTAGTATCCAAAAATCTACAAAGAATTTACCAAACTCATCACCCAAAAAAAGATCCACTTAGGAAATGGCAAGAAGACATGAGTAGACAGTTTTTCAAGGGAGACATCTAGTTTGTTAAAAAACACATGAAAAGATGCTCAACACCACTCATCATCAGAGAAGTGCAAATCAAAACCAGGAAGAGATAGTACCTCACACTTGTCAGAATGGCTAAAATTAACAACAGGAAATGACAGATGTTGGCAAGAATACAGAGAAAGGGGAACCCTCTTACACTATTGGCTGGAATGCAAACTGGTGCAGCCACCCTGGGGAACACTATGGAGGTTCCACAAAAAGTTACAAATAGAACTACCCTATGACTCAGCAATTGCACTACTAGGTATTTACCCAAAGGATACAAAAGCACAGATTCAAAGGGGTACATTCACCCCGACGTTTATAACAGCATGACCAGCAGTAGACAAACTATGGAGAGAGCCCTAATGTCCATTGACTGATAAACGGATAAAGAAGATGTGGTATGTAGAGACAATGGAGTATTACTCAGCCATCAATCTTGCCACATGCAATGATGTGGATGGAGCTAGAGTATATTATGCTAAGCAAAATAGGTCAGTCAGAGAAAGACAAACACTTTATGATTTCACTCATATGTGGAATTTAAGAAACAAAGCAGATGGGCATACGGGAAGGAAAGAAAAATAACAGAAAAGGAAGCAAACCATAACAGACTGTTAGTGACAGAGAATGAAGTGAGGGTTGATGAAAGGAGGGGTGGGGGATGGGCTAAATGGGTGATGGGTATTAAGAAGTCACTTGTTATGGTGAGCACTGGGTGTTATATGTAAGTGAGGAATTACTAAATTCCATCCCTGAGATCAATATTACACTATATGTTAACTAGAATTTAAATAAAAATTTAAAATTAAATAAATAAAAATTCGAAAAGAAAAATGTGCATTTGATTGATAACCTACTTCACTGAGTTTTTATAAGGATTATATGAATTAGTATTTTTAAAGTCAACACAATGGTTGGCACAAAACAGGTGTTCTTTATGGATAGTCAATATCATCATATTCTTCATCTCACCATTATTTTTTGCTATTTGTATTTCAAGAGCTGAGGCTCAAAGAAGAAATAATATCACTTTGTACAGAGGTCTTTCAAATTTGATAAACATTTTTATACTCTAATGGCAATTGATAAAATCTAAGTAATAATGCACTTAAACTGTACATTAATCTTGAAGTTATATTTAATTAAAATATTTGAACATCTCCTATGTCCAAAATAATGATATACAGTGGCAGGGGGTAGTATCAAGATTAACAACAATACTAGGGATGATAATTCCGTGAGGGAGGCAAATATCAATAAACTAAAACAAGACCTGTACAGCTAAGTGCACACTATGGCTGTGGGAGGAATGGAGGAGAATTTGATAGATTTTACAGAGGTAGAATTGACAGGATTTAATGACAAAATGAGTATAATATTTGAGAAAGGAAGCATTTAAGGTGAATTCTGTAATGAACTGAGAGAGCTTCTAAGCATATGCAAATGGAGTCCCTTGGTAGAGGGCTTAGAACTGGGTGAACATGTCAGAAACAAATGTGAGGACTGGACATGGAGACTTGGGGTAATTGCAAGACAAGATAGTCCCTGACACTCCATGTTTTCATGTTGTATTTTAAAGACCATAAATATCTTAAAAGGTAAAGAATATAAAAATCTGATTTTTCTCGATACTCTTTATCACATCTAGAATAAACTTTCATGGTTAATCAGTACAAACAAATCTGAGACAGCCCTCTCCAGTTAGTGATGGCATGTTTTTTGTTTTTTTCCCAGTTTTATTGAGGTATAATTGACATATAATATCGTGTCAGTTTAAGGTGTATAATGTGTTAATTTGATAAATATATATGTTGTGAAATGTTTACCACAATGAGGTTAGTTAACACTTTTATCACCTAACACAATTAGCATTTTGTTTTTGTTGTTATGGTGAGATCATTAAAACTTCTCTTTCACAGCAACTTTCAAGTATATAATATTGTTGACTAATCACTATACTATACCTTAGATCCTCGGAACTTACTTATTTTATAATTGAAAGTTGGTACCCTTTGACCAACCACTACTCATTTCCCCTGCCCCTCAGCTCCTGGTAACTACCATTCTCGTCTCTGTTTCTGTGAGTTCAATGTGTTTAAATTCCACATATAAGGGAGATCGTATAGTATTTGTCTTTCTCTGATTCGTTTCACTTAGCATAATGCCCTCCAACAAGGCAGGATTTCCTTCTTTTTTAATGGCTAAATAACACTCGTGTGTGTGTGTATGTGTGTGACATCTTCTTTATCCATTCATCCATTAATCGACACTAAGTTGCTTCCCTGTCTTGGCTATTATGAATAATGCTGCAATGGACATGAGAGTAAAGATAGCTCTTTGAAGCAGTGATTTCATCTTCTTTTGATACATACACAGAAATGGTTTCATCTTCTTTTGATACATACACATCTATGATTTTCCCGGGTGGCTACACCAATTTATATTCTCACCAACAGTGTGTCAGGGTTCCCTTTTCTCCAAATCCTTACCAGCATTTATAATCACTTGTCTCTTTGGTAATAGACATCCTAACAAGTGTGAGGTGATAATGCATTGTGGTTTTGATTTCTATTTCCTCAGTGTTGAAAGATGTGGAGGACCTTGTCAAATACTGGTAGGCCATGGTATGTCTTCCTTAGAAACATGTTTGCTCAAGTCCTCTGAGCATTTTTTTTTATTTTTATTTTTTTAAAGATTTTATTTATTTATTTGAGAGACAGAGAAAGAGAGAGCATGAGAGGAGAGAAGGCCAGAGGAAGAAGCAGACCCCCCGCGGAGCCGGGAGCCCGATGCAGGACCCGATCCCAGAACTCAAGGATCATGACCCGAGCCGCTCAACCAACTGAGCCACCCAGGCGCCCCATCCTCTGACCATTTTTTAATCATATTGTTTGATTTCTGGGTATTGAATTGAATGAATTCCTTACATTTTTGAGATATTAACCCCTTATCATATAGATGGTTTGCACATATGTTTTTTCCTATTCTATAGGTTGCCTTTGCATTTTATTGATTGGGGGTGTTTTTGGTTTTGGGTTTTTTTTTTTTTTCATTTTTAGTTGTACAGAAGATTTTTGGTTTAGTATAGGCAAAGTTGTTGATACTTGATTTTGCTACTTGTGCTGTTGGTGTCCTATCAAAAAAAAAAAAAATTCACTGTGAAGGCTAATGTCAAAGAGCTTTTACCCTAAGCTCTGTTTCTAGGAGTTTTATGTTTTAAGTCCTTAGTCTATTTTGAGTTAATTTTTATGAGTGATATAAGATTGGGGTCTAATTTCATTTTTTTGCATGTGGCTTTCCAGTTTTCCCAATACCATTTATTGGAGACCATCATCTTCCATTGAGTATTCATGGTATCTTGTCAAATATTGGTTGACCATATTGGCATGGGTTTATTTCTAGACTCTCAATTCTCTTCCATTGTTCTTTTTGCCTATATTTATGTGAGTGCTATACTGTTTTGATTACTATAGCTGGGTAGTAGAGTTTGAAATCAGGAAGTGGGATGCCACCAGCTTTCTTCTTTCTCAAGATTGTTTTGGTCATTCTTAGACTTTTGTGGTTCCATATGACTTGCAGGGTTATTTTTTCTAGTTCTTTTAAAAATGTGTTGGAATTTTGATAGAGAATGTGTTCAATCTATAGATGACTATGGGTAGTATGGACATTTTAACAATATTTACTCTTCCAATCCATGAGCATAGGATATTTGCCATTTATTTGTGGCTTCTTCAGTTTCTTTCTTCGATGTTTTAGGGTTTTCAGTGTATAGATATTTCACTTATTTGGTTAAAAGGTGGTAGAGTATTTGGATGAGAACAGGAAAGGAAAAATAACCATCCTCTCAAGAGCTGACCAGGTGTAATCAAATATAGAAGATGGTACTTCTTTTCCAATAATTAAAATGCTAGCAGGGACGCCTGGGTGGCTCATGTCAGGATCTCAGTGTTGTGAGATTGAGCCCTGGGTAGGGCTCCATGCTGGGCATGGAGTCTGCTTAAGATTCTCTCTCTCTGCACCCCCTCCCTCCTGTTCATGATCTCCCTCTTCTCTTTCTCTTAAAAAAAATGCTAGCAGAGCATGGTATGGTATTTTGTGTAAGGTATCCTTCCTCTGAGAATTCATTTCTTAAAATGGCAATTTTCAAAGCATCTTGTCTTGGGGAATATTTAATGTTAGGGAACAGAAACCCATTTATAGACACTCAGGTTAAAAGTGCGTATGCTACAAGGGTACAGAGATTTTCCTGGAATCTGCTTGCTGTAGTTCCAGATTAAAATCACATACTGTTATTTTTTTTTGCCTTAGGTTTTAGTAAAGATATATACATGAAAGCTTTCTTCTTAAGGCATAAATTTCAAATGAAATACATGTTAATACATGCAGTACCACAATGCTTTTGAAGCTATACCATTGGCTAGTGTGAAATATATCATTACTTGATTAAGAGTGCACAAGGTTTCAGAAACTATCCATAGCAGCCATCTTATTTAGTAAGATTTCCAGTTAATGCTTTAAGATTATAGTCATCTTGATTTCTCACAGAATTTATGACCTTCCAAGGACAGATTGCATTTAGTCACCACATTGCATTAACTGATATTAACATTGGTATTTATTTGGGGTCTTCATAATTTATAGCTGAAACGTGGAAGGTATACCTGCACACAGATGTTGACCTAATGGCGGATAACAGGACACCCTACCATTTTCTTTTTTATTTAAATATCTTTAATTCTTGTCTCTGATGGCTTCCCCTGTCACTTCATGAGTAAGTAGGGCTAATACTGGCTGCAGCAAAATCACACTCCTCATTTATCATGCTAATTGCAGTTTAATGAGGAGAGGCCTTAGGCTGGAAGACTTGTCTACCTAGAGTCCTATTGGAGTGGAGTTTATTATGGTAATTAATATAGCCTATGATAATTAAATTGCTCTATTAGATAGGTACTGTATTTATCATAAAGATTCACTATAGCAGAACTTTTTTTGAGGACATTCAAAGACCAGTTTTGAAAATCAAGTTCTCTGGAGTTGTGTCTTTTTAAGACAAAATTGGTTTGGATCCCATTTTCAGATATTTCTCCTCAGAGCAAGACTGGCTACATAACTTGGAAAGCCTGTTTCAAAATGAAAACACAGGACCCCTTTTTCACAAAACACCAAGAAATTGCCGTAAAGGCACTAAAATGTAAAGCTTTTTTCTTTCTTCCACACATCTTCCCTGTTTGTATGCATGCTCCATTGTCTTACTGAACTTTACTTAAAAAATGAAAGTTCAGCAATAAATGAAGAATTTCAAGATGGTGATAGCATGAAGCCCGAGTGTGGGGTCCTGTGTGACTGCTCAGATTGATTGCACTCCCATGAAGCTTGCCCTGCCTCAGAGTGCAGAAGTATAGAAAGCAAAAACCATTTTTACACAATCGAAACTGAACTAATGTCATGCCAGAATGTAATGTGATAAAATCTGAAGAAAGTCTAATCAAATCTGGGCCAACAGACAACTGGGGTTCAGGCTGGGGAAAACCTCAGTAGGGAAACCGGGACAATGAAAATGAAGGAACAAGGACTCCTGTGTCAGTCAGGAAGCTGCCCATGTTTCCTGCTAAGACATGAAGTCATTCCAGGACATGGTTACATCAAAGCCCTTAGGAGGCAATGAAAGAGCTAAAATAAGGACATGATGAGTAATTTAAACTTAGCTATAATTACAGGTAGTTACTGCATTAACACAAGCATGCTGGCATACTCCATCTAAATAATAGTTGACTTTCCTAAAATTTACATTTTCCTTCATACAAATTTTTGAACTATTGGAAACATCAGTGTGAATAAAAATATTCTAAAATGCATTGAAGAAGATAGCAATTTTCTCATTCGTTTACCTGCTTTAGTGACTGATTTGTTTCTTTGCTAATTGTTGGATGAATTCAATAGGACCTGGTATATTATCTTACATATAAATGATGGTCAGTAAATGCTCATGGAAATAATTATATATAATTAACTCTCCACAGCAGCAGATTGGTAAGCCTTTTAGGAATATGTTTGCAGGGACAGAACACTCACTGAAATCAGAGTACTAATAGTACTCTACCTCCACAATAAAGTGGAGGTTGGCTATTATTCCAGTTTGGAACACCAGTAATGATAAGCAAACAGCAGCTCAGTTGAGAGACTGCTCTAATTTCCTGGTGTAGATTATGATTTAGGTAGGGGACTATTATCTTCCTGTCACATTAACATCATTTATAATAATAGTAGTTTAATCACACAGAATCCCCTGTGAATGTCCTACTCCTCAAAGTTTACTATAGACAATCACTTGAATTTAACGGAGTTCTTTATTTAGTTCTGTGTAGTGAGATTGTAAAGACAAACACTATTTGGAATAATTTTTTGATGGCTTGCGGGAGAAAGACATATTTATTAACTCAGACCATATATGTCAAATACCTGAACAGTACTAGACCCTGGGAATATAACTGAATAAGATAGGCCTGGTCTCTCCATGGAGATTAGGGATGGTCTTTCCTTGGAGTTTATACATTGATGGACTTCTAGAATAATGCTCCATGCTGTTAATTTCAGTCAGATTCACAGGCCCGTGCAGGAAGAAGAATCAAGCATTTGAAAGTAGAATTGAACTGAAAGTGGGCTTAGAGCAACTAGGCATACTCACAGCCAGTTTCCAACAGTTAATTATTTTGAGTGGTTTCCCCATTAATTAAAAGGAAGAGGAGATAACAGGGAGGATAGAAATCTTGATAAATTTCTAAGTTGGGCTAAGTTTGGTAACTATAAAAAATGAAGTGTAGTTAATAAAGCACAAAGCAGAAGATTTCCTCTTAACTCATAGTTATTATACATCATCATTAGAGAGGGAACTTGATGCTTCCTGTACTAGATTAATAGCCTGGGCATTTGTCTCTGACCTCAGCTGAAGTAGAAGCACCAGGCAACAGAAGCTGGAAATGGAGTAAAAAGAAGTACTATCTAGTATTTCGTCTAGGCAGGGAAATTAAAAAGAGGAAGCCCTCAAATTGTAGAGGGGAATGTGAAAGGAAAGGATTGGTGCTCTTTTCTTTCCCTTGACAGTGCTACCCTTTGAGAGCCAGCTGGCAGCTCCTGGGTCACTAGGCTTAGTCATTCCTCTTTTCAATTACAGGAACATCCTATTTAACAAGGAGATGGAGTGGGGAGAACAATTTTTAGGAGAGAGAAGAAAAAGAGAAGGGGAATATTTTTCACACAGAGAAAAAGTAATCTGTCAGGAAACGGAATGACATGCAAGTTAAGATTTTCCTGCCCCTATTATTTTTATTTTATACACTGTGAAAGGACCCAGTGTTTCAGAAGGTTTAAGAGATAATGGAAGGCAGGCCTAGCAATATATAGTTGTTACCTTAAAATTTGATGCTCTATTGTGGGACATACAAATAAACGGGAGATACTTGAGTGTATACGAGTAAATATCTGAGACATTCTTTTGAAAGAATAAATGTGCTTAGTGCTGCTTTCAGAGAAAAATCCAGTTGAATTGGGGCACCTGGGTGGCTCAGTGGGTTAAAGCCTCTGCCTTCTGCTCAGGTCATGATCTCAGGGTCCTGGGATCGAGCCCTGCATGGGACTCTCTGCTCAGTGGGGAGCCCCCCCCCCCGCCCCGCCTGCCGCTCTGCCTACTTGTGATCTCTCTCTCTGTCAAATAAATAAATAAAATCTTTTAAAAAATCCGGTTGAATATACCATGGGTTTTTCATGTAATTCCAGAGTCTTACCTACTACTTATGGTTTTAGTATATGTATAAGAAATGCAAGTGCATCTCACATTATTATAACTTTCATATAGCCATGAGGATCTGAACAATATGATTTAGGAATTTTTCAGAAGACCCCTCTAGGTCTGTATCCATTATTTTATTAAAATACTGAGGATAAATGTTGATTCTGAGAACATTGTTGTCATGTATCAAACAAAGGAAATAAAACTCATAATTACGTTTTGAAACTTAATCAGATGGCTATTTTAGAAGCTCTCTCACTGTAATGAAACAAATTATTATCAGATGCAACTAATGATCTTGAGGTGTAAGCAGAAGTGTTTCATTTTTAGTAATTTTCCAGTTTCTTAAATTGGGTAATGCAAGAGTAAAATTTCATTTAGATAGCTTATCCTGGAACACTGTATTATCTATTCTTTTTTTTTAAAGTTTTTATTTACACTTCAGTTAACATATAGTGATGATTAGTTTCTAGAGCACAATGTAGTGATTTAACACGTCATACATAACCTGGTGCTCATCACAAGTGCCCTCCTTAATCCCCATCACCTATTTCATCCATCCTCCACCCACCTCCCTTCTGGTGACCATCAGTTTGTTCTTTATAGTTAAGATCTGTTTCTTGGTTTGCCTCTCTAACTCTTTTCTTCCCCTTTGACGATTTGTTTTGCTTCTTAAGTTCCACATATGATGGAACACCTGGGTGGCTCACTCAGTTAAGCCTCTGCCTTCAGCTCAGGTCATGATCCCAGGGTCCTGGGATTGAGTTCCACATCAGGTTCCCTGCTTAGCAGAGAGCTTGCTTCTCCTGCCTGTGCTCCCCCTGCTTGTTCTCTCTCTCTCTCTCTCTCTCTTTCTTTCTGACAGATAAAATCTTTTTAAAAATTCCGCGTATGAGTGAAATCATATAGTATCTGACTTTATTCGACTTATTTCACTGAGTATTATACTCTTTAGTTCTATCCATGTTGTTGCAAATGACAAGATTTCATTCTTTTTTATGGTTTTATGGCTGAAAAGTATCGTGTGTGTGTGTCTACCCACATTGTGGTATATACATATATACCATGTCTTCTTTATCCATTCATCAATCGATGGACATGGGCTATTTCTATAATTTGGCTATTGTAGATAATGCTGCTTTAAACATTGGGGTGCATATATCCCTTTGCATATTAGTATTTTTTTAAAGATTTTATTTATTTGAGAGAGAGAAAGAGAGACAGCACAAGCAGGGGGAGTGGCAGGCTCCCAAAAGAACAAGTGGAGCCCGATGTGGGACTCGATCCCAAGATCCCAGGATTATGACCTGAGATGAAGGCAGTCGCTTAAACAACTGAGCCACCCAGGTGCCCTGCATTAGTATTTTTGTATTCTTTGGGTAAATACCTAGTAGTGCTATCGCTGAATTGTAGATTGATTGATTGATTTAACATATAATGTATTATTTGCCTCAGGGTACATGTCTGTGAATCATCAGGCTTACACATTTCACAGCACTTACCATAGCACATACCCTCCCCAATGTCCATAATGTAGTTCTATTTTTAGGAACCTCCAAACCAAAACCTCCAAACCAAAAAAACATTTTGAGGAACCTCCATACTGTTTTCCAGAGTTGCTATACCAGTTTGCATTCCCACCAACGTTGCCCCCAAGTGTTCCTTTTACTACCCATCCTCCCCAACACCTGTTGTTCCTCTGTTGTTGATTTTAGTCAGTGTGAGAGTCGTGAAGTGATAGCTCAGTTGTAGTTTTGATTTGCATTTCCCTGATGATCGGTGATGTTGAACATCTTCTCATGTGTCTGTTGGCCATCTGTATGGCTTCTTTGGAAAAATGTCTATTCATGTCTTCTGACATTTTAATAGGATTATTCATTTTGGGGGTGTCGAGTTTTATAAATTCTTTATATATTTGAATACTAACCCTTTATCAGATCTGTCATTTGCAAATATGTCCCATTTTATAGGCTGCCTTTTAGTTTTTTGTTCATTGTTTCCTTCACTGTGCTTGAGCTGTTTATTTTGATATAGTCCCAATAGTTTATTTTTGCCTTTTTTTTCCCCTTGCCTCAGGGGACATATCTAGTAAGAAGTTGCTATGGCTGATGTCTAAGATATTACTGCCTGTGTTCTATTCTAGGATTTTTATGGCTTCAGGGATCACATTAGGTCTTTCATCTATTTTGAATTTATTTTTGTGTGTGGTGGTGGAAGGGGGTCCAGTTTTATTCTTTAGCATATTGCTGTCCAGTTTTCCTGCACCATTTGTTGAAGAGACTGTCTTTTTCCTACTGCAGATTCTTTTCTACTTTGTCAAAGATTAATTGACTGTATAATTCTAGGCTCTTTTCTGGGTTTTCTATTGCAATCTATTGATCTGTATTTTTGTAATATAATTTTGTAATATAACTCCAGAATTATGGTGCCTCTACTTTTGCTTTTCTTTTTGAACGTTGCTTTGGGTATTCAAGCTCTTTTGTGTTTCCATATAAATTTTAGGATTGTTTGTTCTAGCTCTGTGAAAAAAAATGCTGTTGGTA
Source organism: Nasua narica (assembly GCA_028533885.1). Classification (NCBI taxonomy): domain Eukaryota; kingdom Metazoa; phylum Chordata; class Mammalia; order Carnivora; family Procyonidae; genus Nasua; species Nasua narica. The sequence goes on along the minus strand of CM052801.1, from coordinate 16,063,968 downwards.
TTTTTATAGGGATTGCTTTAAATGTGTAGATTGTTTTGGATAGTACAGACTATCCAAAGCATATATCCAAACCATAAGTAGACTATGATAATTTTAACAGTATTCTTCCATTCCTTGAGTATGGAATGTCTTCCCATTTCTTTGTGTCCTCTTCAGTTTCTTCTATTAATGTTTTGTAATTTTCAGAGTACAGGTCTTTTACCTCTTTGGTTAGGTTTATCCCTGGGTACCTTATTATGTTTGGTGCAGTTGTAAATGGAATTGATTCCTTAATATTTCTTTCTCTGCTTCATTATTGGCATCTAGAAGTGCAACAGATTTCTGTACATTGATTTTGTGTCCTGTGGCTTTATTGAATTTGTGTATCAGTTTTAGTTTTTTGGTGAAATCTTGCAGGTTTACTATATATTGTATAATGTCTTCTGCAAATAGTGATATAGATGCTTTTTATTTCTTTTTGTTGTATGACTGCTGTAGCTAGGACTTCCAGTACTTGAGTAGACCTCCCTGTCTTGTTCCTGACCATAGATGAGAAAGGTATTGGGTTTTTTCCCATTTAGGAGGATATTAGCTATGGGTCTCTCATATATAACCTTTATTATGTTCCCTATAAACCTACTTTATTAAGGGTTTTTATCATACATGGATGTTGTACTTTGTCAAATGCTTTTTCTGCGTCTATTGAAATGATCTTATGGGTCTTATCCTTTCTTTTATTAATATGATGTATTACACTGTTTGATTTGTAAATATTAAGCCACCTTTGCAACCCAGGAATAAATCCCACTTGATCTCAGGGGATGACTTTTTATTGTATTGTTTGATTTTGTTTGCTAGTACTTTTTTTTGATTATTTGAAAATTTTAATTAGAAACTAGCCGGACTGCATCCAACTCCTTGAACAAATTCCCCGTTCCTGTGTGTATGTGCACCTATGGGATTCTTGCATATACTTCTTTTATTTTTTTATTTTTTTAATTCTTTTTTTTAATTAACATACAGTGTATTATTTGCCCCAGGGTACATGTCTATGAATCATCAGGCTTACACATTTCACAGCACACACCATAGCACATACCCCCCCCAATGTCCAAAACCCAGCCACCCTATCCCTACCCTCCCTACCCCCCAGCCACCCTCAGTTTGTTTCATGAGTTTAGGAGTCTCTTATGGTTTGTCTCCTTCCTGATCCCATCTTGTTTCATTTCCCTCCCTAACCCCAGTCTGTTCTATTATTATTTTTTAGTTTCTGTATTGATTATTTCTGCTCTAATCTTTATTATTTCTCTTCTGGCTTTAAGCTTCATTTGTTGTTCTTTTTCTAGCTCCTTTAGGTGTGAGATTTTTCTTACTCTTGAGGTAGGTGCTATACTTCCCTCTTAGGACTGCTTTTGCTATATCCCAAAGGTTTTGGACAATTGTGTTTTAATTTTCATTTGTTTCCATGTATTTTTAAAATTTCTTCTTTGATTTCCTGGTTGACCCCTTCATTATTTAGTAGCATGTTATTTATCCTCCATGTATTTATGGTCTTTCTGGTATTTTTCTTGGGGTTGATTTCTAGTTTCATGGTGTTGTGATCAGAAAAGGTGCATTGTATGACTTCAACCTTTTGTATTTGTTGTACCCTGATTTGTGGCCTAATACATGATCTATTCTGGAGAATGTTCCATGTGCTCTTGAAAAGAATTTATATTCTGCTGTTTTAGGATGGAATGTTCTGAATATATCTGTTGTGTCAATGTGGTCCAGTGAATCATTCCAAGTCATTGTTTCCTTGTTTATCTTCTGCTTAGATGATCTGTCCATTGATGTAAGTGAGCTGTTAAAATCCCCTATTATTATTGTATTATTACTGTTTTGTTCCTTTATGTTTGTTATTACCTGTTTTATATATTTGGGTGCTCCCATGTTAGGTACATAAATACTTCTCTTGTTATATCTTCTCGTTAGCTTGTCCCCTTTATGATTTTATAGTGCCCTTCTTTTTCTCTTGTTGCAGCCTTTGTTTTAAAGTTTAGTTTGTCCAATATAAATACTGCCACTCTGGCTTTCTTTGATGTGCATTTGCATGGTAAATGTTTCTCCATCCCCTCACTTTCGACGTGCAGGTACCTTTAGGTCTAAAATGAGTCTCTCGTAGGCAGCATATGGATAGGTCTTCTTTTTTTTACTCATTCTGATGCCCTATATCTTTTAATTAGAGCATTTAGTCCATTTACATTCAAAGTAATTATTGATAGATGTGTATCTATTACTATTTTATTACTTGCTTTGGGGTTGTTTCTGGAGATTTTCTTTGATCCTTTCTTCCTCCCTTCATCTTTTGCTGATTTTCCTTAATGATAGGTTTGGAGTTCCTTCTCTTTATTTTTTGAATGATTATTAGTATAATCATGGTTATAGTGGTTTTTAATATATGATTACCATTAGGTTTTTATATAACCTCTTCTGCATATGGCATTCTATTAAGTTGATGGTCATTTAAGTTTGATCCCATTCTTTACTCGACCTCTCCCCACATTTTAGGCCTATGTTATTATATTTTATGTCATTTTTCTGAGTTCCTTGACTGATATTTGGCAGAAATATTAAATTTTACTACTTTTGTGTTTTCTACCTTTATACTGTCACTTTTGGTCTCTCTGCACTCAGAGTCCCCTTTAATATTTCTTGCAGGGCTGTTTTAGTGGTCATGCCTCCTTTAGTTTTTGTTTGTCTAGGAAACTCTATCTCTCCTTCTGAATGATAGCCTTGCTGGCACAAGTAGAGTATTCCTGGCTGCAGATTTTCCGCATTCAGCTCTTTGAATATATCATGTTACTTACTTCTGACTTGCCAAGTTTCTATTAAAAAAATCTCTTGCTAGCCTTATGGGTTTTCCCTTGTAAATTAATGACTTCTTTTCTCTTGCAGCTTTGAAGATTTTTTTCTTTATCACTTTATTTTACAAATTTAGTTACAATATATCTTAGTGTGGGTCTGATTCTTTTGATTTTGATGGGAGTTCTCTATGCCTCTTGGATCTAGATGTCTGTTTCCTTCCCCAGATTAGGGAAGTTTTCAGCTATTATTTCTTCAAATAAATATTCTGTCCTCCTTCCTCTCTTCTTCTGTGACTCCTGTAATAGGAATAATATGTTTCATGGAGTCACTGATTTCCCCAAGTCTATTCTCGTTTTGCATATTTCTTCTTTCTCTCTTTTGTTTAGCTTCATTGTTTTCCATTACTTTGTCTTCTAGGTCATGAATTGGTTCTTCTGCTTCTTCTAGTCTACTGTTCATTGAGTCATGTGTTTCTAATCTCATTTATTGCACTTATTATCTCTGATTCTTTTTTAACTTTTACCTCTGTGGTAAGGGTCTCACTGATGTGTTCCATTTTTTCTCTATCCCAGTGGGTATTCTTATGTTTCTTGCTTTAAATTCTCTATCAGTCATGTTACTTATATGACTTATATCTGTTTTTGTTTGTTCTCTGGCTGTGGCCTTATCTTTTTCTTCCCTTTGGGATAAATTCCTCTGTCTTTGCATTTTGTCTAAGTCTCTACCTTCTTCTGTGTTAAAAAAATAACAGTTAGGTCTCCTGCTCCTGAAAGTAATGGCCATATGAAAAAGAGGTCCTCTGGTGACCAGAGCCTGGTACTTGAGAAACTGCCTCCAGTGTGTGCTGCATGTGCCCTGCCGTTGTGTTCTGGTTCCTTTAGGCCAGTTGTCTGTAGCGATGCTTCTTGCTTGCTGCGGCCAGTGTTTGTTTCCTGGCTTGAATGTCGTGAGTCTTAACGAGGTGGGCTTTGGTCTGCCTGTGAAATGAGACATGTCACCACTGGCATCAGAACTAAGGCTCTGCCAAACTCTTGGGTCTGGAGATGTAGTGTGGCCAGGGATTTGTGCTCATCTTCTGGTGGAGGGGCCCTCCATGCTGGGACTGAGGCAAATGTGACTGAAAAGGATGGTTCCAGTGGAGCTCAGGGAGGTGGGGTTTGGTATAAGCAAGTTAGGCAGCCAGTGTCAGCAATATGCTGCTTCCCACAGGTGACTCTGTTTATGCTCATGGCCAGGGCAGGGAAATGGCACCAGCCAACTCCTCTCTTCTCAGAGATGTCTTTCAATAAATGTCTGCCTCTTGGAGGCAAACTCCAAGAAGAGCAAGTAATGTCTTCACTGTGTGTCCCAGGTGTTGTTCAGATTGCTGTTTATATGCTGTATGACCCTGGGTTGTTCTCTCCAGGAGCAGGGCAGTGCCCTCCTGACTATCCAAGTCATAACAACTGACCTTCAAAACCCCAGCATTTTTAACCTCTCTGGTAGCAAGAACTCTTGAAACTCAGCCCCTCTCCTTTTTCAAACCAGTGTCTTTGGTGAAATGTTCTGTGCATTTCCCTGTGTGCTCCTCCCTCTTTCACTCTTGTCCTCAACCACAGCCCCCTCCCCTCTGCAGCACTGTGATAAGTTTCTCTCCTAAACCACATACCTGCACTTCCTACCTTGCTTGATATGGCCTCTTGTCACTTTTTAGTTGTAGAGTTTGTTCTCTCAATCTTCAAGTCAATTTCTGGGATACTTAGGATGATTTCATAGTTATCTAGTTTTATCTAGTTGTATCTAGTTATCTAGTTGGTGGTCCGAGGTGAGCCTAGGGTCCTATTTCCCTGCTGCCATCTTCCTGTCTCCTCTGGATTCTCTATTCTTCTATGAGAAAGCTTTGAGAATTCAATGTTTTTAGTATCATGATGATGGAACATAGAGCTATTTGGATTTTTCATTTCACATTATTTCAACATAGCCTCTTAGGAGGTTTGCTTTTTGGATACCACCTCTGATATCAGAGATTGATTATTTGTATTTACCGATAATATTTTTAAATGCTTTAGATTCTGAGAATGTGATTTATAATCCTGGTTTGGTCATGGGCCTACATGGTGTGGATTTTAATCCATCAATTCACCTTTGAAATTCTCATCTCTTTTCTTAAATTAGCTAGTAATAAACTTGACTCATATCATGGCTTTACTTTTTGAAAAAAAACTCACATAGCAATTTGAAGATGTGATCTCAAATACTCAGTAGGATTAAATTTATTAATAAAGCAAACTATAATATCCATAGTTGTTTCTTCATGTAAGAGAAGTGTTCACAAAGAGCTGTGTTGAGTTATATTGTAATTGGACTAGACAAATTTGAAATGTGATGCTTGTAACCTAATTATTTTTAATTTAAGTTCTTAAGAATCAAAAGTTGAAAGTTTATGTTTACTTAACTAGTTCACGTTTGTGCATGCTTGTCTGTGTGCATGTGGGCTGGGTCAAAAATAAGACTGTTAGGAACCCTGTCCCTGAAAAGCATTCTGGCGGCTGCCCCTATATATTATTCAAAATAAAGCTATTTTAATGATAGAAAAATTCTTATTTTTCTTATGATGGTAAGGCTTTCTCTAAAGTACAATTTATAATTTTTTCAATAAATATCTTCACAGGGCCTTGCTTTACTGATATCCTAAGCACAGAGCATTGTGTGAATGTGGGTACCCACTTCAAGATTGTTCAGTTTTAATAAAATTAACCAGATATTGACAAATCTCTGCCTCAACTCTTTGAGCAGAGCTTCAAAGTACATCTTCCAAGCTATTTCATTTTTCTAAGTGTTTTTTTTTTTAACCTAATTTATCCTCTTAGTCTCAGTAGGAAGGAGAAAATTTCAGTGAAATATGTGCTCAGTTTCTTATTTGGTCTCTAATGAAATTTGTACTCGAAGAGGCTTGGTGTTTTGGAAAATTTTAGCATTAAAAAGAAATATTTGACTCCCACTACTTTTTTAAACCAAAATAAAGTACCTCTAGTGAAAAAGTCCAAATCATAGCTTTGAAGAACTTTTCCATAGTAATCCCTGAAGATAAATTAAAGTGCTTTGTTTTCTCTGTAATTATTTTTTGGATAATCTCATAGAGCCTAGTCTGGGGAGAATATTATGAGTTTCTCCATTAAATTTGTTCCTGCTGCACATTAATGCCTAGTGTTTTATAGGCTTGCAGTTGTCTTTCTCTGTGAGCTTTATACATAGTTTCCAGCTGACACGGTTGTGAGCAGAAGCTAATGAACTAAAGTCATTGTATACCAACCTGACTGGATTTGTTTGATTTACTCTTCTGTGCAGTTGTTTTCTTTCTCTCTTGCATTTTGGTTTCCAAAGCAACTAAGAGCTAATTTTGTGGACCGCCTGTGGTAGTTCTTTAGCCTAAGGTTATTAAAAGATATGGCCCCAAACTGGAACTACTGATGCAAGGAACAGGAGAGAGGATAGAACTGACAGTCATAGATTAAAGCCAAAGCACAGAAAAGAAACAATAATCCAGAACATTTGAGGGATCACAGCAAGTCAGGTTTGAAAGTGGCAGCATAGGCTAGGGAAGTCTCTTATAACACAACATAGATGCAAAAATTTTATAAGGGCAGAAACAAAGTAGGGAAAGCCCCAGCGTCCATGTAGAGCTGAGTGGGGAGAAGCAGGAAGATAAAGAGACTTTTTTTAAGAGCACAGGTGAATATCAATATTAGAGATGAGCCTATAAGAATAATACTAATACTAATCACCAATAAAAACAACAGAAATATCCTAAGAATAATGCCAGCATTAGAGATGATCCTGTAGGAATGCAGGGTGTGAGGTAACACAGTATCACTGTGTAACAGAAGGCAGAGGAAAATAGGCAGCAGTGGTGGGAGAGAGGGAAGAAGAGAAAGTAAGAAAAAGAGGGAGGAAGGGAAAATGAGAGAAAAGGATGACTACTGGTATGTTACCTAAGGTAAAACTAAGAACACTTAGCTTTGTGGCAATTCTGGGATACATTTATTCATTTGTGTTTCTAACTATGTTATTTTATTTCTAGAATAACAATTCAGACACAGGAGATCAAAATGCCGGTCAAAGAACTAGTACTTCTTTGCTTTATTATTATGGTTATATCTAGGTCTCAGTTTGCTCATTTGTAGTATGTGTTTGAAAGAGACTGAGACTTTGACTCACACACACACTTGTAAGAGAGAGAGAGCTCAAAGATTTAAATACAATTCATGCTTTATCTGTTTTCAAAAATGATTTGAAGATTTAATAATATTGAAATATACATAGGATAAGAAAGTTATATGGTATAAAAGCCAAGATGTAAGATCATATAGAAAGATACACATATACCACAGTAAATGAAAAGCAGTACTATTTTTAATAACTAAGTTGACTAAATTTAAGTCTCAGCTTCTTGGTAGCAGAGAAAAGGGCAAAACAGGGTAATTTAGAGAGTTTTCACTGTCAGATACGAAGACATGTACACATTGAAGTAAAAATAGCAAAATTTTTCTCTAATTTTCCCTTTATGAGGCATTTATCACATATATGAGAGTTCAGAAAACTACATCTCATGGACCAAATGCATTTTTGCCTTTTCTTGTTAATAAAGTTTTATTGGAATACAGGCATGTCTATTGGATTACCTTTTGTCTATAGCTACTTTCTTGCTATAGTGGCAGAGTCGAGTAGTTGGTACAGAGACCATGTGGCCCAACAAGCCTAAAATATTTGAATTTCACCCTTTACCCCCTGAGCTTTGTCACCCCCTGAGCTTTCTGAAAGGAACACTGAATAGAATAATGTGCATTTTGCTAACTAATGGCTAAAAAAGTTACTTAAAGGGGCGCCTGGGTGGCTCAGTTGGTTAAGCTGTTGCCTTCGGCTCAGGTCATGATCTCGGAGTTCTGGGATCGAGCCCCACATCGGGCTCTCTGCTCGGCAGGGAGCCTGCTTCCTCCTCTCTCTCCGCCTGCCTCTCTGCCTGCTTGTGATCTCTCTCTCTGTATCAAATAAATAAATAAAATCTTAAAAAAAAAAAAAGTTACTTAAACTTCTCTGAGGAGACTAAATTAATACCATATAAATATCCAAGTTAACACTTTAACTTATATTTAGTGAAAGCATTTGTGTTTTGATATGACAGGGTAGGGAGGCTCTTAAGACTAATACACTGTAGGATCTTTGCTCTTTTTTAATGAATGTGTGGTAGAGCCATATTTAGTTCTGAGAAAAATCCTTTTTTATTTCTAGAGTTATTAAGCTGTAAGTGACATCAAACATGGTGTAAAATTTAAAACATATATGTAGATTTCATATACTTAAATACTACGAAATTATTGCCACCGATAATTAGCATTAGACAACACCTCATCATATCATGTAACAATCATTTCTTTTATGTGGTAAGAACATTTATTATTTACTCTCCTAGCATCTTTTAAGCATATAATACAGTATTATTAACTATCACCACCATGATGCATTTTAGATCACCAGAACTTATTTTATGATAGGAAGCTTGTCCTCTAACCAATATCTCCCCATTTCACCTACCCCCTAGCACCTGGTAATCAACATTCTCTGTGTTTCTTTGGTTTCTGCTCTTTTAGATTCCTCATGTAAGTGATCTCATACAATATTGTCTTCCTGTGACTTACTTCACTTAGCATAATGTTCTCAAGGTTGACTAAAAATCTATTAGAACTAATCAATTAATTTAGTAAAGTTGCAGAATACCTAATTAACATACAGACAACAGTTGCATTTCTGTATACTAACAGTGAAACTTCTGAAAAAGAAATGCAACAATCCTAATCACAATAGCATCAAAAATAAAATATTTAGGAATAAATTTAACCTAGGAGATGAAAGAGTTATATATTGAAAACTATAAGACTTGGATGAAATAAATTGAAGAACTTAACCAGTGGAAAGTTATTCCATGTTCGTGGATCAGAAGAATTAATATTGTTAAAATGTCCATGCTACCCAAAGCCATCTATAGATTCAGTGCAATCCCTATCAAAATTCTGGTGGCATTTTTTTTTACAGAATGAAAAACAAAGTTCTAAACTTTGGATGGAAATACAAAAGACTCCCAAAACACAAAGCAATCCTAAGAAAGAACAAAAAAGCCGGAGGCATGATACTTCCTGATGTTGAGCTATACTCCAAAGCTTAAGTAATCAAAATAGTATGGCACTGGCATAAACACAGATACATAGGTCAATGAAACAGAATTGAGAGCCCAGAAATAAAGTTTTGCTCTCTGGTTGTAGTGGGTATTTACTGCTCTGAGATACTGAGTGCCAACTCCTTCATAGTGATAAAAGCCACCTAACTATTTTTGGATATCTCTGTCTCTCCCATGCCCTCTAAGTGCTTTATGATAAAACCACCATACATCTACCTTCCCCTCCATCTATACTCCAAGGGTGAACCCTGATTGTCTCACATCAGTCAATATACTCCATTCCTCTAGCCACAGTGCTTGATTGAGGCTTTGGGCATAGAATCCAGTTCATGACAATGAATACAAGTAGAGATTTTTTTCTAGAAGCTCTATAAGACACATTCTTTTTATGCAAGACACAAGAAAATATGGAGTTTCTAGACATCATAGGCTGACATTGTGTATCATTAAGGAAAAGTAACTTTGGAAAGAAACACATACGGGGGAAGGTAAAGAAGAAAATGGTAAATTAATGAATGTTTGGTAGATCAAGCCTCACCTGAAAGTTACGCCATCTCTGTTCTCATTGATATCATGAAGTTTAAAAGTTGTCATTATATAAGCAACTTTGAAAAGTTATATGTTACTTTTAATGAAAAATTTGTCATTAACTAGTCAACTTCCAGTACAATATAGAGAAGCGAGAGACTGAAGAATGGTTAGTTAATGAATATCAGAAATCTTATCTAAACTTTTGGCTAAATCAAAGTCTACTCTTCATAGAAACTTCAAAATGCCTGGAACGTAGAGGTATCATGGGCTGTACTATGCTTTATGTGTTTGATGGACAGATGGCAAACCTAACCTTCTCTTGGGAAAACTCAGTGTATTCTCTCTAAGAGAACCATTTCACTTTGTAGAATGGAAGGCATCAAGGAGTATTGCAAAGTATTAAAAAGAAAAGAGCTTTATCAGAGCCTTCCTTGAATAATAATGACTGTTCCTGTTTAGTGCAAATGAGGTGCAGCAGGGAGCTCTGGGAAAATATGGTTGTCATGGTAACTGATAACACTTTTTCCCTGCTGGAAGTCTAGATAGTCAAAGAGGCTACACAAGGCCATGTTTCTTTAGAGACTTTTCCTAAGTTAAGGAAATAAGAAAAGGGGGGGAAGGAAAATCCGTCACTCCGTTGAACTCTGTTCTGCCCACAAAGATAACAGACTTCTAAGGAAATGCTGTTTTGCATAATTAGCTGACTCAGGTAAGTGAAAATGGGATGTCTCTTTTATAATACAATCACCTTAATACAGGTGGGCAGATGAGTATTTTATAACCAAAGTCTGAGAAAGTACTGCCCAGAAGTAAGTAAGTTTAAAATGAAAATTAGAGTAAGTTTAAAATGAAAATTAAGTTCCTCAGTGACAACATTTAGTATTTAATGTGAGGAGGGAAGAAGTATGCCTCCATACATAGGTATGCCTCCACTGTGCTTGGGAGAGACACAGGAAAACGTAGTAACTCCCCTAAATAGCCTCAGCCATTGGTTTAAACACCATCTCTTGCTAAAGATAAAAGAACTTGTTGAGGGTGGGAAGTCAGTTAGGGGAGGTTACCAGGAAAGCACAGTAGATAAGAGAATAGTTGTTGGGCAGATTTAAGTTCTTGCCTTCAGTATTGGTAACTATTTCCAGAGATTTAGAGTCATCCCCTTCTTCCTGGTAGAGCCTGGGAGACACCCTTATAAACGCAAATTTCCCTAATAGATGTAAATGTCTCTTACAAAGTGGTCACTTCTATTTGGTATTCAGAGCTGCTCCTGTGTTTGCGGTTTCTTAAAAATAACCAGCTTAAAATAGTCAATCTGCCAAAGGCATATCTTGGGGTGGCAAAATTTCCTTCTCTTCACATGTAAACAGATAAAATTGCAGCCTCCGGATGGAGCCTTTGCAGGAAGCTCAGAAACAGAGCTGCTGGGTTTCTTTTCTCTTTGTAAGAGCCCTTAAGACATTTTATAGGAAATAATTGACAGACGTACGTGTTTTAAAGCTTCTGTCTTTTAAATAGTCACACTTGAAATGTCTTAATTGCTCTTAAGAGGAACTGTTCTCCATCTGGTAGCAGCTTTCCAAGTAGTTCAGGAAGGAGGCACCAACTAGATCAGAGTAATCAACTCTAGGGTTGAATGAATTGATTTTTCAAAGTTCTGCCTTACGCTTCTGGAAGGAAATAATTAAATTCTAGAGATCTTGCTTTACAGATCTTTACCTATTATGTGAAAACATCTTAGTGAAAACCTATACATACTCCTATTCATTCTACAATCTGATACAATTCTTGTGATATTAACAAAGGGAAATTTAAATGCTGAATATGAAAGCTCTTTAAAAAGCTGAGGAAAGATCTCACCTGTAAGCTGGTTTCTCTAATCTAATATATTGGCTTAAAATAAGATTTCAAGTCTAGCTCATGGGCACACTATAAGAATGTATTGACTAAACATAAGATCCTGCTCCAAGTTGTGTGAAATTAAATAACATTTATAGAATTTTGACATATTTAAATATGGATTCTAGTTTAAATTGTTGGAGCTGGAACATTTTTGAGAATGAAAGGGGAACTGAGTAAAGGTGGCAGCACTGACTGATTTAAAACAGTTATAAACAGTCTTAGGAAATGAAACATGCGGTTACTCTATTTACAGTACTTTTAATGATGGCAGGTCAACTGGCCAGAGTCCTCTAACAATAACATATAACCCTAACTAGCTTCCTTCTAAATATTTAACTCTGGTCTTCAAATTTTAAAAGATAAGTACTTTTGTAACCTTGAGACAAAACAGTTACCCTTAATTTATTTGAAAATCTTTCTAGATGCTCATGGAATTTTTAGTACTTAAGAACTGTACAATGAGGCATTTTCCATGTGCCCACTTGTTATCCTACTGAATCTTAGCTAAAACCAGCTCAGTGACCTCTTATATCTTTTTTTTTTAAAGATTTATTTATTTATTTGACAGAGAGAGAGAGAGAGAGGGAGATCACAAGTAGGCAGAGAGGCAGGCAGAGAGAGAGGGGGAAGCAGGCTCCCCGCCAAGCAGAGACCCCAATGCGGGGCTCGATCCCAGGACCCTGAGATCATGACCAGAGCCGAAGGCAGAGGCCTTAACCCACTGAGCCACCCAGGCACCCCACTGACCTCTTATATCTTGAAGACAGTGTCTGTGTTTAAGATATTGGTACTCTATTCTCTGTTGTAGATGTTGATGTCTTCATATGATCCCTTAAATTTATGGCTTTTAATTGGTACTTTAATTGGTACTCTTTCATGTTTCTCTTCTAGAAAGGCTTGAGCTTTCTGCTTGCTATGATATGATTGAAAAGGAAATTACAAGGGTAGATTTCTGGAGGGTGAAGGACTGGATTGGGTGGAGGCATGGGCAGTGAAAGAATTCACCCAAGGTAGAACAAAGGTGATAGTTTATTGAATACACTGCAAGGGAGCATTGGGCGGGACAGAGGAGGAGAGACTGTTTGCCCTGAGGCAGTGGGGGGGCTGTAGGAGTGAGGAGGTATGGGAATGTATGGAATTTTCCTTTTTTGGTACCTGTGCCCAGTTGTAAGTAGCCCATTGGTCAGCTAAGGCTTATGGATATTGTGAGGTGTGTCGCCTAATGAGCCTGTTTGCATTCAGCTTGGTGGTCCCTGTGGGCCCTTTTACCTTTCTCAGGTCTCCATTGCTGAAGACTGTTGCCTAAAAGCAGCCTCTACATTGTGTTCTCTTCATTTATTCCATTGTCATCATTTTCTCATCTGGATCATTGCTATGATAGATTATGTTTGAAAGACTGTTGTTTTAAAATATCTTACGAAAACCTACTGCTTTTGGAAAACATTTTCATCTGTTTTCTCTGTCTCCCTTCCTTTCTGTCTGTCTCCAGTTGTATCAAATGAACAAAGCACTAGTTAAGAATGGATGATAATAACCACGATAAAATAACCCATAGGGGCAAACCCTCGAAGTCAGTGGTTCACACTACCCGCACATTAGAATATTTGGGGGACTTTTAAAATAATGATGTGCAAGCCACATTTCAGATCAGTGACTTGAGAAACTCTGTATGTGGAACCCACACATTAGTACTTTGAGTTTCCATGTGATTCGGATAAGCAGACAAGAGTGCATACCACCTCTCTAGGTACTCCATAATATGAACTAACCCACAGGAAAGCATAGTTCTTTTGGGGACACAGTTCTGACAGGGAAGAGTATATGTGTAGTTGTGTGTGTGTTTGGAATATTTGACAGTAATAAAATTAGGACTTGGAAGAAAAAAACCTGTGTATTGTAAAAGGAAGTAATGATACTTTCCACATCACAGATAAACCCCCCAAAATAAATAAATAGTTTGTAACAGATACTTTTTTCTGGAAAGAAAACTTGGAAGAATATTGATATTGAAAGAATTAAAGTTAGCTCCCAAAACCACGTTTGTACATTATAATTTTCTTTAATCTTATTTCTAGACTTGCTGGATAATTGTCAGCATGGCTTTAATCAGGTTTAATTGCTTTTAGTTTATGCATTGAATTTTGTTTTGGGGCAACTTTTTTTCTTAAGTAGGCTCCATGCCCAACTTGGACCCCAACATGGGGCTTGAACTCACAACCATGAGATGAAGACCTGAACTGAAACCAAGTGTCATCCGTTTAACTGAGTGAGCCACCCAGGCTTCCTTTCATGTTCCCCTGTCTCTACCATGAGAATCTACATGGGCCAGCTTACTGGAAGATGAGGAGAGATACATGGAAGAAAGTAGTGTCATCCCAGCCAAGACCATCTTAGACCAGCTAGACATTATCCAACCTGCCAGCTGACCAAAACCAAATGAACAAGTCGTGCCAAGATCAGCTAAGTCTGGGTCAGATCAGCAGAACCACCCAACCGCCCCATAGACTACTGAGAAATAATAAATGGTTTTTGTTTTGAGCCATTGAATTTTGAGATAATTTGTTAGGCAGTATTAATGTAGCAGTAGAACACTGATACAAAAGACCATGCCTATCAGTGTGTTTAGTTATAAGACGCCATCATGATTGAATGACCAATATCTTTAATGTACTGTATCTTTATATAGGTTTGAATGGCAGAGACAAAGATTTTCATCAGGCCTCTTGCTATGAGTTGGTAGTTGTGACTTTGATGAAAATGTCATTCCTGGGTATTCTTGTTTCCAAATGAAGTGTTTCTAGACTTGCTGTGGTAACACAGTGTTGAGTACAATTTTAATGATTTTAATGACCTTTACTTCCACTTGTGAGCAGTCAGCGAAGGGGCTGCACATGTTTTTCTAAGCCATTTAAGGACTTACATGTACCTCAGTCCATTATAAGTGTTCCAAAAAGCTGTCTTGTAATCATTTTCCACTCTCTCCTACAATATGCACTGGCAGAACATGATCAATATGCAGTAATAGCTCCAAGAGAAAGAGAAAAGTTGCCTAAGACAGTATGGGTGTGGTTTATATACAGATATTTAAATGGTTCCCTTCTTTCTAAAATTTTCAAATTTTAATAGGTAGCTTCTGAGTACAGTTCTATTTTAGATTGGAATCAGTCACATTCCCCTGTCTCTCCTGAATCTCCTTCTTTGGTAGCTATGAATTTAAAGTGACAATATTCAAAGTAATTATGTTTCTCTCTCACAGTATTTTCTATCTACTTGACAATTGCTATTAACTTTTTATGATTTCACAGTCCCATAGTGGGTTACACCAGGGTTCTTGTACCTGAACAACCCCTTATCTGATACGTTTATTTGAATAATCCCTAGGAAGCTATGGTTAAGTCATTAGTTATTATTTTTTTTAAGATTTTTTTTATTTATTCGAAGGAGAGAGCATAGGAGTTGGGAGAAGGGGCAGAGGGAGAGGGAAAAGCAGACTCCCCACTGAGCAGGGAACCTGAGGTGAGGCTCGATCCCAGGACCCTGAGATCATGACTTGAGCTGAAGGCAGAGGCTTAACCAACTGAACCACCCAGGCGTCCCAGTTCTTCTTCTTTTTTTTTTTAATGAAGAACATGAATGTTCTATTTTCTGAATTCCTCTTTTTTGTTGTCATCACACATTCATTCGTCATTTTATTTGTTGATTGAACAAACATTTATTGACTTTTGGCTAAGTACTGGGCATTATTTTGAGTATAGCAGGAAAAAATCTGAGCTCAGGTCTTACTCTTTTGTGATTAATCTGTGCTGTTCAACATGGACACTGACAAACTTTCCCCCTCCCTTTCTCCCTCCCCAAATATCTTTGAAGGTAAGTATTTTTGTTAGTATGTGTCTAAAACTGGAGTTGTTGAAATCACTTTTGCCTGGTACATGGTAAGCCCTTTCCATTTGCTTTTTGCATTTTTCCTCTTAGTCATTTTTTTCATCATCAATTTTATTACTGCTTCTATTCCAGTTCCTTCTTTTCCCAAAAAAGACTTGAATTCTTACATTGGTTTTTCATTCTTTATATATTGTTGACTGGTTTAAACTTCTTTTTTTGCCTTTTGCAAAAACTTCCCAAATGTGCCCACTAATTTAATCAGCATCCACTCCAGTAATTTGATTTTCAGAATGAATTCTCTTCACTGCCTCCACTGGGACTTAATTCTGTATTGTTTTTAATTTCACTGTGATTCTTAGCTCATCCATTTTCCTTTATATATTGTTCTGCTATCTTTTCTTCTTTGCCTGTACTCTTATGTGATTGATGTGGCCCTTTTTAATAATTTTTTAAGAATTTGAGCTTTGCCTTTCCTGAATTTTACAGATGATATGTTTTTCCCTTATGTTTCATAGACAATATGTTGTTTTGTATTTCTTTTTGGCTTATGTTCACATAACTAAGGAAATATACCGAGATAATGTGTATTTGTGAACTGGCAAGGTATATGAATGCCTCTGGCCTTCCTATTTGTCGAATCCTCTTTTCATATCGGTAGCCAATTCTTGTTGATATCAATTTGCAGCACTTATCCTATTTTCTAACATGGGATTATTGGATTGATTCAGAACATTCTCCTATCCTTATTATCTGGATGAATTAACAGGTAATTTAAAAAATACTGTAATTCCCTTTCTGTACTCCCTTTGGACCCTTATTTTATCTATTTCTGCTTGTGTGTTTATGTGTAAGTAACTTCTGTTTTAGAATTTAATATGCTTCTGAGAGTTTCCTATTAACTTTTGATTCTCTGGCCTTCTGGAAATTTCAGTCTCAAAGTGGTTGTAGCAAGATACAAACCAGAGGTAGAAGGATTGGAGGCAGAAAGATGACTAGTCAGTGGAAGGATGGATACCCAGCTCTCTAGTTGGTACAAACTTTAAGTTTCTGAATAAAGAATTCAGAGGAACAGAGTGTCTTCCAACTGCCTTTTAGAGTAGCTTAGCATGGTTTCCAACAACAGCGTTTTCAATCTTTCCATCAGCCTTGTCTTAGTTGAAATTTCTCTCATTCTAAAAACAGATTGACAGTAAGGCTAGTTTTTCATTCCTTTGAGTTTTCTTTTTTCATATCATCAAAGTTATTTTCAATGTGGGTTAAGAGAAGTTTCAATAGAGGCTTCTTGCCAGATTTTATTTTAAAAATAGAAGCCCTACTATGGTAGAGGTAGGGAATAAGATAAATTGACAAATAGAAGTTAAACTTCTCAGAATATTTGTTTATAGATTTAATTTTCAAAAAACTATATAAATGTTTTTATATGAATAAAACAAAAATTAAATTAAAAATTGCTTCGGCTCAGGTCATGATCCCGGTGTCCTGGGATCGAGTCCCACAACGGGCTCCTTGCTCAGCAGGGAGCCTGCTCCTCTCTCTGCCTCTGCCTGCCTCTCTGCCTGCTTGTGTTCTCTCTCTGTTAAAATAAAAAAAAAATAAAATCTTTGGGATGCCTGGGTGGCTCAGTTGGTTGGGCAACTGCCTTTGGCTCAGGTCATGATCCCGGCATCTTGGGATCGAGTCCCGCATCGGGCTCCTGCCCCGCAGGGAGCCTGCTCCTCTCTCTGCCTCTGCCTGCCTCTCTGCCTGCTTGTGTTCTCTCTCTGTTAAAATAAAAAAAATAAAATCTTTGGGACGCCTGGGTGGCTCAGTTGGTTGGGCAACTGCCTTTGGCTCAGGTCATGATCCCGGCATCTTGGGATCGAGTCCCGCATCGGGCTCCTGCTCCGCAGGGAGCCTGCTCCTCTCTCTGCCTCTGCCTGCCTCTCTGCCTGCTTGTGTTCTCTCTCTGTTAAATGAATAAATAAAATCTTTAAAAAAAATTGTTTTGGCACTCAAGATAAATGAATATTCTGTTGTTTTAGAATGGAATGTTCTGTATATATCTATGAAGTCCATCTGGTCCAATGTGTCATTCAAAGCTCTTGTTTCTTTATTGATCTTCTGCTTAGATGATCTGTTCATTGCTGTGAGTGGGGTGTTGAAGTCCCCTCCTATTATTGTATTATTATGTATATGTTTCTTTATTTTGGTTATTAATTGGTTTATATAATTGGTTGTTCCCACACTGGGTACATAGATATTTACAATTGTTAGACCTTCTTGCTGGGTAGACCCTTTAAGTATGATACAGTGTCCTTGTACATCTCTTACTACAGTCGTTGGTTTAAAATCTAATTTGTCTGATATGAGGATTGCTTTCCCAGCTTTCTTTTGAAGTCCATTAGTGTGGTAAGTGGTCCTCTATCCCTTAACTTTCAATCTGGAGGTGTCTTTAGGTTCAAAATGAGTCTCTTGTAGACAACATATGGATGGGTCCTGCTTTTTTATCCAGTCTTATACTCTGTCTTTTTATTGGAGCAGTCAGCCCATTTACATTTAGAGTAACTATTGAAAGGTATGAATTTAAGGCCATCATATTGCCTACAAAGTCCCTGTTTCTGTAGATTATCTATGTTACTTTCTGGTCTATGTTCTCTTGGGTTCTCTCTTCACTTATAGTATCCCCCTTAATATTTCTTGCAGGGCTGGCTTGGTGGTCACATATTCTTTCAGTTTCTTTCTGTCCTGGAAACTCTTTTTTTTTTTTCCCCCAAATATGTTTATTTTAATTTTTCAGTGTTACAAGATTTATTGTTCATGCAGCACACCCAGTGCTCCATGCAATACGTGCCCTTCTCGATACCCACCACCAGGCTCACCCACCCCCCCCACCCCCTCCCCTCCAAAACCCTCAGTTTGTTGCTCAGAGTCCACAGTCTCTCCTGGTTCATCACCCCCTCCGATTTTCCCCCATTCACCCTTCCCTTCCTTCTCACAATGCCCTCCATGATTTTCTTTATACTCCACACGTAAGTGAGACCATAAGATAATTAATTGCCTCTCTCCACTTGACTTATTTCACTCTGCATAATCTCTTCTAGT
>CM052801.1:15987537-16045041 GCA_028533885.1 Nasua narica | reverse complement strand
TTTTCCAGCACCATTTATTGAAGAGACCGTCTTTTTTCCACTGGATATTTTTGCCTGTTTTGTCAAAGATGATTTGACCATTGAGTTGTGGGTCCATCTCTGGGCTCTCTATTCTGTTCCACTGGTCTATGTGTCTGTTTTTGTGTCCTGGAAACTCTTTATCTCTCCTTCCATTCTGAATGATAACCTTGTTGGATAAAGTATTCCTGGCTGTATGTTCTTCTCATTCAGTACCCTGAATATATCTTGCCAGCCCTTTCAAGCCTGCCAGGTTTCTGTGGATAGGTCTGATGTTATTCTGACATTCCTCCCTCTGTACGTAAGCAGTCTCTCCCCTAGATGCTCTCAGCATAGCTTCCTTGGCTCTAAGATTTGAAAGCTTTACTGTTATATGTTGAGGTGTTGGTCAGTTTTATTGGTTTTGGGAGGGGTCCTCTGTGCCTCTTGGACAAGAATGCTTGTTTCCTTCCCCAGATTAGGGAAGCTCTCAGTATGCACATGGAACTTTCTCCAGAATAGATCACATACTGGGTCACAAAACAGGTTTCAACTGATACCAAAAGATTGAGATTATTCCCTGCATATTTTCAGACCACAGTGCTTTGAAACTGGAACTCAATCACAAGAAAAAATTTGGAAGGAATGCAAACACTTGGAGATTAGAAAGCATCCTGCTAAAGAATGAATGGGTCAGGGCGCCTGGGTGGTTCAGTCGTTAAGTGTTTGCCTTGGGCTCAGGTCCTGATCCCAGGATCCTGGGATTGAGCCCCGCATCAGGCACCCTGATGGAGCCTGATGGCAGGGAGTCTGCTTCTCCCTCTCCCACTCCCCCTGCTTGTGTTCCCTCTCTTGCTGTGTCTCTGTCAAATAAATAAATAAAATCTTAAAAAAAAATGAATGGGTCAACTAGGAAATTAAAGAACTTAAACAATTTATTGGAACTAATGAAAATGAAAACACATTGGTTCAAAACCTGTGGGATACTGCAAAGGTGGTCCTAAGAGGGAAATACGTAGCCGTCCAGGCCTCTCTCAGAAAATTAGAAAAATTCCGAATGCACAAGCTAACCTTACACCTAAAGACCTGGAGCAGAATAGCAAATAAAGCCTAAACCAAATGGGAGAAGAGAAGTAATAAATATTAGAGCAGAAATAAGTAAAATAGAAAGTAGAAGAACAGTCGAACAGATCACTGAAACTAGAAGCTGGTTCTTTGAAAGAATTATAAGATCGACAAACCTCTGGCCAGACTTATCCAAAAGAAAAGGGAAAGGATACAAATCAATAAAATCATAGATAAAAGGGGAAAGATCATGACTAATACCAAGGAAATAGAGACAGTTGTTAGAACTTATTACCAGCAGCTATATGCCAGCAAATTAGGCAATCTGGAAGAAATGGATGCATTCCTGGAAACTTGTAAACAACCAAGACTGATAGGAAGGTCTAGACAATCTGAACAGACCAATAGCAGCAAGGAAATTGAAGCAGTGGTCAAAAACCTCCCAAAACACAAGAGTTCCAGGGCCATATGGCTTCCTAGGGGAATTCTACCAAACATTTAAAGAAGAAATAATACCTATTCTACTGAAGCTGTTTCAAAAAAGAGGAACAGAAGGAAAACTTCCAAACTCCTTCCATGAGGCCAGCATTACCTGGATCCCAAAACCAGGCAAAAACTGGATCAAAAAGGAGACTTACAGACCAATATCTCTGATGAACTTGGATGCCAAAATACTCACCAAGATCCTAGCCAGTAGGATCCAACAGTACATTAAAAGGATTATTCACCATGACCAGGTGGGATTTATTCCTGGGATGCAGGAAATTCGCAAATCAATGAACGTGATAGAGCACATTAATAAAAGAAGAGACAAGAGCCATATAATCCTCTCAATTGATTCAGAAAAAGCATTTGACAAAATACAGCATCCCTTCTTGATTAAAACTCTTCAGAATATAGGGATAGAGGGAACCTACCTCAGTATCATAAAAGCAATCTCTGAAAAGCCCACAGCAAACATCATTCTCAGTGGGGAAAAGCTGAGAGTTTTCCCTTAAGGTTAGAACAGGACAAGGATGCCCACTCTTGCCACTGTTGTTCAACATTGTACTAGAAGTCCTAGCCTCAGCTATCAGACAACAAAAAGAAATAAAAGGGATTGAAATTGGCAAAGAAAATTCAAACTCTCTCTCTTCACAGATGACATGGTACTTTATGTGGAAAACCCAGAAAACTCCACCCCCAAATTACTAGAACTCATACAGCAATTCAGCAACATGGCAGGATACAAAATCAGTGCACAGAAGTCAGTTGTAATTCTATATACTAACGATGTGACTGAAGAAAGAGAAATTAAGAAATCAATTCCATTTACAATAACACCCAAAACCATAAGATACCTAGGAATAAACCTAGCCAAAGAGGTAAAGGATCTATACTCTAGGAACTACAGAACATTTATGAGAGAAATTGAGGAAGACACAAAGAGATGGAAAAACAGTCCATGCTCATGGATTGGAAGAATAAACATTGTTAAAATGTCTATGCTGCCCAGAGCAATCTACAGATTGAATCCCTCTCAAAAATACCATTGACATTTTTCACAGGGCTGGAACAAATAATCCTCAAATTTGTATGGAACCAGAAAAGACCCCAAATCTCCAGGTGAATGTCAAAAAAGAATTAGGCCATCTGGGGACATCACAATGCCTGTCTTCAAGCCATATTACAAAGCTGTGATCATCAAGACAGCATGGTATTGGCACAAAAATAGACACATAGACCAGTGGAACAGAATAGAGACCTCAGAAACAGAACCTCAACTGTATGGTCAACTAATCTTCGTCCAAGCAGGAAAGAATATCCAATGGAAAAAAGACAGTCTTTTCAATAAATAGTGCTGGGGAAATGGGACAGCCATACACAGAATAATGAAACTGGACCATTCTCTTATACTATACACAAAGATAAACTCAAAATGGATGAAAGACCTCAGTGTGAGACAGGAATCCATCAAAATCCTAGAGGAGAACATGGGCAGTAACCTCTTCAACCTTGGCCACTGCAACTCCTTTCAAGACGCATCTCCAAAGGCAAGGGAAGCAAAAGCAAAAACGAACTTTTGGGACTTCATCAAGATAAAAAGCTTCTGCACAGCAAAGGAAACAGTGAACTAAAAGGCAACTCACAAAATGGAAGAAGATATTTGCAAATGACATACCAGATAAAGGTTTGGTATTCAAAGTCTATGAAGAATTTATCAAACTCAACACCCAAAAAACAAATAATCCAGTCAAGAAATGGGCAGAAGGCGTGAACAGATATCTCTTCAAAGAAGACATAGAAATGGCTAACAGACACATGAAAAAATGCTCAGCATCACTAGCCTTCAAGGAAACACAAATCAAAACTACACTGAGATACCACCTTACACCAGTGAGAATGGCTAAAATTAACAAGACAGGGAACAACAAATATGGGCGAGGATGTGGGAAAGTGGAACCCTCTTACACTCTTGGTGGGAATGCAAGCTGGTACAGCCACTCTGGAAAACAGTATGGAGGTTCCTCAAGACATTAAAAATAGAGCTACCCTACTGCCTAGCAATTGCTCTACTAGGTATTTACCCCAAAGATACAGATGTAGTGAAAAGAAGGAGCACATGTACCCCAGTGTTCATAGCCGCAATGTGCACAATAGCCAAACTGTGGAAGGAGCCAAGATGCCCTTCAACAGACGAATGGATACAGAAGATGTGGCCCATATATACAGTGGAATATTAGCCATCAGAAAGGATGAATACCCACCATTTGCATCAACATGGATGGAACTGGAGGGGATATGCTAGGTGAAGTAAGTCAATTAGAGAAAAACAGTTATCCTATGGTTTTACTCACATGTGGAATATAAGGAATAGCACAGAGGACCATAGAGAAGGGAGGTAAAACTGAATGGGAAGAAATCAGAGAAGGAGACAAACCATGAGAGACTCTGGACTCTTGGAACCAAACTGAGGGTTACAAAAGGGAGGGGTGTGGGGGCGGGGTAATCAGGTGACGGGTATTAAGGAGGGCATGTGATGTGATGAGCACTGGGTGTTATACACAACTAATGACTCTGACTACATCAAAAACTAATGATATACTGTATGTTGGCTAATTGAACATAATAAAAAAACTCAAAAAAAATATAAAAAATTGCTTTGTTTTCTGCCAGTATAGTCTTTCCTTCTACCTCCTTGTCCACAGTTGTGCATCCTTTACTTATTCCCATCAGACAGAGGTGTCCCATGATATGCTCGATCCGAGATATCATTTCTCTTATTTCCAATCCCTTTGTCACTTAGTATGTAGGTTCTTTCCTTTCCTAACTATTCAAGAAGCTGCTGCACCTTTTCTTTTTCTTCCTCACACCTTTTTGGGGATGAAAGTTAAACAAGATGGAGGAGCAGTAGACAGAAAGAAGAGTTGTCTTAGTTCTATTTCTGCTTGTTGAGATATGATAGGTTTCATGGTCCCAGCTGGAGATGATATAAGCTTTTGGGGTTCATATAACTTTGGGAAATTATGAGGCATTAATTCACTATGTTTTTCAGGGACATTTTTATGAAGAAGCATTTTTAACTCAGATGTTCTAGGTTTTAAATCAGTAGTAAATTCAAGTTGTTCAAGATTTTAAACTATAATACATTTGTTCTAAGCATGAAAATGAAGCAATATTTTTAAGCCTATATATTTCACATGGTATTGACGATTGTGAGGAACACTGAGGAAAGGATTCTGTCCTCTGCCCTTAAGGATAAGAAACACTAGTTGTTGAAGATAATGTTACACTTCAACAGGACAACATGATTAAAGCTAAAATATATGGTGTAGACTCAGTGTATTATAAGAACCAAATGATGTGATTTACTAGGATATTGAAATATGAGATCAATTAGGTCTTTGAAGTTCAGTGTACTTTTTGTAGAACAGAGTGAAGGAGTGACTGTAGCAGAATGATCCTGAAAATGGAGAGAACTTTAATCTTTCTGTTATTTAACTTTATTTTGACAACCTCTCCAATTTGATTTTTAAAGTCTTGGCCACAATTAGAAATAAGGGACCAAGTCTGTTGAACTTCCAAAGGGTTACATAAATAGTTTGGAGAGAAATGTATAAAATGTGCTTTATTTATTTTTTTTTTTAGCCATTTTAGATTTACAGAAAACTCAAACCCAAAAAACACGGTTCCCATATACCCACATAACCACTCCCCAACACAGTTTCCTATCTTATTAATATCTTGAACTAGTGTGGTACTTTTGTTAAAATTGATGAACCAATATTAATACGTTATTACTGATTAAAGTCCATAGTTTATATTAGGGTTTACTCTTTCTGTTGTACATTGTATGGGTTTCGACAAATGTTTAGTGACATTTGTCCACCATTACAATAACATACAGAATAGTTTTACTGATCTAAAATTCCCTTATGCTCCATCTATTTATCCTTTCCTTTTTCCTTCCCGAACCCCTCGCAACCGGTGATCTTTTTACTTTTCCAGTATGTCATATAGCTAGAACGATATAGTATATAGCACTTTAGCATTAGCTTCTATCACTTGGCAATGCGCATTTAAGTTTTCTTCATGTCTTTCTGTGACTTGATAGCTCATTTCTTTTTAGTGCTAAATAATATTCCATTATTATTTATTTGCCACAATTTTTATATCCATTCACCTTTTGAAGAACGTCTTATTTTGCTTGCTTAAAGTGGAAGTTGAGATAATTTATTTGAGAACTTTATTTTTTCCTAATATAGGCTTTTTTTTTTTTTAAAGAGTGACTTTTTTTTTTTTAAGATTTTATTTATTTATTTATTAGGAGAGAGAGAGAGAGTGAGAGAGAGCATGAGAAGGGAGAAGGTCAAAGTGAGAAGTGGACTCCCCATGGAGCCGGGAGCCCGATGTGGGACTCGATCCCGGGACTCCGGGATCATGACCTGAGCCGAAGGCAGTTGCCCAACCAACTGCGCCACCCAGGGGCCCCTAATATAGGCTTTTTATCTTGACTACAACTTTAGACGAATCCTAAACATTTTAATAAATTATGTTTTCATTTTCATCTAGTTTAAATGACTTCTAATTTCAGTTTTGGTTTACTTCTTAGATCTGTGGGCTATTTAGGAACATGCTGTTTAGTTTACAGAAATCTTTTCATTACTGATTTTGTTAATTTTAAAGCAAAGACTGCCAGTTATCGTATCAGCAAAAGATGGGCTTATTCAGGAATAAAAAAGAATTGCAATCTGGGCCAAAAAGGTAGGACATATTTGGGGGACATAGACAAATTTGGGGGACAAAGAAAAGGTATTCTTTTTTAAAGAGAAAAGGGGTAACTTGGGAGGGCTGTTAGGAACTAGAAGTCCATTGGAATAAACTGGGAGTTTGAAGTTTGGTGGCTTTTCATTGGCTCAGATACTGTGGGGTTGGGGGCTGCAGCGGGATGAGGAAAGCGGCTCTTCCTCCGGCTGGAGTAGTAGAGTAGTATCCATGTTCAAGGTCAAGTCCCTGTAAGGCCAAGTATATCTCTTCCTGTTGGGTCTGCAATTGACTAAAAGTGGTAGAGTATAAGAGCTCCCCTTGCCAAAATGTCCCAACTCCATTTTAGTGAGGTTTCCCATTACTAATTTTGACAATTTCTAATATAATTTCATAGTGATAAAAGAATATATTTTATGTGGCTTGCATCCTTTTAATACTTTTGAAACTTACATTATGACACAGAATATGAGCTATATTTGTAGATATTCCCTGTGTACTTGGAAAGAATGTGTATGCCACTATTGAGCATTTAGGAAGGCTCATTCTATTTTGATCACATTAGTGAAGCTGTCCGTCCTCCCGGCTTACCTTGCCATGCCAATGGAGCTGGAGGGTTGTTAGGAGCACCCCAGGCAAAAATGCCACAGACTTACTATTTCTACTCAATAGTCAGCAGTTTTTCAAGCATAAATGCTTCTTACATGGTTGTATGCTTTTCGACTACTGCCATAGTACTGAAATCGTTGTTTTTGTCAATTTTGTTTCGCTTTATACTTGCTTTTTGGGGTGAGGATTTGCCAAGCTCCTTACTTGGCCACAGCCAGAAGTCAGTTTTGGGCTATGGTACTTCAAGCAATGAGTGGGAAAGTTTTTAGGCAATGTTCCTTGACAAAATTATTTTCTTCCTCCAAAAGCCAGGGTAGTCTCTTCAAATGTTGCACCAAGAGCTGAGAGAAAAACGCATCTATCTATTCATAAAATGTAACTACAATTAGCCCATTTTGTAAAGAGGGCATTGGAATTAAGGTATTCCTTGTTAATTGGCAGAGTTTTTACATTAATGCTAAGTAACTATTAGCAATTAGGCTACATAAGTGTTTGAAATACAACGGGCATAGTCTTTGTTCATTAGTCTCTACTTTGAGCACTTGCTCACTATATAACTGAGATGTCAGTGGGATTTTCTGTGAGGCAGCTAAGATCTGTTCACTGCACAATGTCACGGTTGGTAAACTGGCCTGCTACACAGATAAGGATCAGTGGGTAACAGTCAAAACAAGGATAGAAACAAATCAAGTCATAGTATTTCCTCCAGCTAGTTATGGCTAAGGTTTTTTTTCTAGCACCCAACAAATCTGGATTGGAGTTAGCAACATTTATACCACAGTAACACTTGGCAATAATGATAGATAGTATGTTTGTATGAGATATAGTTCATATATCAATACATACACTACCAAGGCTATTGATCAAAGATCCTAAATGTAGTGAGGTTACTGTTAAACTGTAAATTTTTATGTAGTAAAGATGCAAATGACTTCTGTCTTGTGGAAAGGATAGAGTTAGCTTATAATTTATTGCTCTGTAGACAATTACCAGGTTTGTATTTAACCCAGTCATCTTATCCTTATCCAATGAAGAACCCAATTCTTCATTGAATTGCCTACATATATTTAATTGCTTAAGAGTTCTTTGAATTGGTCTTAACATTTTATGAGTTCCTTCATTAGTTTTTTAAATAAAATTTTTGATTTAAGAGTTACAATTTTTAATTTTTAAAAACTATACTTGAGTAATAGGTGTGTAAGTGTGTAGATACATTGAGAGAGGGGAGGCACATTGCTTAGTATATTGTGTATAATTAATTCCATGTGATAGGTTCCATTATCATTTTTTCCTTTTATTTCATTATTTGTTTAAGATTTTATTTTTAAGTAATCTCCACATCCAACATGGGGTTCAAACTTACAGCTCTGAGATCAAGAGTTGTATGCTCTTCTAACTGAGCCAACAAGGCATACCTATCATTTTTTCCTTTTAAGATCATTTTTAGGAGAAACCTTTCAGATATATTTGATTTTTTTATTTGTATGCATGTGTCTCATGACATGGAATAGGTGAACAGTTCTTCTTTTTAGAATTTATTATTTTTTAAAATTTTAATTCCTGTGTAGTTAACATTGTTATCTTAGTTTCAGGTGTATAATATGGTGATTCTTTAGTTCCAGTGAATAGTCCTTCTTGATAGAGCAGGAGAAGGTTCATGTTAGAATTAATTCCCCAGGGAGCAATTTTAAACTATACTTATTCATGTTACCTCTTTTCCCTCCACTTCTTTATCACTGTTAGGTTTGGATTCAGCTACATATATGAGAAACCAAAGTATTGATTTGCCTATATAAGAATTTACCTATTTTTTCTCACTGACCAAGACTTTCAGATATGCTAGGAGACATGCAGCTGGTCAAGAGAAGTCACTGTGGGTCTGGCTCCTTTTTGCTTCCTGCTCCTCCAAGCTTAGAGTGAGGCTTTGTTCCCCACGGCAGAAAGATATTGGCACTGCCTTTAAAAGTTATCTTTCCCATGGGGCGCCTGGGTGGCTCATTGGGTTAGGCCACTGCCTTCGGCTCAGGTCATGATCTCAGGGTCCTGGGATCAAGCCCAGCGTCAGGCTCTCTGCTCAGCAGGGAGCCTGCTTCCCTCTCTCTCTGCCTGCCTCTCTGCCTACTTGCAATCTCTCTCTGTCGAATAAATAAATAAATAAAATCCTAAAATAAAATAAAATAAAAGTTATCATTCCCAGTTCCAGGCAGGACAAAGAGGAAATAGTAAAGGGCAAATGGATGTTAGCTAGATTGGTGTCTCTTTTCAGCAATACTATAGATTTCCTAGATGCTCCACCCAGTGGATTTCCACTTTTGTCCTATAAAATAAATTGAGTCACAGAATCCCTGTTAGCTATAGAGGTCTGGAGAGGCGAGCATTAGTGAATGCAGCACTTTCTCAATAAAATCTATGTTCTTGTAAGGGGAGATTCCATTTTGAATAGGCAACTAGCTGTGAGAACCACCAAATGGATATTTGAATCTGAAGGATGAAGTACTTCTATATATTTTGAAAAACTTTCCCTAATTGATTCTATTATGTCCTCACCTTACCAAATTGATCATGCTTGAATGAGGTATCTGAGCCAAGCTCATTCCTATCTGCAGAGTTTCTATTTTATAAGTCTATGTAGTGTTAATCATGACCTTTACTCTTATAATTGTACGTACAGATGTTGGTGCCTTTCTAATATTTAAAATTTCTCTTTTTAAATTCGGGATCTTATTTTTTGCCCCTCCAGGTGGCCTTTTGTCTGATGGTGTTGTTTTTGGCACTGCTTTCTGAAATGCAGAAGTTTAAACCAATAAGAGAAATCATAATTTCATTGTCAGGCTAAGATTGGTTTTTCATTAAACTGTCAGTATTTCAGAAGACATATTTAACCTTTAACTTCTAAAATCCTCTTGTAGGGAGGATTTATTAAAGTTTGTTTACTTATCTTCAGTTTACCAATTTTTTGTTTGTTTTCTCTCTCTTCATACAAATACTGAGTAGGCATGAGCTCACAAGGGGAGGGGTTCAACTTGTGTTGATATAAATACTACAATACTTGTTTGTATCCGTATCCCCTGAGTCCAACATATGTGTAGAGCTCAGTAAATCTTTGATGAATGAATACACGACATTAGCTAGATTGCATTGAAGAAATTGTATTACATAGTTATCATATGAATATTATCTGTCTAGTTATTGGAAAGATTTCTTCTTTGCAGAACTTTGCAACTAAGATCACTTACTAGTTTTTCTTTCAAAAGCAAATTTATATAGTTATTACATAGTTTCCTGGTAGCTAGAATGTATCCTTAAAGGACAGACTCATTTCAGAAATGTGGAGTGATGTACCTTGGTCTGCTTTAGAGGGAGGCGAGCACAGCGGGGGAGTACAGCTACGGATCTTATTCAAGTAGTACTTGTGAACAATTTTTGCCTTGTTATCAGACTGTGAGGTTTGTTATTTTCTTCTCTGGAATCAAATATTCTACAATTGAAAACGCAGTACAGCTTAGAATAACCTTTCCAACCTGCATTCATGATGATGATAGGAAATTTTATTATTATTATTATTATTATTATTATTATTTCTTTCTGTCTTTCTGTCTTTCCTTCCTTTCCTTCCTCTATGCCCCACATGGGACTCGAACTCATAACTCCAAGATAAAGGGTCACATGCTCTACCAACTGAGCTAGCTAGGTGCCCCTCATATACATTTCTAAATATCAGAATACCTCCTGCCTGAAATAGTACTCTGGAAAAAAAATGACTAATGCATTCTCAAATTGAATATAAAGAGACTTGGGGCACCTGGGTGGCTCAGTGGGTTAAAGCCTCTGCCTTTGGCTCAGGTCATGATCTCAGGGTCCTGGGATCTAGCTCCGCATCGGGCTCTCTGCTCACCAGGGAGCCTGCTTCCCCCTCTCTCTCTGCCTGCCTCTCTGCCTACTTGTGATCTCTCTCTCTCTCTCTCTTTCTCTGTCAAATAAATAAATAAAATCTTTTAAAAAATGAATATAAAGAGACTTAAGGAAATAATCTATGTTTGTTGCTTATATCTTAATTCCCAGTGTTATTTTGTAATAAGTAATATCTTTCAATTAATATTTTTAAATGGTGCCTCATTAGTGAAATTATCCAAGATTTAGAAACCCTAAGTTTACCAAATCTTGTTAAATTACTAGCTATTCTTTCAGTGTAGTTCTGGGTTTGACTTTCTGTTGTCAGGGATGTCTTAACTCTCTGGAGGTACAGAAGCTATTTTGTAAATTTTTATCCAAAAGAAATACAAGTAGTTTCTGTCAAGTGGAATAGATAATTCCATTGTAGAATTCCTGGCTTTAGCAAAGGAAAAATGCATGCAATATTTAGGACGTAATTACACTAAAATAATTACTCACTCTTCATCTGACATTCCCATTTAACCCTGCATCCTTTATGTTCTCTGGTGATGGTACCCCCAAAAGTTCAAATGTATGGCCATGTAGGTCATTGGCCAGTTTTGTACCTAACCAAGTAATCTCATTTTAACATTGCCTATTAATACCTCTTTTCTCAAATGTTCTTTGGATCAGTTTTATCATCTTACTGGTTCCCTAATTAATGAATCACAGGAAATGTTTGACATATATTCATTTTATATATGCATAAGTGTCCTGACTTGGTCTTACAGAAAATTATATTTCAACAGTTTTGTAGGTCATTCACTGAGGTAACACACATATTTTTACCACATGGAGAAAAGTAAACTGCATTGGTGGGGAAGTATATCCCATGAATAGTTTCTTTTCTTAGCTTTAGGAATAAACCCCAAGCAAGCAGCAGAGGGCTTTAAATTTCTTTATTCTCTAATTTTGTTTACTTTTGGTTTTGCCTTTTTCATTTCCCCTATTGATTTTTAATTTTTGTTTCTGGTTAATGTATGGCTAGTATATTATTCTCATTGGTGGCAGCAGTAATTGGACTTCAGTGTTATCATCTGATCATTTGATCTTTGAGTGATGAATAATGGATATCTGTTTTCTTTTGGAAATACTTATATAAATAGAAATCTCCAAAATGCACAGGAAGTGAAGAAATTGAACTGCGATAATATTTTAGAAATAACTAGTTTAGAAACATTTTTATAATCCAAGTTTAAATAATAAAGATTAATCTTTTCACATATTAGACTAAATTAATGATTTTGGTTTAAAAATAAGTAGTAGTTATACGTCTTTTCTTTGAGTTTTTAAAAATGTGGTATAATGTACATTTTATGTTTTTAGTATGATTTTGATTTTTTTTTTACTGATAAAGAGAATTCTTTCTCTGAACTTTTTAAACTTCTAATATTGGCTTAATGAAATAAGCTTATAGGACTCCCACATAATATTTAAGATTATGAAAAATATACATTTGTAGTCATGTTCAATTAAATTATTTCATTATTTCAACAAACTTTCCATATTAACAATAATTATGTTTTAAAGTTTGAACGCTTAAGCATAATTTGAAACACTCTTAGTTAATGCAAAATTTTGGACAAATCTTAAACTGAGTTAATTTATGGAAAATTATGAAATAAGACAGTTTTTAAGAGTGAATACTGAAAAGCTTGCAGAGATTATATACTTCTATTTAGAAATGTTTCCTTCTAGGCTCTGGTGTGGTTATATCTTTGAGTCATGTTAAAGAACATGTTCCTTTTTGTCATTTTAACTAGGTAGAGGTGTGAGTCACTGTAGAGAGTTGTGTTATTTGTATTTATAAGCTTTAATGGTTGTCTAAATGCTTGCATATGATTGCATATGACAGAATCTTCAGATGTCTATCCGTTTTTTTCCCCTGTAAAAATAGAAGTTAGTTGCTTTGATTAGATGTGGTTCAGACTATACGAGGAGCAATACTGACAGAAATGCAAGTGCTTATTTGCTGTTGTAAATAAGGTTTCCTGTGAGAGTATTTTTATTGTATTCTGAAAGGATAAGCAATGTATATAGAAAGTTGAAAAAGTTTACAAAATGGTAATTTTTATTTGTCCTTGTTTATAATAGCTGCAAATGCTGAGCCTGAAAAGAAACAACAAAATGTATTTAAATTTTGACAGAATTAGTTTAGTTTTTGGTAGGTTTAATTATGAAGAAAAAAGCCTGTGAAATCTTTACTGCCAAATATATTCTTAATAGAAATGGAGCTTTTTAGAATTTCTAAAATTTGACTTTCTCTCTATTAAAATGATAACTTTGTCTTAAAATTCTTTTAAATATTTATTTATTTGAGAGAGAGAGAGAAGGAGAGAGAGAATTCACACAGAGGGAGACGGAGAAGCAGACCCCACTGAGCAGGGAGTCCAATGAGGGTCTCCGTCCCAGGACCCTGGGATCATGACCTGAGCCGAAGGCAGCCACTTAACTGACTGAGCCATCCAGGTGCCCCTGTCTTAGAACTCTTAACAAGGATATTACTAGATGTTATTCTTTACCTTCTTTATAATCTTCCCAGATAGCAGAGTTTACAAATTCAACCTAAATTACTCTTTCTGATTTTTGATGACTTGATTATATTCTTTATTATTTTTTCATAATATTTTTATGAAAGAAAGAAGAAGAGTGAGGAGAAACAGACAGACTGACAGTATTCATTCCTTCCTTAGTGAAATCTGACTTCTCCCCATGTTAACTGTAAAAATAGTCAAGGTGAATTCCTTGGCTCAGAGGTATGGTTCTTGACAGTGGAAATGATTATTATGTTTTAAACAAAAAACAAAGGTTCCTCACTTAGGAAAGGGCTAAGCTTCCTTATAGTTGTGTTATCTTTTTCTTTTTTTAAATTAATTACTATTTTGTGTGTTTTATTAATAGGCATTGTTTTTCAGAAACCCATGATTCTGTCTTAGTAAAATGACTAGTTATCCTCTGGAAACTCTTTCTATTATGCCTTCCCAAGATCAAAACCTACATTAAAAAATAAATAGGATATCTTAGGATACGTTTAATACCTAAAACTGTCCTTGATATTTCCCAGATGTCCCATGAAAAAGCACAAATTTTTGTTACTTCATCTTATCAAAAACAGATGCCAGAAATAATTAGGGTTTTTTGTTAGCTCCATATATCTTAATTAGTTTGACATTATTATAAAAGTTTCATGGGAAGAATTTCCAAATCAGAAGAGATGCTCTGCCTTCCCAAGGTTAAGTTTGTGTAAGTAAATTTTATTAATACAATTGTTTCAGAGATTGTAAGCTTTACTGAAAGGCCCTAGAGATTTGTCAGTGCCTTCATAGTCAACAATATAGTATTACCTACAGGAGAATCCTTGATCAAGCCTTTATAAAATGGCTATTTCCTTTACTGTAGTAGAGAAGTTTACTCTTCTATATTCTTTATACTATTGGTTAGTGTGATAAATTTACTACAGCCATCCAGTCCTACTGTCAAATAGTTTTTTCCTTCCCTATGATGCTTTCATGAAAGCTCCACTATAAGCTTCAAGATATAATTTGTAAAAACAAAGAAACAAATTAAAAAAAAGAGTCTCAAGGCTTTGTGAGAAGGACTTTACCCTATACCATCAACTACTGATACTTCAGGGGGATAGACTCTTAGAAAAGATAAAATAAGCTGTTTTAACTCTAAATTTAGCAGTTTATGGTTTTGTAAACTGAAATATTTTTCTTTTTTTTAAGTTCAATTAGCCAGCATATGGTACATCATTAGTTTTAGATGCAGTGTTCAACAATTCATCAGTTGTCTATAATACATCTTGTGCCCTCCTTAATGTCTATCACCCAGTTACCTCATTCCCCCATCCACCTCCCCTTCAGCAGCCCTCAGTTTATTTCCCATAGTTAAGACTCTCTCATGGTTTGTCTCCCTCTCTGGTTTCTTCCCATCCAGTTTTCCCTCCCTTCCCTTATGATCTTCTTCACTTTCTTATGTTCCTATATCAGTGAAACCATAGAATAATTGTCTTTCTCTGACTGACTTATTTCACTTAGCATACCCTCCAGGTATGGATAGGATACCCTCCAGTTCCATCCACATGGATATAAATGGTTAAGTATTCGTGATTTGTGAGGGCTGAGTAAAATAACTAGAAACATTTTTAAAAGAATTTGAGTCTCATTGAAGCTCCCTCTCAATTCAGAAAACATTTTTACTGAGACTTCTTAGTTTTTATGGAAATAAAATTATTTACATAGGCTCAAAGAGAATCTGCTGTCATTTTTACCAGGATGTAATTGGATATATTAATTGTCCAACCAAGGTCATACCATACCTTGAGTGTCACATTTTAAAATGATACTAACTTGAGCAAGTATGGAAAGACTGTTATTAAGTAACAAGGATTGATTTCATATGTAGAATCAGTGCTTACAAAATCCTTCCAAGAAAACCGGTTTGGTACCTTGCTTAGCCTCAGTCTCATAGGGGCTGGAGAAGGTCAGTTTCTATCAGGCAAGAGACCTTAGCAAATTTTGGGCACCCCAAGAGAGAAGACATAACCCAAATTTATAGATACAGCAGATAAAATTTGGGAGAAGATGTGTTAGGCTTGGCTTCCTAGTCATAGGATATAATGACAAAGGATAGATATTTTCACAAGTCCAATCCAAGATCCCTTGTGAAAATTTCATGACAGAAGTTCTTTGGACTTAATTCACTAAAGAATGTATACTGAGACTTCAGTATATTGGGAGACTTCGGGTTAATTATACTCTTGTTGCACCTACATAAAAAATTAGGTCAAACAATGAGACCGGGGTTGATTGGTTTGTTTTTTGTGTAAGCAAAAATGATCTTTGAAAAAATTCACAAATATGTAGAAATTAACCACAATCCTAAATAATTAAAAAAGAAAAGAAGAAATCAAAAGGGAAATTAGGGAATGATTTGAAATGATTGCAAATAAAAACACAACATACCAAATCATATGGGATGCAGCTAAAGCAGTACTTAGAAGAAAATATATGACTTTAAATGCCTATATTAAAAAAGGAAGAAAGATTTCAAATCAGTAACATAAACTTTCACCTTAAGAAAGTAGCAAAAGAAGAACAAAGTGAAAACAAAGCAAGCAAAAGGAAAGCTGTAGATAAGAGTGTAAATAGAGAATAAAAAAGCAGTGGAGAAAAGCAACAAAACTTCAGGTTGGTTCTTTGAAATATCAAGAAAAAAAATTTTTTTAATTTTATTTTTTCAGTGTTCCAAGATTCATTGGTCATGCACCACACCCAGGGCTCCATGTAATACGTGCCCTTCTCAATACCTACCACCAGGCTCACCCAACCCCCCACCCCCTTAAAAACCCTCCAAAACCCTCAGTTTGTTTCTCGGAGTCCACAGTCTCTCATGCTTCAGCACCCTCTCCGATTTCCCCCAATTCACTTTTCCTTTCCTTCTCCTAATGTCCTCCGTGCTATTCCTTATGCTCCAAAGTAAGTGAAACAAAATTATAATTGACTCTCTCTGCTTGACTTATTTCACTCAGCATAATCTCTTCCATTGCTGTCCATGTTGATACAAAGTTGAGTATTCATCCTTTCTGATGGAGGCATAATATTCCATTGTATATATGGACCATATCTGCTTCTCTTGAAGGGCATCTTGGCTCTTTCCACAGTTTGGTGATTGTGGCCATTGTTGCTATGAACAATGGGGTACATATGGCCCTTCTTTTCACTGTATCTGTGTCTTTGGGGTAAATATCCAATACTGCAATTGCAGGGTCATAGGGTAACTCTCTTTTTAATTTCTTAAGGAACCTCCACAAAATTGACAAGCCTCTAGCTAGAGTAGGAGAAGTAGAGGATTCACATATTAAAATCAGTACTGAAAGACATGATTACCAATATTAATAGGAATAAAAGGTATTATAAGGGAATACTATGAACATTTATATGCCAAAAAATTAGATAACCTAGAGGAAATGGAAGAATTCCTAGAAAGGCACAACCTCCTGAATCTGACTCCAAAAGAAATGGAAAATTGGAATAGACCTATAACAAAGAAATTGAATTAGTAATCCAAAAGTTCTCGCAAAGGAATGCCAATGATTAGAATTGTACCAAATATCCAAAGAGTTAATACCACTCCTTGGCAAACTTTGAAAGAATGGAAGAGGAGAGAACACTTGCCAACTTGTTGTATGTAATCGCTTGAGAAGAAAAATATAGAAAAATAGCCCTTACTAATACAGGTTCAAAAATTTGCAGCTAAATACTAACAAACCGAATCCAGCAATATATATATGTGTATATATATATATATATATATATATATATATATATATAAAATTGTACACCACAAAAACTGGGATTTACCCCAGGAATTCAAGGTTGGTTCAATATATGAAAACCAATCAATATAATTTATCATATTAATACAATAAAGGACCAAAAAAAAAACACATTACCATCTCAATAGATGCAGAAAGAGCATTGATATAATCTAACACCCTTTCCTCATGAAAGTATTTAACAAAGTAGAAATAGAAGGTAATTCCCTCAACCTGATAAAAGGCATCTATGAAAAACCTACAGCTAAAAACATTTAATGGCAAAAGGTAGCTAAGATCAGGAACAAGACCAGAATGTTCACTCTTGCCACTTCTATTCAACATGATACTGAAGGTTGTTCTAATCGGTGCAATTAGGGAAGAAAAATAAAGAAAGACATTGAGTGAGCTGACATTATCTTGGCTTTAGGATACCAGATCAATTATAAAAACATACCTATTATATTTCTCTACACTTAAAATGAATAGTCCAAAATGAAATTATGAAAACAGTTTTATTTTCAACAGCATTAAGATAATAAAGTACTTGGGGATAGATCTTATAAAATAAGTGCAAAATTCATTATTTGAAAATTACAAAGCATAGTTGAAATAAATTACAAAGATCTAAGAAAATGCAAAGGCCTCCAGTATTCATGCATTGGAAGACTAAATATTTTCACAATGGCAATACTCCCAAAATTGACCTGCAGATTCAACGCAATCCTGATCAAAATCCCATCTGCATTTTCAGGAATTAACAAACTGATCCTACAATTCTTCTTTAAAGATTTAATTCATTTATTTGAGGGGGGGAGAGAGAGAGTGCACTAACATGAGCTGGGGTGGGGGGTAGAGGGAGAAGAGAAACAGACTCCCTGCTGAGCAGGGAGCCCAATGCAGGTCTTATCCTAGGACCCTGGGATCATGACCTGAGCTGAAGGCAGACCCTTAACCAACTTAGCCACCCAGGCGCCCCTGATCCTACAATCCTTATGTACATGCAAGAGATCCAGAGTAGTCAAAACAATCTTTAAAAGAATAACACAATTGGAGGACTCATATTTCTCAATTTCAAAACTTATTAAAAACCTATAATAATCAATACCGTGTGGTACTGAAATAAGGTAGAGACAAACACATAAAAAGAATAGAATTGAGAGTAAATAAGTAAACCCATATAATTATGAACAATTGATTTTTAAAGGGATGTCAGAACAATTCCATGGAGGCATAAATAGTCTTTTCAACAGATGGTGCTGTTACAACAGGATAGTAGCATTCAAAAGAATAGTTTTATGCCTATCTCACACTATACATAAAACTAAGGTCAAAATGGATGTAACAGCAAAAGATAAGAGCTCAAGCTGTAAAGTTTTAGTAAAAGATAGTTATAAAACCTTCTGAT
Source organism: Nasua narica (assembly GCA_028533885.1). Taxonomy (NCBI): domain Eukaryota; kingdom Metazoa; phylum Chordata; class Mammalia; order Carnivora; family Procyonidae; genus Nasua; species Nasua narica. The sequence goes on along the minus strand of CM052801.1, from coordinate 16,026,466 downwards.
CTTGGACTAAGCAATGATTTTTTTTAGCCATGACATCAAAATCCTAAGTAAGGTAAGGGGGGAAATGCTAAATTGGGCTTAATCAAAATTAAATACTCTTGTGCTCCAAAGGACACTATCAAGAAACTGAAAAGAACCCATACAATGGGAGACTATATCTGCAAACTTTACCTAATAAAGGTCTAGCAATCATAATATGTAAGTAACTCTTAAAACTAATCAATAAAAAAACCAAATAATGTATTTTAAAAATGGGCAAAATTGTTCACAGATAACATCAACTATGTAGAAAATCTGGAAGAATTTCTTCTTCTGGAACTAATAAACAATTATAGCTTCTGGAACTAATTAACAATTATAGCAAGACTACAGGATACAGCAATAATATAGAAAAGTCAATTGCTTTTCTATACACCAGCAATGAACAAATGGAATTTCAAATCAAAAGTATACTACCATCTATATTAATATCCAAATTATGAAAGGTATAAATCTAACAAAATATGTAAAAGGTCTATATAAGGAAAACTACAAAACTGTGGTGACAGATATAAAAAATGAAATAAATGGAGAGGTATTCCACGTTAATGGTAAGAAGACTCAATATCATCAAGGTTTTATATTTTCCTAAATTGATGTAAAGAATGAATGCAATCCTAATCAAAATCCCACCAAGTTACTTTGTGGATATAGACAAAGGGTTCCTAAAGCTTATGTGGAGAGGAAAAACACCTAGAGTAGCCAACACAGTATTGAAGGAAAGGAGCAAAGTTGTAGGAGTAATACTAGTCAATTTAAGACTTATTATAAAGATACAGTAATTAAGACAGCATTGCGTTGGTGAAAAAATATATCAGTGGAACAGAATAGAGAGCCGAAGAATAGATCCACACTAATGTAGTCAACTAATCTTTGACAAAGACACAAGGGCAGTACAATGGAGCAGAGAGAGTCTTTTCAACAAAGAGTTGTGGGACAACTGGACATCCACATGCAAAAAGAAATCTGGACACCAACATTACAGCCTTCACAAAATTATATTCAAAATGTATCACAGGCCTACAAGTGAAATGTAAAAATATAAAACTCCTAGAAGATAGCATAGGAGAAAACTGAGATCATCTTGGGTATAATGATGACTCTTTAAAAATAGTATCAAAGGCATGATTCATGAAAGAAGGAATTGGTAGGCCGGACTCCATTAAAATTAAAAACCTCTGCTCTGCAAAATACAGTATCAAGAGAATGAAATGACAAGCCGTAGACTGGGAGAAAATATTTGCAAAAGACACATCTAATAAATGACTGTCAACTGAAATAAACAGAGAATTCTTAAAACTCAACAATAAGAAAATAACTCCATTAAAAAATGGGCCAAAACCATACATAAGCATCTCAGCAAAGAAGACATACATACAGATGACAAGTAAGCATAAGAAAAGATAGGCAAATCGTATGTTATTAGGAAATTGCAAATTAAGACAAAAATGAGATATTGCTACAACCTATTAGATGGTCAAAATCCAAAACACTGACAACACCAGATGCTGGAAGGATGTGGAACAACTTGAATTCTCTTTCATTCCTGGTGGAAATGCCATATGGTGCATCCTCTCTGGAAGACAGTTGTACAGTTTCTTATGAATCTAAACATGCTCTTACCATGATCCAGCAATTGTATTCCTTAATATTTACGCAAATAAGCTGAAAATGTACATCTATACAAAAAATTGTATATGATATTTATATGCACTGTATTGAGAGTTGCCAAAAGTTAGAAGTATCAAAATATCTTTCAGTATGACATTCTGGAAAAGACAAAACTATGAAAAAAATAAAAAAATCATTGGTTGCCAGAGATTGAAGTTTAGAGAGAGATGAATAGGCAGAGCATAGAAGATTTTTTAGGACAGAGAAATGATACTGGATGATAATCTCTTTATGATATTATGATGGATTATATATTTTTGTTCATATGCATTTTGGTTATTATACATTTGACCAAACCCAGAGAATGTACAACACTATTTTGCTGTTTTAAAAAGCATATATTAAGAGAACTAATCATATTACAATTGAATGGGATCGTAGAGAATCTCTGTGATAAGGTTACAAAAATTAAACATTTGAAATGGTTACAGAATAAAATTTCTTGTAATATTTCAACTTTGCTTTTAGTCTAAAATAGAAAAAATAGAAAAATTCAGAGTTCATACCCCAGTTAGTCATTAATAATGCCATTTTATTTTTCCTTGAGGGGTAATATATCTTGGTGATAGAACTGATATTAATGATTATGTGCAAAGAGAGAAAAACTCAATTTATTGTAAGACACAAATAATGTCAGCATCACAGGTAGTTTCCAAAGCATATGGTTAGATGATGTGATGTGGTCAAGTGCTGTCTTAGAATTTTATAAAATGGATTATAAGATAAATCCTTTCATTTGCCATTTATAGCTTAATATAATGACGGTACCATTTTCTTGATAAATTTTGTACAGGAGAAGGAATGAAGCCTAGCTATTTGTATACTGAGAGTATAAATATGTTTGTGTTGAGCAAATAAGAATGTAGATGATGTGTACTTGTATCTGTTGAAATGATCTTTGCTTTCACAGCAAATAACTTTATTGAAAACTAAGAGGTTTATATTAAAATATCAAGTTTACTCTAAGAATAACATGTAACTCTCTTGCTTTCATACCTCCTGAGTAGGCAGAAAATACTTCTATCTTCTGTTTAAAATGATATGTATGATTAGTATTAGTTTGCAGACAAAATGTGAAATACAGTTTTACCGTATGGAAGGTAAGATAGATGTTCTGTACTTTCTTTGACTTATTACATTATTATGTTTGTGAAATATCTCTAGACATCTAAAACGTAGACTGAGAAATTGTAATACAAATAGAAAAAAAGATAAAGCAATAAATAATTGAATGTTAATTAATTTTATCCTTGTGGACTTGAGAGTACTCTGCAATATTTGCAGAATAGTCATTCCAGCTTGCAGCATCTAATTCGTAACTAAAATATCCACCAACATAGCTCCATACAAAGAACAAAAGAGGAGCATATTAGTCCTCTGCCAAATTTTGTTCTGTGAACTACTACTACTTCAAGATATTATAGGTCCTTAGGAAAATAACACAAATAAATGGGAAAACAATACCTCTCTATTCTTTTGTCACCAAATGTGGGGAACTCTACATTGGAAATACTGAGGATCCTTGCAGCCACAACTATCCATCAAATTGTGTTTAACTGAATGTTTCGTTAATGTTTTTGAACTTAACTCTTTTTCTCATTTGGTTTATGTTTACAGTTAGAAAATTCTAACTGTGAAGTCAGCAACATTAACAAATTTTGAATGCCTAACTTCTAACTCATTTTATGTACTAAGTCAATAAATACTGAATGTCTACTGCGACAACCACATTTTTAGAACATGGTCATTGTTGATATTCTTTCCCGTGCCTTTCAAAATCATCATAGCAAAATGTTGTTTTTGCTATGTTAAAATCCTTAAATTCTGAAAACAGTTACCTTGTTATACTTAGTTCAATTATCAACTAAAAAATTTATGACAGTAGGTTATTAGTGACTATGTATCCTTCCCAAAATTTAGGGAGGACTTGTTTGTAATTTATAAGCAAGGACTTTCATCTAGCTTATCTGGAATCCTATACAGTTTTTCTTGGGGTTAACCTGCTGAAAGTTAGTTTATGCTAATTGCAAAGATGTTATCCAGGAAGAATAACATGTTGGGCCTTGTAATCATTACATCGTAGTGTGAAAATTAGCTACCCGATCCCTGAAAAAAAAATCCTAAGAAAGTAGAACAGAGACAAATAATATTTGACGGGAAGAAGAGACTCCACACATTTTCTATTAAGCAATGCTCTTCCCAGAAAGAGCCAGGCTTGGTGGTGTTCTTTTCCTGAGAGCAAAGCCAAAAATATGCATAAAATAATAAAAATAGTTTTAAATCACAATCATTAAGCTATTTAGAAATAACTGTCATTAGTATTAGGGGATATTTGGGGTATATTTTTATACACATAGCAGAAAGAAAATATTTGTATCAGGCAGGGGTCAAAGAATCAGATTCTCTATGAGTTGTGGAATAAAGATTTTATTGTAAGAATTAGACCTCACAGGGACGCCTGGGTGGCTCAGTTGGTTGAGCAGCTGCCTTCGGCTCAGGTCATGATCCCGGCGTCCTGGGATCGAGTCCCGCATTGGGCTCCTTGCTCGGCAGGGGGCCTGCTCCTCTCTCTCTGCCTCTGCCTGCCTCTCTGCCTGCTTGTGTTCTCTCTCTGTTAAATGAATAAATAAAATCTTAAAAAAAAAAAAAGAATTAAACCTCACATAGTGTGGGAGCAGCTTTGGAAGTGAAAGTACAGGAGAAGAACAGGAAATGAGAAAGTCAATCATGAATCAATATGAAAAGCCAAATAGGTCCAATTAAGTGGGAAGCTGTATCTCTATGTGGCTTCCGCATCAGTGGTCCACCACCAGATGTCTGGTTGTGAGTTCAGGGTTGCTGTTGATCACTATAGAGAACTGAAGGCAGAGTGGAGGAGATCAAGGACAAGCTAAAAACCAACCGGCCCCCTTTTTTCCATCACTACATCTAATCACAGTGACTTTCAGAGAATAATGGCATTTATGGCACTTATGTTTTTTCCAAATCATGTGCAAATTCATTGGACAGCTAGAATACAGACTGTAAAGGAAGGGGGAATCTGGGAGATTCGTGTCCAGTTTAGTCAACCTTACCCTGCACAAATGGCCAAAAATTATTTTATGAAATAGAATTATACTACAAACGTGTTTTTAGAATAAAGTATTCAGTTTTGTTTTATTTGTTCAGAAAAAAAGAAACTGAAGGAATTCAAAAGAATGTTTTCTCATTACAGTATCACTTATTTTCTAAATGATCTCTTTAGAAATTAAGTTTTGAATACTATTAAGGGATTGGAGCTATGATTTTTCATCCAACTATATATGTATGTATATAATTATAGACATATAGTTAAATTTTAGAGTGAATTTATATTATGAAAAAGGATAATTTGCTCATTCACGTTTCCTCCTACTCCATTCCCACTCTCTGATTTGTTTTTAGTTAAATTTTAATTTTTTTTATTTTGTTACTGCTTATACCAGTCTTATTCTGTTCAGTAACATTAATTTTGGCATCTACTTACTTTATACTTATATGAATACAGTGCTCATCACCTGGACTTTTGCCATGACCATTACTGAATCTTTTATTCTGAATAATGTCTTAATTATCTGTATTTTGTTGTCAACTTGTTCTTGCAGGAAGGTCTTGGAGTACTATCTTCCCTAGATCTTTACTATTTGAGAATTAATGCTTTTTGCCTTTATATTTGTAAAACTTCTTGATTTGCGATATTCTTGGGACATAATTTCTTTTTCTAAAAATGTGTATTTATGGTCTTATTGTCTTCAAACCTGAAAATTGTTGTGGAGAAATCTGAGAGTAATATGTTTTCTTTTCTGTAGATGAAGTACTTTTTGCTGGAAGCTTGAAAATTCTTTATGGTTGAAGTTCAGTAATTTTACCAGAATATTATCATTTGATACTTTCCTAGAACATTTCTTACACCTTTAATCTAGATTCAATTGTTTCTACAATTCAGAGAAGTTTTATTAACAAATAGTCGTATCTACTCCATTTGTCAAGTTTTATCTCATTTTTCAGTAGACTTTACTTTTTGGAGTTGTTTTAGGTTCACAACAAAACTGAGCAGAAAGTAGAGAGTTCCCCCCCACACACACACGCATGTTACAATCCATGAACATACACTGACACAACATTATCACTCAAAACCTAATTTACATTAGAGTTCACTCTTGGTGTGGTACATCTTACGGGTTTCCATAAATGTATAATGACATATGTCTATCATTATAGCATCATACAGAGTAATTTTACTGCCCTAAAAACTCCATGCTCTGCCTCTTCATCCTTCCCTCTCTTCTCACTCTTGGCAACCACTTATCTTTTCACTGTTTTCATAGTTTTGCTTTTTCCAGAATGCCATATGTATGGAATTAAATGCTATGCAGCCTTTTCACATTGGCTTCATTCACTTGGTAATAGACTTATTATATGGTTACAAATCTGGAAATTTTTCTTTTTTTATTTATGTTGGCCAGGTTTTAGTACGTGGTACAGACATATTTTTTCTTTGCCTGGCTCTTTTCATAGTATCTGAACATTTGTTTGAGAATGAGATATTGAGCGTATATGGTATTTTGGAAGACAAGAGAATTCAGGTGAGGCTCTGTGCAGTCTTTGTTAAAAAGTATGGTCTTTACTTTCTTTGTCTCTTGATAACTCCTTTATCTTTTTAAGTCAGGATTAGTTCTCTCCATCTGAGGTCATGTCCTGTTGCCATATTGGTATTCAGTTAGGTTTCACTTCAGTTCCCCAATTGTGTAAATCCTGGAACCTTTACTTCTTTTAAGAAGAATTTCTAATTCTATTTTATACTTTATTAATTTGATCACTCATCCCCAGTCAGAAAAGAAAGGAGATAACATCTACTGAGTTTGCTTCTCTTCCAGATCAGGTATAGTTGTGAGTTTCTTTGACTCTGCCAAATCATTCATCTAGGTCAGGAACAGGCCTCTAGTCAAGAAACTTCAGTACTGCTCTGAATCATTCTGCCTTCTTTCCTTGGCTATCAGTTATTTGTATTTTTTCAATATTGTATTTATTTATTTGAGAGAAAGGAGGAGCAGCAGAGGGAGAAGAATAAGCAGACTCCATGCTGAGTGTAGAGCCCAACTCTGGACTCCATCCCAGGACCCTGAGATCATGACCTAAGCTGAAACCAAGAATTGGAGGTTTAACCAGCCGAGCTATCCAGGCACCCATTGGCTATCAGTTTTTTTTTTTTTTTTGAAGATTTTATTTATTTATTTATTAGGAAAGAGAGAGTGAGAGAGAACATGAGAAGGGAGAAGGTCAGAGTGAGAAGCGGACTCCCCATGGAGCTGGGAGCCCGATGTGGGACTCGATCCCGGGACTCCGGGATCATGACCTGAGCCAAAGGCAGCCGCTCTACCAACTGCGCCACGCAGGCGCCCTGGCTATCAGTTTTTGAAGCTCACTGCTTTAAGCCCTGTTCCTTTCTTTGTTTCACTGAAACTAATAGTTATTTTTTAGTCTGGTTACTATTATTACTTTTATTTTAATTAGTCACTATTAATATTTAAATTATTTTATTATTTTAATTAATATTAGTAAATGTTCAAGCAGCAGTCTGTGATTTAGTTTCACTCCACTCTGCTAATCCAGTTGACCCTCTCCAAAGTGAATTTATATCATTGAGTATTATATATGACAAATTCACTCTTCTGTTTACTAGTTATGTCACTTTGGCCATCTTATTTAAACTCTCTGGTTTAAGTTCCTTCACTTTTGGCTGATAAAAAACACTCATCTCATAGACCTGTAGGCAGCATTCATTGATATAATGTATGTAAACAGTTAACACAACTTCAATTAGGATACTACTGAAGTAGTATAGGTAAGAGATGATGTTGGTTTTGACGAGAGTAATAGTGGAAAAGGGCAGAAGTGGGCAGAGCTGAGGTATTTTTGGAGATTGATGCAGACTTGGTTCAGGTTGTGAAATCTGACAAACTTGGGTTTAAACCTTGACTCTACCATTTATGACTAGGTACAACTGTATTCGAAGCTCTAAGTCTCAAATGATTCATCTAAAATATAGGAGATAGGGGCGCCTGGGTGGCTCAGTTGGTTAATCCTCTGCCTTCAACTCAAGTAGTGATCTCAGCGTCCTGGAATTGAGCCCTGGACTTCCTGCTCAGCAGGGAGTCTGTTTCTTCTTCTCACTCTGGTCTTCCCCTCAACACTCTTGTTCTCTCTCTCTCTCTCTCTCTCTCTCTCTCAAATAAATAAATAAAATATTAAAAAATAAAATATGGAAGATAAAATAAAATTGTTATGAAAATTAAGCAAAAAAACACATGTAAAGCTTCTAGTACAGTGCCCGACAGAGTATAAATACTCAGTAAATTTTAGCTACTATTAGCATTAATTGCATGTGCATTAGTACTGTACTTGGTATTAGTATTGATACTTAATTCAGAGTTGAAAAAGGAAGGAGATTCTAACTGACTCTAACTGACCTTAAGCATTTCAGTGAATAGGGGTGTCATTTACCGAAATTTGGAAAACTATTAAGGAAACATATTAATGGAAAGGGGGTGCAAATCGTGAGTTCCTTCTGTGTTTTCCATATATGGCTATTTAAAGTCTTTTGACATCTTGGTCATATTTTCTCCACAAACTCGTTTGTCATTTTCCCATATAAAATTTGTTGTCCAGAAGGGAACACAGTATTAACACAGAGCAGAGTAGGACTACACCTCCTTTATTTTTAACACATTGTGTTTATTGATACAATTTAAAGCATTGTTTCCTGTGGAAGCTATTTCTCGCTCTGGCATTATATTGTTATGTTGTCACTAGAAGATCTTACAGCCTGATGAGGAATTCAGACTGAAAGAGATTTCAAGGGTCCTGATCCTTTTGATACCTCATGATAAGCAGAAGAAAATCCACTTTTCAGATCAAAGAGCATTATGGCACACATTCAGATCAGGCATTCAGTCAGGTTCATATGCCTTCTAGGAACTGAATGCTAGCATGTCCCTTATGTTAAGTAGATAAAATAATGCAATTTTATTTAAATAGTTAAATATTATTGGCGACTTTATACATGCGCTGGTTATAATGTGCCATGTATAAACAACATACATGGCACAACTGGCCAAGAATAAGCTTTATTAAAGTACCACTTATTAACAGATTGGTTTATTCATTCACAAGTTATCTTCAGAACTTCCCATGCAATAGGCGCTATTGGGGAAAGAAGCATCGGTGAACTGAAGACTTGTGCGTCTTCTCTGGACAAAAGAATCTTGAAGGCAGTGATCAGTGAAGTCAGTTAGTTTGAGTATTACTTTTGACAGTCCCTCATCATAGTCTTTTAATGCAAAATCAGAGCCAATTAGTTTAAATGACATTGTCCACACTATGGAATTAGAATGATGTAGTCTCTGAAACGGTTGACTCACAGTAGTGTTGGGGTTGGGGGGTGCTGAGGATGTGTGCATTTGTGTACAATCAATATATCAGGGTTATATTAAAGTATATTACAAACTACAGATTGCACATCTTTTATTTCTGATATTCCCTTTAAATCATTCCCACTTCCCTCTTGGTGAATCCCTTAAAGAAGTAGTTAGAGGCAAAATGTCTCTGGTCTTGTGCTATACTGATTGTCTTTGCTATTAAGGTGTCCACCCTGGTCTGTATCAGATTGCCACTTCTTTTTATCAGGTTTTTGTACTAACTGCAAAGCTTCTTGATATCCAAATCCCGTTTTTTTCAAAGATTGCTCTTTAATACATAATCTTCAACTAATTTTCTATAACTCTGGCTACTGCTGCTCTGAATTTCCTAATCCACAGATCGTCCATCCACTGTTGGATCTTCTAATGTGTTCTAGACAGAACATCTATTGTTTGTTACCCCAGGAAGGGCTCTTCCCTCTCTATATTCCTGTCTGATGCTTGTTCTCTGTGTCTCAGTGGTTTGCATGTTCTTATCTGGACTGTAGTAGGTGGGAAGGGTTATGGCCTGCCCTCAATTTGATAAAAATAAGACAGTCTGCAACTTGAATAATCTATTTTTTAAGTTTTCCCCTCCTATTTATTGCTCACTATTTGTACCAAATATTCCCATCCAGACCACCTCCTGAGACTAGCCAAAGTCATTTTTTCTTGTCCTACTTTCTCACTGACATATATTGAGCTGTATTAACTTGTCACTGAAAATTGTGATTTTTTGTAAAATTTTTTTCACATTCCATTTTGATCAGCTGTACACTATTCCTGGAGCCTTTTTTACGATTCTTTTCATCTAATACAGAGTTTATTTTCTTTTAACACCTGTAAGTCAATTTCTTAATCCCTGTTTATGGTGGCTGGCAGCTTTGCACAAATATTCATTATATAACCCTAAGTGAAGAGGCTCAGGGAAAAATGGCAGGTCCTTTCAACTTTGTGGCTTTCTTAGTGTCTTATATACTTGGAAAACATTTTTGCTTTCATGATAGGTGCAGCAAACACAGGTAATCCAGATTTAAATCTGTATTTGTCAGTATTTAGATTTTTCTAAAGGAATCTCTTAATTTATAAATTATATCAGATCAAAATTCTTTCTCTTGTATTGACTTATAATAAGTGATTCTTGTGTGTCAAAAGCAAGTTTGATAGTAAAGACTTTTTAGAAGTAATGCTCAAGTACATCATCTGGACTGAAACATAGTTGCTTAAGAAAGTGGTTTTCATTTTTGGTAGTTTAATAGCAGAACATTATTTAAACAAACCTCATCCATTTCCCTGAATCAGATCTACAAGCTCTCAAGACTTTCTTTCCACCGTTCTGCTACAATTACATTTTAAACTGCCAGTCTAAATCAACTGAATCTGTTTAAACCCTTTGATGAGTTTGCTTCATGTTCAGGACAAGTGATAAAACCTCTTAATATGGACCACAAAGACTTTCATGATATGCTCTAAGTCTGTTTCTCTAATATCACACCTCCCCACTTAAACTCTAAACTCTAGACATATTATTTTATATCCTTTCCTCTCCTTACTCTGTCCTCTGTCAGGCATCTTTTTGGGTTAAAAAACAGCTGAAAATTGACTTGCCATATATTTTTTTCAGTAATGAAATTGGTATGTGTTGGTAAATAATCTCCAACACTGAGATCCTGGAGAAAACCTCTGGTCTCAATGGTCCTATGCTCAACCACATGCTCAACCTCGAATAAAAAGTCTAATGTTATATTCCAAAGAGTAGGTGCTATCATTATTCTTGGAAAGCCGTCTACAGATTAAAGTCTAGAACGGAGTCCATTTTCTGCTGTGTGTCAAGCTCAGTGACTGCTTGAAAATTTGTCATGTCACACTATGCTTGTTTTCAACGTTTTGAAAATGCGAATTCTTTTTTTTTAATATTTTATTTATTTATTAGAGAGAGAGTGAGAGCATGGGAAGGGAGAAGGTCAGAGTGAGAAGCAGACTCCCTGTGGAGCTAGGAGCCCAATGTGGGACTCGATCCCGGGATGCCGGGATCATGACCTGAGCCGAAGGCAGTCGCCCAACCAACTGAGCCACCCAGGCGCCCTGAAAATGCGAATTCTAACAAAATTAATATTTTAAAGTAGAACCATTATGTGCCTAATGACTATATAACCCTATCTGCAGCTTAAAAACGCAACTAGTCAGTAGGATTACCTGAGTCTATATCTAAGTAGTCCATTACACTTAGGTGAAAGGATTTTCCTCCGTCTTGACCTGGATTTGCCAAATACTGCCAGAATCCAGATATCAGTCCTCACCAGTGAGATATCCAGATTTTACTAATGCATTTCAGGTTTTGCTCAGGTAGTATTTCCTCTTGGACACTGAATTATCTTTTGAGTTGGACTATCCTTTTCTTACCACCTCACCATCTACTTACCCTGTCCCCCAGCAAGAAATGTAATATTTTCTTTTTTGTGAATCTCTGTGGATTTCCATTGCTAATTCTGCACTCATTCAATGAAATTCAAGCAAAACGTGTGCGATATAGGAACAGGACAGAGATCATAGAGAACTTTGTGTCTAAGTTGTCTTTTTTTTTCCAGCCATAGTAATAAAAATAGAGAGCATTCATCCATGAACACAGGATCAGAAAGAAAGACTTTTTTCACATTTGATGCCAGAGAATATTTTCAAGCAGACCTGGTCTATTTATCAGATTATCCATTATTTCCCATATTTTTTAACTGGGAAAGACTCAAGACTTCAATTTCTTGTGACAAGACATATGACTTAGCTTTTCTTTTTTAGTTAATGTTAGATGAGTGGAAGTAAGTCTTCTCTAATAATTGAAATCTTAAGAGCCAGTGTAGTATAATGTTTGAGAGCACAGACTCTTCTTTAATTCCCAACTCTACAGTTTCCTAGGCAAATCAACCTCTCAATAACTCAGTTTCTTTAACTATAACATGGAGATAATGGTATATATTTCATAAGGGTATGATAAGTTTTTGTTTTTTCTTAGATTTATGAGCTATTATTGACATGCAACATGTAAGTTTAAAGTATACACTGTCATTATTTGATACACTTATCTATTGCAAGATGATTACCATAACTTAGTTAAAACCTCCATCCCCTCACATAATTAACTTTTTTTGTTGTGATAATTACTTTAAGATCTACTTTCTTAATTTTAAAGTGTATAATATATCTTTGTTACTTATAGTCACCATGCTGGCCACTAGATCCCCAGAAGTTACTTGTCTTATAGCTAGGAGTTTGTATCCTTTGACCAACACATCCCATTTCACGTAACCTCCAATCCCTGGCAACCACCATTCTACTCTCTATTTCTGTGAGTTTGGATTTTTTAGATTCTGCATATAGATAAGAACATACACTGTGTGTCTTTTGCTGTGTGACTTAGTTCATTTAGCATAATCTCCTCAAGGTCCATCCATGTTACAACAAAAGGCAGGATTTCCTTATTTTTTATGCCTGAATAAATATTCAACTCTCTCTCTCTCTGTGTGTGTGTGTGTGTGTGTGTGTGTGTGTGTGTGTGCGCGCGTGCGTGTGTGTGTGTGTGTGTTTCACATTTTCTTTATCCATTTATCTGTTGAGGAACACTTAGGTTGTTTTCACGTCTTGCCTATTGTGAATAATGCAACAAATGTTGGAGTGGAGATACCTCTTCGAGATCTTGTTTTTCAACTCTTTCAGATACATACCTAGAGGTGGAATTACTGAATTTTATGGTACTTTTTAAAATAATTTGACAAACCTCCATACTGTTTTCCATAGTGGATGTAGCAGTTTACATTCCGACCAACAGTGTACATGGTTCCCTTTGCTCCACAACCTCACCAATGCTCATAATCCCTTGTCTTTATTGATGATAGTCATTTTAACACATGTAGGGGAGAAATGTCTTCTGAAGACCTTTGGCCATTCTTGAATTGGATTTTTTTTTGGTACAAATTATATGAGTTTATTGTATATTTTAAATATTAACTCCGTATCAGATATATTGCACCCATTTTCTCCCATTGCATAGGTTGCCTTTTTATTTTGCTGATTAATTATTTTGCTATGCAGAAGCTTTTTAGTTTTATGTAATCCCACTTTATTTTTGCTTTTGTTGCTTGTACTTTGAGTGTCCAAAAAGTTGCTGCCAAGCCCAATGTCAAGAAACTTTTCTCCCTTTCTTTTCTCCTAGTATTTCACAGTTCGGGGTCTCAAATTTAAATCTTTAATCCATTTCAAGTTAATTTTTGTGACTTAAGATAGGGGTTCAATTTCATTCTTTTGCATGTGGTTATTAAGTTTTGCCAGCACAACTTATTAAATAAACTTTGCTTTCCCTGTTGAATCTTCTTGGCTGCCTTGCCAAATATTAGTTGACCACATATGTGTGGGTTTATTTCTGGGCCCTCAATTCTGTTCATTTGGTCAGTGTATCCATTTTTACACCAATGTCATATTGTTTTGATTACTGTAGCTTCGTAATAGAGTTTGAAATCAGGAATTTTGATGCCTCCACCTTTCTTTTTCTTTCTCAGGATTGCTTTGGCAATTTGGGCTCTTTTGTATTTTTATGCAAATTTTAGGATTGTTTCTATTTCTGTGAAAAATGTCTTTGGAATTTTGATAAAGATTGCATTAAATCTTTTGGAGGAGTAAGGACATTTTAGCAGTATTCTTCAGACTCATGAACATAGGATATCTTTCCATTTATTTGTGTCATCAATTTATTTCATCAATGTCTTACAGTTTTCATTGTACAGATTTTTCACTTTCTTGGTTAAACTTATTCCTAAGTCTTTTTTTTTGATGGTATTTTGATGAGTTTTAAACTCGATAAAATACATCAAGGGCCTAGAAGAATTGCTGATAGGGGCACCTGGGTGGCTCAGTTGGTTAAGTGGCTGACTCTTGATTTTAGCTCAGGTCATGATTTTGGGGTCCTGGGATTAAGCCCCAAGTAGGGCTTTGCACTCAGTGGGACATCTGCTTGGGGATTCTCTCTCTTCCTCTGCCCCTCCTCCTCCACTTATGTGCTCTCCCACTTTATTTTTTTCTCTCTCTCTGGAATAAATAAATTAAAAAAAAATAGTTGCTGATAGTTATCACCATGTGAATACTTGATATTATTAAGTCCTTTCTTTGACGTATTCCAGTTTTAGCTCCCCCACCCAAACAGTATAAGAATTTAAAGTAACCCTTTGGAGACTAGGACTTAAAAAGACTTTTTTTTTATTTCTAGTAGTTGATTGTAATTAAGTTCACAACTGAAAATTAACCGTTAGACAATTAGTGTAGTGTAATGCAGTCTGCATAGAGCCTAGATTTGTGCTGCCCAAAGAGTAACTGCTAGCCAAATACGACTATTAAAATTTAAATGAAATTTTTAGTTGCTTAGTTGCAGTAGTTACACTAACAACATTTTAAGGGCTTGGTAGCCAGAAGTAGTGACTACTGCATTGGGCTGCACAAATAAAGAACATTTCATTTCCATCATTTCAGAAAGCTCTTTTGACGTTGCTCATGATAAGATTCTGATGCCTCCTAAACAATAAGCAGTGTCATTCATTTCTATCCAGGTTGCCATATAAATCTACCAGGGTCAAAGTGAATTTTTGGCCCTTCCCACTTTCCTCCCCTGTAGCTGTTCCTCCTTACACAGTGTATTAATCATCTAAGAATTACATTATAAAGAAGTAGGTTTGGGGTGCTGGGTAGGCATGAAGCCTACTTAAGATTCTCTCTTTCCCTCTCTCCCTTTCCATCCCATTTGTGCACATGCTCTCAAAAAAAATTTTTTGTTATTGATATGAGCGAAATACCCCTTTTTGAATTGGACACTCTTAACCCTTCCCAAGCAAGAAAGAGTGCTGAGACTTTTCATCATATTGTCTAGATATTCATTTTGTTAGATTTTGCATTTTCTAATCAATAGAAAATTATGATATAAACATGTAAATTTAATGTTCTCATTGGAAGTTGGTGGCAATTTTTGTTCTAGTTCAGGTTGATTTAAGTCATTATGCAATTATGTTATTTATTGTCCTAAGTCCTCTACTTTTTCTACCTACCCCACCACATAGATCTCTGAAATTTTACAGTTAAGTCTATATATATTTTAAAAGTGGTATGAATCTTATCTTAAACTTTCTCCAGTCTCAAAATCATCCTGAAACTATAGTAAAAGCAAATAGAGGATTAGTCTAGTTTTGAGTCTCCTTAAAAGCAGACTCTGAGACAAGGATTTAGATACAAGTTGTTTATTTGGAAGTTGATCCTGGGAATGACTGAGGGAATGAGAAAATGAGACAGGGAAGGGAATAAAGCCCATATGAGGGAATGCCAATGAATAGTTTTCTTTGGACACCTGCATGAGCCCCAGGTAGGACTGAGCATCCTACTGGGGACCTTCAAGAGATTCTGTGGAACACAACTCAAGAGTTGTCCCTCAGAGAGGTAAGAAATCTTGGGTACTTTGGTGTGAACTCCTGCACTGTAATGGTTGAAAGCACCTCTTAGGGTGGTACATGCTTGCTTCTTTATGTATAATTGCAAGTTAGATTCTAGCTCTAGCAGTTACACACAAAAGCATCCTACATTTCTTTTTCTCGGAGTAGAAATATGTATAATCTTTGGGAGAACTTGATTGCAAACACATATGTGCTTTGAATGCGATAAGGCAGATTGTAGCTAAAGTTATTTTCTCTGCCTAACTGGAATGATGTTGTGATTTAGCCTGTAGGATTCCCCTGAAAATGGATTTCTGAAGGCAGATAAACTGTGTCCCTGGATAAAATAGGCTTCTGACATATATCGATATGAGCTGGTTATTGACCTGTTTGTATGCAGCATATGCTATTTCTTATGGTAACATCATCTTCTCAGTACTGTAAACGCTGTAGACAGTGATAAATTATTAAGAATGACTCTGGAAAAATCTAGAGCAGTGAGGTTTGTGGAATCTGGCACAGAGCACATGGAAAGACAGTTTCATAGCCACAGCCTACCTCTCTCACATCATAGTCCTATAATACACATATGAAAAGAGTGATCAATCCAAATCAATTATTTTCTACCTACCCTTCCCACTGATGATAGTAAAAATAACTCAAAAAAGGATGGATCACTCTTTCATTATTATCATAATTGCATGATATTTAAAAAGAAAATGAATTTAAAAATACTCTCATGTTTTAGGGGCCAAATAAATGATCAGGTTGCCACATCGATTGGACAAAAACATTCAAATAATTGTGTCTGACTACTTATCTGTGTATAGAGTTTCAGGAAAGGAAAATCTGTTTTTTATAGTTCTACCAATAGCAAATAGATTTAAGCTTCAGTGACCTGGTAATTCAACTTCTCAGAATCTGGTCTAAGGAATTGGTCAGAAATTTCAGCAAAAGAATTAGGAGCAAAGATGTTATTCATAAAAGTGTTTGGAACAGTGAAAGAATTTAGCAATCTGAATAACCAACAATAGCAGAATGATTTTAAGTGACAATGTTTATACTACAAGATATTAGTCATGTTTTAAATTGATGCTATTAAAGGATATTTAATGACATCGAAAAACATGCTGCTATATTAAATTAAAAATATATGCAAAATTCACATCCATTTCACCCCTATTATGTAAAAACGTTTATGTATTTATGGACATAAAAAGGGAAATAAAATACCAGCTCTAGTTATGAATGAATCATGGGTTTATTAGTGATTTTTATTTTCTTCTTTGTTTTAAGCTTGCTTTATTCACATTATCTATACTGAACATGTTTTCTTTTTAATAGTAGAAAATGATAAACTAAAGAAATAGATAATATACAAAAATTCTACCTGAATTCCTCTTTAACCTTGTCTCAGTGCATCAAGAGTTGACCATTTGAGTCATCAAATAAGAAGCAGGTGCCCAAATGTGAAAGTAATTGGATTTCACACAGCATTTTCCATGAGGCGATTGAATCATGACTGCTTAAAAACATGCCTTTGGAAAATTTATTCCAAAGAGTTCTTAAATCTGTGTATTAATACAGGCTAGTTTTTTTTTTTATCAACTATGTATTCATTGTCTACCATGTGCTCTACATTGTGCTATCTCCTGTAAAAAAAAAATAGAGACCTATAAAATGGTCTCTACTTGGAAGTTCATATCTAAAGGAGAAAGAAAAAATAAAATGAGGAAAACATTTGGCACATAATACGAAAATTATGGTAGCTCTGTGCTAAAAAAAAAAATAGGGGGTTCTATTAATATTGAGGCTCAGGAAGTAGTTGTGTAATCCTCCAAGTTAACTGAAGTATGTACTGTGCATTCCCAAAGGTACATAATTTATATCATTTCCCCCTTCTATTTCTTCTTTAGGAGATCTTCCAGTTTCTAACAGATAGAGGTAGATACACGTTAGAGGACTTTCAGGCAAAGTACATGTTAACCAAGTGTCATCCAGATTTAGCAAGAATGGGTAAAGTATCATGCTAAAGTCAGTACCTTCCCAAAGAGCATTAAACCAGGCATCAAGAGACCAATTTGTCGACCAGTTCTGAAGGGGAGTGGGCTGTCTGGGCCTGCCATGTAACTTCTCTAGAACTGTTTATCACCTATGGGGGTCAAATGATTGACAAGGACCTTCCAACTTTAACACTTAGTGTCATGAAATTACAAAAGGACTGGAATACCCACTATAGAAAGTAATGGGAGAAGTGGCATCTTTAGCTTAGTTTTCTTCTGCGTTTCCTATCTCTTCTTTCCCCTGGAAGTCACTGCCTAACTTGTGTGGAGAGTGGTCTCCAACGCATTTCCAACTTCATCCCTTGTTCAGTCCTATCTACTTAAAATATTAACTCCTCCCAAATGCTCTCTGAAAACCTGATTGCCAAATTCTATGACACTGCTTCTTTTAAAAATTTTTTTATTTAAATTTCAATGAATTAACATATGGTATAATTTTAGTTTCAGGTGCATCCCGATTTTTATAGCAGCATTATCTACAGTAAACACTACTTCTTTGTTCATAGAGCAACACTTAATCACTAGTCATGATTCCTTCTTCCTTAAATTGGAAAGAACAAGTATTTGGAGTCACAGAAATAACTTAGAAGTCTAATTTTGGGACACCTGGATGGCTTACTCAGTTGTGTCTGACTCTTGGTTTCAGCTCAGGTCTTAATCTCATAGTCGTGGGATCAAGCCCTTCTTTGGGTTCCATGCTCATGCACTCTCCCTGTGTATCTAAAATAAATAAATAAAATATTTTTTAAAAAATGTTAAAAGGAAGCCTAATTTTGTCATTTCCTTTTTGTGTGTTCTTGAACAAGTTATTTTATATTTCCTCCTTGACCTTTTTTTCCACATGCAAGAAAATAGAACACGCCACATGAATCAAATTAGTTTCATTAGAATTAAATGCTAACACGTAGGTAAAGGAGCTGGCACTTGATGGATGCTCAAAAAATGATAATCATCTCATTCTTGTTTTCTGGGCTACACATTTTTTCTTATACCTCTCCTTGCTTCATCACTCTCCTTCTGGTTGATTAATTTATATCCCCTTAGCCTAAGTATGGATGGAGGTTCCATGGGTACTTTTGGTAGTCTTCTACTTGAAAATGGCTCTCTCAGAGTCTATATATCCACTTTTAGTCTCCTGTCTCACTCATAACCAGGCTGGATATTCCACCAAGTTCCTATTCCCAAATACCTAGTGGGAGCTCCATTTAGATGTTCATTCTCATTCTAAAATCAGTATATTCTAAGCTAAATATTCCATCAGTCTTCTTGTTACATTCCCCATACTATATCAATTCCTTCTCTGTCTTTACTGTTGCTCTGCATGTTACCATTATTGAACTTTCAATATTATTTGATCCCTCTACTGGCCTCCAATCCTTATCCAATAAGCGACTTCATATTTTTTATGTTTTTGTGAGATGGTATGTATTATAGGAATGATTATATATAATTCATTTGTCTTCAAGCTCTGGAGCCATCACTGACTAATTATATAATCATTGGGAAAAATACATGACCTCTTTGAGCATCCCTTTTTTTTATCTGTGAAAATTGAATAATACTACCTATTTCATGGGCTTCTTGTTGGGTGATGTGAATGTTGTCTTTGAACTAAAAAATGATTATAAATGAATAGATAGATAGGTAAGGAGGGAAATAATTTGCCATGCTTCTTCCTGCCCCTATAGTAGTGCAGCTTCTTTCAATCAGTCAATTAGGATATATCTATCTAGCTTGGTGAAACAGCCTCCTCTCTAATATCCATGCCTCTACCCTATCAGTTATCTAAAACATCATATTGGGGCACCTGGGTGGCTCAGATGGTTAAGCATCTGCTTTCAGCTCAGGTTGTGATCCTGGACTCCTGGGATCAAGCCCCAGATCAAGCTCCTTGCTCAGGGGAGAGTCTGTTTCCCCCTCTACCACTCCTCCCCAACTCATGATCTCTCTCTCTTTCTCTAAAATAAATAAAATATTTTAAAAAGCATCATATTAATTTCCTCAATTTAAAACAGCATTTTCATGGGCGCCTGAGTGGCTCAGTGGGTTAAAGCCTCTGCCTTCGGCTCAGGTCATGATCTCAGGGGCCTGGGATCAAGCCCCACATCGGGCTCTCTGCTCAGCAGGGAGCCTGCTTCCCCCTCTCTCTGCCTGCCTCTCTGCCTACTTGTGATTTCTCTCTCTCTGTCAAATAAATAAATAAAATCCTAAAACAGCATTTTCAGTAGCTCCTCATTGCCCATGAAATCAAGTCCAAACTCATTCTCCTTGTTGACCTTAGGGAAAATCAATAAGGAGAGGAAAGTAATAGTTACTGAGCATTTACTCTATATAAGACATCATGCAGAGTAGGGTTGGAGCCAGAATTCAAACTCTACTGCTTAATTCCAAAACCCATAGATACCACACTGCTTTATGATGGTGTAGAATTATATAATATTATTTATATTATTATATATAATATATATATAAATGTATTGTTTATATTTATTTTATCTATATAATATATAATTATATAATATATATAGAGATAATATTATTACTCATTAACAGGAGCTTTG
The DNA here is from genome assembly GCA_028533885.1 of Nasua narica. Classification (NCBI taxonomy): domain Eukaryota; kingdom Metazoa; phylum Chordata; class Mammalia; order Carnivora; family Procyonidae; genus Nasua; species Nasua narica. The sequence continues at coordinate 16,006,199 of CM052801.1, read as the reverse complement.
TTTGAACCAGACTTAGAGTTTGTGAGTATGGGAATAAAGTAGGTAGGCTTCAAGTATTTTTTCCTAATATGGTTATTTAGTTGCACAATGCCTTTGGGTTGTACAATCCCTTTGAAATTTCATGGTTCAGACAATAACAGTATTTCAGCTTAACATATGAAAGTGTCAACCTGAGTACATGGGAGGATTTCACTGTCAATCAGAGCACTAATTGTACTAGGCACTATTAGATGGCCTTTGCCTGTCTTTGAAAATCAGTGATGCTTACCCAAAAAACTGTGTAATAAGTCTCTAAACTAATTATATCATGAAATAGTACACAAACATTATTAAATAAAAATGAAAGTTAAATTATGGGGTTGTTTGAATTGCCTTTGCAAAATCTTTGGCAGTGTTGTGCCTGTCCTGCTGATGGCTGGTTCTGGGCAGAGGCTTCTGTGAAGTCTGCAAATTGAAACAAGCCACCAAATTTTATATGTCATTGTATTTGCTACTGAGCAGCTCCAAGAACAAAATAATGTAAGTGAAGTGTGTATCCAAGCTTTTGTCCCCTAGGAAGGAGGTAAACGGAACCACTTGATGATCAAGTATCCATCAATATGTGTTAGTGACATTGGGGGCGGGGATTTGTCACATGTAAGAAAGAAGCTGAGGATCACTTACCTGGAAAGTGTGATCTGGTGGCAACAGGTCTCAGAACAGGTGACACCTGAAATGAAGGAGCATGGCTACTGTGGATGTGGTTGGGAAACGGGGGGAAACCTAACCCTGTACATACAAGTATTTTCAGGTTTTCAAGATTCATTACGAAGTTACTTGACCACTGATGTTTCAGACTAAATAATCATAAAACTTTATACATTATTTAAGAACTACCTTTCTCTCAAATGCTGACATACACAGACTTAACATAAACTCTCACACTCATAAAGAATATGGATAGATTAAAGTAGGGGAGTTGAAGTGTGTTGAATTTCTCGAGAATTTAGTTCTTGTGAAATTCTTGTTGCAGTAGACAGACCTGGACAGATCTAGAAAGTCCTTCTGAATCAAAACATTCTCATTCCATTTCATTCTTGTAAAAAAACTATAACAGCTTGTTTCATCTTTTTTTTTCTATAAATGTGAAATAATAGACCATAAGTGAATCTGTAATTTAGTGTGATAATTTTACATGTAAGGAAACCAAGGAGAGTTTTACACGTAAGGATAATTGATTGATAGGGTCATGTCACTAGTGAGCAATAGAACCAAACCCAGAGTACAAACTTCAGATTCACAGTTCATGGGGCTCCTACTACAGTGTTGCTTTGCCTCTTCGGACAAGGTCCTTGCTTTGAGCCATCGCTTCTTAGGATTACCAAACAGACCTGTATCACACTTGAAATGCTGTCAAAGTGCTTTATGTTGGTGTATATGTTAGTGTACATAGAGTGTGCATTTCCTAGCTGAGAAACTCAGGATAAAAGATATGTCTTTTCTTTTTAGAGAGGCCTCAGGTAAAAACAGTTAATCACATTCTGCATCTTTAAGGCCTGATAGGGAATACCTTTGCTACCATGTCTATCTCTCTGCTGAATTTAGCTCCTCTGTTTACTCTCTGAAGTCACTGATTTCAATCCTGTTCTCTCTAGAGAAGTAGAACCTTTGACCAAAGGTTGAAATGTATGAGTTCAGGTTCATGAGTGTTACGCCTTACTCACTGCAGCCATTGGTGTCCTTTACCATGGAGTGCTGCTCATGGAGGCACAACTTGACATGGAGAACCCTACTGCTTCAAGGGCAAGGTGGAGGCTCCATGTTCAATTTCTCATCCGTATCATATAAGATCCTCTGCAGTCTGTCTCCAGACTCCCATGTTCTTCCTCATATATGTGTACGCACACACATATACACATAGTCTTTCTCTTTTGTTCTTTGTGTTTGTGTCTCCCTTGATGTCTGTCTCTGAATGTCTCTCTTAAGGATAGAAATGGTAATTCACTCAGTTTTTTGGTTATCCCAACGTCATGTCACCTGATCCCTGCATGGGCACAGAATCCCAAGGAGCAGAACTTCCTGAGAAAGGCAGAATATTCTAGGATTTCCACAGCATCACTTTCCTCCCATCTCCCCACCTTTCTCTCCTCCCCTTCCCTCTTCCTTTCCCTCTCCTTATTTGTTCCTCTCTTTTCTTCTTCCCTCCCTCCCTCCCTTGGTTTAACTGACATAGAGTTTAGCTAAGCACATAAAAGGCTGTCTGTAGTAACATAAGGATTATCTAGCCTGTGCTGTTTGATATGGTAGCTATTAATTAATTGTGGCTATTTAGCATGTGAAACATAGCCAGTGCCATATACTGAAATGTTATTTTGGATATATTGGGTTAAAAATATTCAATTAGTAATAAAGTATATTATTAAAATAATTTTACCTATTTATTTTTACTTTTTTAATGTGGCTGCTAGAAAAGATAAAGTTATATATGTGGCTACTATTTATTTTTATTATTTTTAAAATATGCTGTTATCAACTATAGCCACTGTGTCATCCATTAGATCCTCAGACCGTATTCATCTTTTTTTTTTTTACCTTATTCATCTTATAGCTGAAAATTTGTTCCCTTTTACCAACCTCTCCCTATTTTTTCATGTCCTTGGAAGCTACTTTTCTGTTTCTGTGAATTGTTGTTTTTTTTTTTTTTAGATTGTAGATACAAGTGATACCAGGTAATACTATCTTTTTCATATTCTATTTAGGTTGGACTGTGTGATTTAAGGTTTTGTTTTTTTTTATAATAGGCTCATGCATATATAAGGCAATTTGTGGCCATCCATACATGTTGTAGTAGCTGGAAAACTTCAAAATATTTGCTACACTGTGCTTTTCAAAATGAGTCCTAATCTTTTCTTTAGCTATGTCTGATCCTCTGTTTAATTTATGCACTGAGGTTTTTAAAAAACTCAGTGGTTATATATTTTTTACAAATATTCTACAGTATTTGGTTCTTGGTTTACAAGTCCCTGCTCAAATATTATTTTTTTCAGGAGATGTTCGTTGATCATCAATATAAAGAAATACCCCTATAACTGCTAACATGACACACACACCCGAGTCTACCTTGTCTGTGTTGCCCTGCTTTATTTTTTTTTCTACAGCACATATCTCCCCCTAGCATAATATATATTTTCTTGTTCATTACATTGCTCTATGCCCCCTTCTCCACACGCATTGGTACTTAAGCCACCTCAATATAGGAGCTTTGTCTATTTAGTGCATTGCAGTTTTCTTAGTGTTTGGTACATAATAGGTATTAAATGAATCACAGTTTAATGAATGAGTCATATCAGTCACTTTATGTGCATCTATGTTATGATTTATAGGTGGTGTCCAATATGATATTCACCAGCCCCATATGACTACTGAGCACTTAAAAGGTGGTTAGTGCAAATTAAGATGTGCTTAAAATATGAAATTTCCTGCCTGATGATTCACAGACATGTACCCTGGGGCAAATAATATATTATATGTTAATAAAAATAAAAAATAAAAAAATATGAAATTTCCCCAGGATTTCAAAAACTTAATATGTAAAAAAATGATTTTTTAAAAAGTCAAATAAAATAAAAAATAAAATATTAAACTATCAAAATTAATTTCACCTATTGCTTTTACTTTTTAATGTGAAAATTTATTTGCATTTAAAATTACATAGGTTATTCACACTCAAAGTCGACACCATGTTTATATTGGACAGTGTGTTTATAGACCCATAACAGACCATCTATAGGTTTTTCCCCAAACTATTGGACTGTTAATCCTCTTATTTTTAATATCTGCTGGCCTTGCTGTAGCAAGGTGTGTGTGTGTGTGTAAAAATTTTTTTAGAGAAAAAGAGTTCATGAGTGGGGATTTTGGGGGAAGAGGAAGAGAGAGAATCTTAAGTAGACTCCACACTCAGCATGGGGCCCAGTGTGGGGCTTGATCTCATGACCCTGAGATGACCTTGAGCTGAAATCAAGAGTCGGACCTTAATTGACTGAGCCACCCAGGTGCCCCGTCTATATTTTTAAACTTGTTAGTTCATCTTAAGGGAAGGTGGTTGTTGTTTTTTAGGGGGAATTCGTTGTGGCATGGGTTATTTCTCCAGAAAGTTTATGTTTGTTTCTGTTAGGCTTTCTAGGCTATCTAGGGTGTTGGTAGCCCAGTACAAATGCTTGTGTTAATTTACTATCTTAGAGTATCCTAGACTAAGTTTAGAGTTAGTAGATTGTACTTACATGGGCCCCTGTCATAGGAATTTGATTTCTCTCTGAAGATATGTTGTCATCTTACTGGGTAGATAGGTGGACTATTTTTATATCCCAATTACTAGGATTAGGGTCTTTCTAGGGTCTCAGTCTTTTTCCTAGTTCTCAGCTTTGATGTACCACCATGAGTGTGCAAAACTGTTTTCAGCCATACGTATGTGCACATTAAAATCAAAACCCTACTATCATTGCATTAGTAACATATCCAGGGGTCCATAAAAATCAGCATGTACTCTTAGAATTCTGGTTGTGAGGAACTTCTTCAATTCTGGTTCCTGGAGGGGTCACAGTTTTTTAAGTCAAGTCTATATTAAAAAGTGTTAGGTTTATCCAACATCACTGGGTTTTATAGGAGGAATTTCAATACTAGCCAGGTAAAATCATTTTGTTGGAATCTGAAATCATAATTTCTTTAACCTTTTTTCTGTTGGAATACATGACATTGTTTTCAGTTATTCAGTATGTTAAAAAAATGCTGCAATGAACATTCTTAGATGTGCATGTTTCCATGTACAGATGTCTCTTATGAAGAATTCTTTTTTTAAAAAAAAGATTTTATTTATTTATTTGACAGAGAGAAAGAGATCACAAGTAGGCAGAGAGGCAGAGAGAGAGAGAGTGGGAAGCAGGCTCCCTCCTGAGCAGAGAGCCCGGCGCGGGGCTCGATCCCAGGACCCTGAGATCATGACCTGCGCCGAAGGCAGAGTCTTTAACCCACTGAGCCACCCAGGCACCCCTCTTATGAAGAATTCTTATTTATGTCTTACAGTAAATTCATAGAAATAAAATGGTTGCATCAGAAGATATAAACACAAGGCAGTGTCTTATAGAGGTATGAACAAACACATAGATCAGGGGAACAGAATAGAGAGTCCAGAAACTGACTCACACAAGTATATCCAACTGATTTTTGTTGATGAAAAAAGCAATTCAGTGGAGGAAGCATGATGTTTTCAGTAAATCATGGTGGTACAGTTGGATATATCCACAGATCAAAAAATAAACTTCAATCTAAATCTCACATCTTATACCAAAATTAACTCATAATGAATCATAGATCTGAATGTAAACTATGAAATTTTAAAATTTTTATAGGAAAACATATAGGAAATCTTTCTGATGTGAATTAGGTGGAGTTTTTAGACATGACACCAAAAGCACAATCCATAAGAGAAAAAAAATGACAACATACGTCTTTATCAAAAGTTTTAGACTTTTGCCAAGAGAATCTGTTAAGAGGATGAGAAGACAAGCTACTGACTAAGAAACATTCACAAGTTATTTTTCAACATAGGACTTGTATCCCAAAAAAAAGATACCTATCTATCTATCTTTTATATTATAAATACATATATATGTATTTAATGTATATATATGTGTATAAATACATATATATCTTTTATATTATAAATACATATATATATATATGTTCTTTTTTGGATATATATATATCTTTTTTTGGGATACAAGTCCTATGTTGAAAAAGATCTATCTATCTATCTATCTTTAAACTCAATAGTAAGATAACATTCACATTGGAAAATAGGCAAAAAACATGAACAGACATTTAACCAGAGAGGATATACACAGAGTGTAAATGAGCACATAAAATTATGTTCAACATCATTAGCCATTAGATAAATGCAAATAATAAGCATGATATTAGTGCACATTTATCAGAAAGCCTAAAATAGAAGATAGTGACAACACCAAATGCTGGTGGAAGGTGGAGAAGCTAGATCTGACCTACGTTATTGATGGAAATGTAAAATGCCACTAACCTTCTAAAAACAGTGCAGTAGTTGCTTACAAAGTTAAGCTATATACATGTCATAGGACCTAATAATCACAAATGTGAATGTTTATCCTACAATTAAAAACCTATATCCACAGAGAAATCTGCACAGAGATATTCATAGCAGCTTTATTTGTCATAGCCCTGAACCAGAAACAACCCAAATGCCCTTTGATGGGTGAATGGACAAAGAAACTTGTTCACCCATGTAATGGGAATACAACTCAGCCATGAAGAGAAACCAATTATTGATATCCACAAAAACTTGGATGGATCTCTAAGGCATTATGCTGAGTGGAAAAAAAAAATGCCAATCTCTTAACATTATCTCTATGATTCCATTTATATAATACTCTCAAAATAACAAAATTATAGTGATAGAAAATGGATCAGTGGTTATCAGGATTAGAGTTGAAAGACATAAGATTATAAAGGGGTATGATGGAGTTTTTGTGATGATGGAACATTTCTGTATCCTGATTTTGGTGGCTGTTACATGAATCTATAAATGTGAAAAGATTTCATAATACTACACAGCAAAAACACAGATGAATCCATGTGAAAACCAAAGAAATTGAAATAAGGTCTATAGTTAATAGCATTGTACCAATGTCAGAGCACCTGGATAGCACAGTCAGTTGAGTGTTGGACTCTTGGTTTCAGGTCAGGTCGTGATCTCAGGGTTGTGAGATTGAGCCCAACCTCAGGCTCCATGCTCAGCACTGAGTCTACTTGGAAATCTCTCTCTCCCATCTCCCTCTGCCCTTTCTCTCTCTCTGTTTCTCTCTCTCTGTCTCCCTCTCAAATAAAATTAAAAAAATAATATTGTACCAATGTCAGTTTCCTGCTTTTGATATTTCACTATGACTATGTAAGATGTTATCATTGGGGAAAGGCAGATCAAGCCATCATAGCAATGCTTTACTAAATTTGCCACTTTTGAATTTTGAATTATTTCAAGGTAAAAAGTTTTAAAAAGGTATATGAACATTTCTAAGCTATTGATACAAATTGCCAAATTAGCCTTCAAAAAGACTGTGTTGATTTTCTCCCATTCTAATAGTATTCCCAGTGGCTCTCTATCCACTTAGCCTACTTGGTATTCCTCATGTACTTATCAACATGTGAAATCATGCTGTTATTTTTTTATTTTATTGTTTTCTCTTTTTCATGAAATTAGGGGTACTAATTCACCTCTCTATTCTTAGTGACTCACAAAAGTACCTGGCATAAAATTGATCATAGATTAATGTATTTTGAATAAATGAGTGAAAGTAGGTAAAATAGCATAATTTACTCCAGTATTAGATTGAAACAACTGTATATGTTTATTTATTGACCATTATAATTTTGCTTTTGATGATTGACCATTAATGTTATTTGCCCTTTTATTTCCTTTGGGGGATGTTTACTGTTTTGATTTTAAGAATTATTTATATGTAAAACTATTTATCCTTTGTCATTTTTCAGATATTTCCCTGGCATACATTATGTTACTTATTTTTGCTTATTTTTTCTTGCAACTTTTTAAAATGAATATTGTGAAGCTAAATTTATGTTTTTAAAAAATGGTTTCTTTCTTTATCTTTATGCTGAGAAAGATCTCCTTGGATTTGTGATAATATACTATTTTTCTAGAAATTACAAGGCTCTATTTAAAAATGCAGATTATTTGAGGAACCTGGGTAGCTTATTTGGTTAAGTATCCTACTCTTTTTTTTTTTTAATTTTATTTATTTATTTATTTATTTATTTATTTATTTGACAGAGAGAGAGAGAGAGAGAGTGCACAAGCAGGGGGAAGAGCAGGCAGAGGGGGAGGGAGAAGCAGGCTCCCCACTGAACAAGGAGCCCAAAGGAGGACTGGATTACAAGACCCTCAGATCATGACCCCAGCCAAAAGCAGACACTTAACCGACTGAGCCACCCACGCACCCCTAAGCATATTACCCGTGATCTTAGTTTAGGTCTTGGTCTCAGGGTTGTGAGTTTAAGTGCCATAGTAAAAAAAAAAAAAATTGCATCATTTATTCACTTGTCATTTATTTTGCAGTTAAGTAGAGATCAACTTATTTTTCCCTAGTAGTACTTCTTTACCATCATTTATTACAGTCTCTTTTGTTTCCTTTACTGATTCAGTTTATATTAATATCATGAATTCTTAAATATACATTTCCCCTAAAATTTTAACCTTGTTGGTTTGTCTATTCCCAACATAGTATCTCTAAGTTTAATTACTCTACTTGTGGTATCTGATTATGCAAGTCCTACTTGAAAAATATTTCTTACGTACTCTCACTTCCTTATTGTTCTAAGTGAACATCTTGCAAAATTTGAAATAAAATCCCTGGCTTCTTGATGTTACATTTGATTTAGGGAATACTTTGTATAGGGTTGGAAACTTTAAAATATTTAGTCTTTGTAACCAACAACATAGTGTGTCTCTGTTCAGTTTATTTAAGTGTTCTTTATGGTCTTCAGTCAAGTTTTATAGTTTTTTGCTCATGCACATTTTATCTAGTTTACTCTTAGATAGTTTATATTTTGTTTTTTAAATCTGAACACACTGTACTTTCCATTATGCCTTCTAACTAGTGTTTTTTCTGCCATGCTTGCAGTTTGTATATCTATTATGTAACTCAGGCCCTTATTAATATTTTAATAATTCAAATATATTTCATTCAATTTTTGTTATAGTTATAGGACTGGTGATAATATCATTTTCAATCACTGATGATGCTCTTTTTTTCTGGATTTATAATCTATCTGGACTTATAACTTAAGTAGTGTTAAATAAAGTTAATGAGAATGATCATATTTCTCATATTCTTGACATCAGTAGGAAAGCATTTAGCATAAGAAATATATATGAAATATATATACTGTATAATATATAGAAATAACAAATGTATAGATAAACAAATACATAAGTATATATGAGAAATCTATATATCATCATGATTATAACCTTTTAGCTTTTATAATTTTCAAAACAGAAATGAGACTTTTCACTAATTGCCTTTTTTTATGTTCCGTTAGCCACTGTACAGCACATGATTAGTTTCTGATGTAGTGTTCCATGATTCATTAGTTGCATATAGCACCCAGTGCTCATTACAACAAGTGCCCTCCTTAATACCCATCACCCAGTTACCCCTTCCCCCACCCCCTCCCCTCTGAAATGCTCAGCTTGTTTCCCGGGGCCCATAGTTTCTCATGGTTCATCTCTTTCTCTGATTTCTCCTCCTTCAGATTTCAATCCCTTTCCCTATGATCCTCCATGCTATTGCTTATGTTCCTCATATGAGTGAAACCATATGATAATTGTCTTCCTCTACTTGACTTACTTCACTTAACATAATCCCCTCAAGTTCCATCCATGTCATTGAAAATGGTAGGTATTCATCCTCCCTGATGGGTAATATTCCATTGTATATATGGACCACATCTTCTTTATCCATTCCTCTCTTGAGGGGCATCACAGCTCCTTCCACGGTTTAGCTATTATGGACATTGCTGCTATGAACATTGAGATAAAGGTGCCCCTTCTTTTCACTACATCTGTGGAGTAAATACCTAGTAGAGCAATTGCTGGGTCGTAGGATAGCTCTATTTTTAACACCTTGACGAATCTCCATACTGTTTTCCAGAGTAGCTATACCAGTTTGCATCCCACCAACAGTGTAAAAGTATTCCCCTTTCTCCACATCCTTGCCAACATTTGTTGCTTCCTGTCTTATTAATTTTGACATTCTAACTGGTTTAAGGTGATATCTCATTATGGTTTTGATTTGTATTTCCCTGATGGCTAGTGATGCTGAGCATTTTTTCATGTGTCTGTTAGCCGTTTGTATGTCTTCTTTGGAGAAGTGTCTGTTCATATCTTCTGCCCACTTTTTGACTGGATTATTTGTTTTTTGATGGTTGAGATTGAGACTTACTTTACAGATCTTGGATATCACCCCTTTATCTGTAATGTCATTCCCAAATACCTTCTCCCATTCCATGGGTTGCCTGTTTGTTTTGTTGACTGTTTCCTTTGCTGTTAAGAAGTTCTTTATCTTGATGAAGTTCCCAAAGTTCAATTTTGCTTTTGTTTCCCTTGCCTTTGGAGACATGTCTTGAAAGAAGTTGCTGTGGCTGATGTCGAAGAGGTTACTGCCTATGTTCTTCTCTAGGATTTTGATGGATTCCTGTCTCACATTGAGATCTGTAATCCATTTTGAGTTTATCTTTGTGTATGGTATAAGAGAATGGTCCAGTTTCATTCTTCTATAGGTAGCTGTCCAATTTTCCCAGCACCACTTATAGAAGAGACAGTCTTTTTTCCAATGGATATTTTTTCCTGATTTGTCAAAGATTAGTTGACCATAGAGTTGAGGGTCCATGTCTGGAGTCTCTATTCTGTTCCTTTGGTCTACTTGTCTGTTTTTATGCCAGTACCATGCTGTCTTGGTGATCATAGCTTTGTAATATAGCTTGAAGTCAGGCAATGTGATACCCCCAGCTTTGTTTTTCTTTTTCAACATCCCCCTGGTGATTTGGGGTCTTTTCTCGTTCCATATAAATTTTAGGATTGCTTGTTCCAGCTCCTTGAAAAATGCCAATGGTATTTTAATAGGGATTACATTGAAAGTGTAGATTACTCTGGGCAGGATAGATATTTTAACAATGTTTATTCTTCCAATCCATGAGCATGGAATGTTTTTTCTATCTTTTTGTGTCTTCCTCAATCTCTTTCATAAGTGTTCTGTAGTTTCTAGAGTATAGATCTTTTACCTCTTTGGTTAGGTATCTTATGGTTTTTGTTGCTATTATAAATGGAATCGATTCCTTAATTTCTCTTTCTACAGTTACATTGTTAGTGTATAGAAAACCAGCTTATTTATGTGTATTGATTATGTATCCTGCCACTCTGCTGAATTGCTGTATGAGTTCTAGTAATTTTGGGGTGGAGTCTTTTGGATTTTCCACATAAAGTATCATGTCACCTGTGAAGAGAGAGAGTTTGACTTCTTTGCCAATTTAGATGCCTTTTATTTGTTGTTGTTGTTGTTGTTGTTGTTGTTGTTGTCTGATTGCTGTTGCTAGGACTTCTAGCAGTATGTTACACAATAGTGGTGAGAGTGGGCATCCCTGTGGTATACCTGACCTTAAGGGAAAAGCTTTAAGGGAAAATCTCTTAGCTTTTCCCCATTGAGAATGATATTCACTGTGGGTTCTTCATAGATGGCTTTTATGATACTGAGGTATGTTCCTTTTATCTCTATACTCTGAAGAGTTTTAATCAGGAACAGATGTTGTATTTTGTCAGATGCTTTTTCTGCATCTATTGAGAGGACCATGTGGTTCTTCTCTCTCCTCTTATTAATGTGTTCTATCACATTGATTGATTTGTGAATGTTGAACCACCCTTGCATCCCAGGAATAAATCCTGCTTGGTCATGGTGTATAATCCTTTTACTGTGCTGTTGGATCCTATCGGCTAGGATCTTGTTGAGTATTTTGGCATCCATGTTCATCAGAAATATTGGTCTGTAATTCTTCTTTTTGATCTGGTCTTTGCCTGGTTTTGGGATCGGGTAATGCTGGCCTCATGGAAGGAGTTTGGAAGTCTTCCTTCTGTTTCTGTTTTTACAGCTTCAGAAGAATAGGTATTATTTCTTCTTCAAATGTTTGGTAGAATTCCCCTGGGAAGCCATCTGAACCTGGACTTTTCTTTCTGGGAGGTTTTTGATTACTGCTTTAATATTGTTACTGGTTATTAGTTTATTCTATTAGTCTATTCAGATTGTCTATTTCTTCCTGTTTCAGTCTTGGTAACTTATAAATTTCCAGGAAGGCATCCACTTCTTCCAGATTTGCTTAATTTGTTGGCATATAGTTGCTGGTAATAATTTCTAATAATTGTTTCTATTTCCTTGGTATTAGTTGTGATCCTTCCCCTTTAATTCATAATTTTAATGATTTGGGTTCTTTCTCTTTTCTTTTGGATATGTCCGGCCATTGGTTTATTTGTCTTGCCAATCCTTTCAAAGAACCAATTGTTGGATAGATCCTTAAAGTATGATACAGTGTCCCTCTGTATCTCTTAATACAGTCTTTGGTTTAAATTCTAATTTGTTTGATATAAGATTTGCTACCTCAGATTTCTTTTGAGGTCCATTGGCATGAAAAATAGTTTTCTATCCCCTCACTTTCAGTGTGCAGGTGTCTTTAGGTTCAAAATGAGTCTCTTACAGACAGCATATGGAGAGTCCTATCTTTGTATCCAATATACAGCCCTGTGCCATTTCATTGGAACATTTAGGTTGTTCACATTGAAAGTAACTACTGAAAGTAATGTATTTATTGTCATCCTATTGTCTGTACAGTCCCTGTTTCTATGTATTGCTTCTGCATATTTCTGGTTTGTATTACTCTTGGGCTCTTTCTTCTTTTATACACCCCCCCCTTAATATTTCTTGCAGGGCTGGCTCGTGGTCACATATTCTTTAAATTTCTGCCGGTCCTGGAAGCTCTTATCTCCCCATCCATTCTGAATGATAGCCTTGCTGGATAAAGTATTCTTGGCTGCATGTTCTTTTCATTTAGTACCCTGAATATGTTTTGCCAGCCCTTTCTGGCTTGCCAGATCTCTGTGGATAGGTCTGACAGTATTCTGATGTTCCTCCCTCGGTATATATGAAATCTCTCCCCTAGCTGCTTTCAGGGTGGCTTCCTGAAATTTGCATATTTTATTATTATATGCTGAGGTGTTGGTCTGTTCTCATAAATCGTGGGAGGGGTCCTCTCTGCCTCTTGGACATGAATGCTTGTTTCCTTCCCCAGATTAGGGAAATTCTCAGCTACGATTTACTCAAATAAACCTTCTGGTGCTCTTTCTCTCTTCACTCCCTCAGAGATCCCAGTAATTCTGACATTGGAACATTTCATGGCATCATTAATCTAAGTCTGTTCTCTTGGGTTTTTAGCTCTTTGGCTCAGGCCTCCTGGATTTCCTTCCTTTCTATCAGCTTATCTTCTAGATCACCAATTTGTTCTTCTGACTCACTTACTCTAGCTATTAGAGTACCCAGTTTAGACTGTATTTATTCATAGCATTTTTAAGGTTAGCCTGATTAGCTCTCATTTCTGCCCTTAGAGATTCTACATTGCCGTTAATGGTTTTCTTGAGCCTAGCTATTGACTTCATAATTGCAACTGAGAAGTCTATTTCTGACATCTTGCTTATATCCATATCCATTAGGTCTACCGGAGAGGTCATTGTCTCTGGTTCTTTTCTTTGTTGGGAGTTCCTCCTCCTATTCATTCTGTTGAGGGGTCTTTGGGAAATGTACAGAGTCCAAAATACCAATCACAACCCAGGCAAGATGTACCCTAGGAAAATCCAGAGCAGTCAGAAACCACCACCAAAAAACCAAAGCTAAAATGAAACCCAAGAATAAAATCTATAAAATTAAAAAATTAAAAATTAAAAAATAAAAAAAGTGTGGTCAAGGGATGGGGGCTAGTTATAATCTCTTAGTGTGGGCAAGGTAGGGTGTTTCAGTTCTTCCTGGGTGTATTTTGTTCTGTTTGTTAGAGGACACTACTTCCCAGAGTTACAGGGAAAATGAAACTGGTATATATATAAAGGTAATATTGAATAGGGAAAAAAGGACTACATTGAAACATTTATCTATATAAAAAATATAAGTGTGAAAAAGTACAAGTTAAAAAGCTACTATGAAATATATTATTAAATATCTAGTTGAAATGAGGAAAAGGTAAAAAGAAAAACAAAGAGAAGAAACATGAGAAAGAATAAAAAGGAAAAAAAAAAAGTGTATCTGAAAAATATACCAGCCATGAGACAGCACCTGAAGCTCACCATACTATTCCCCTGGTGTTGGGGTTTTACAGTGTGATGGGTTCCCTAGGGTTGTCATCCTCTTGTTCTTCCAGTTTGTCTTCTGGGATAGGGGCCTGCTGCGCTGTTTCTCAGGCAACCATGCTTGGGAGGAGTTGGCCTGTCCCCTGTCAGGGGGCTGGGCTCCATGGAAACTGTTTTTTTTTTTTTTTTTTGAGCTTTTGTTCTCTGGTGGCTTTCTACCCCTTTTCTGGGGGTCAGAGCAAAGGAAAATGTCCATATGCAGACTTCTGACCCAGAGCAGAGAAATCACAGTTGCTCTTCTCTAAACCCTCCAGAACACACAGTCTCCATTTTTGTAAACCCTGCTGAAAAATGCAGCCTCCTATGAGTGGTCACTTCCCAGTGACCCTCTCAGTGGTCGGCTCAGGAGTCCTGCTTGTCTCTGCCCTTTGTGCTTCTAAAACTGTGAGTGGTACCGGGTTCATGTGAACAGGGCCCCACAGCCCCTGGATCCTGTGTGAGTGCTATTGTAAAGCCCTTCCTGGCTGCTGCTACCGCTCTGGGAGTTATCATCATCCCCCTAAGTGCATTCCTTAATTCCCATCACTTATTTCACACATCCCCCCACTGCCCTCCTTTCTGGTAACCATCAGTTTATTCTCTATAATTAAGAGAATGTTTCTTGGTTTGTTTGTCTCTTTCTGTCTTTTTGCCTTTGCTCATTTATTTGTTAAATTCCACAAATGAGTGAAATCTCATATGGTATTTGTCTTTCTCCGATTTACTTATTTTGCTTAGCATTATACTCTCTATATTCTCTAGCGCCATCCATGTCATTGCAAATGGCAAGATTTTATTCTTTTTTTGACTAATATTCCATTGTGTGTGTGTGTGTGTGTGTGTGTGTGTGTATACCACGTTTTCTCTCTTCATTAATTGATGGACACTTAGGCTGCTTTCATATCTTGGATATTGTAAATAATGCTGTTATAACCATAGGGGTGCATGTATCCCTTTGAATTAGTGTTCTTATATTTTTTGGCAAATATGCAGTAGTGTGATTGCTGGATTGTAGGGTAGTTCTATTTTTAAATTTTTGCAGAACCTCCATACTGTTTTCTATAGTGGCTGCACCAGTTTGCATTCCCACCAACAGTGCCCAAGTTTTTCTTTTTCTCCATATCCTTACCAACAGCTTTTGGTTTTTGTGTTGTTGATTTTAGCCATTCTGACTAGTTTGAAGTGATACCTCATTGTTTTGATTTGCATTTGTGTGTCTGTTGAACATTATTCACTATGATCAACTGGGATTTATTCCTAGATTGGAAGGGTGGTTTAATATTTGCAAACCAATCAGTGTGACAAATCACATCAATAAGAGGAAGGATAAAAACTACCAAAAATAAGAGAAAGGCTAAGAACCATATGCTAATGTCAATAGATGCAGGAAAAAAAACATTTGACAAAGTACAATATCCATTCATGATAAAAAAAACCCTCAACAAAGTAGGTTTGGAGGGAACATACTTCAACATAATAAACATCATGTATGAAAAACCCACTGTGAACATAATCCTTAGTGGGGAAAAACAGAGCTTTCCCCTGAAGTCAGAAACAAGACAAAGATGTCCACTCTCACTGACCTCCTCTACGCAGCATAGTACTGGAAGTGCTACACATAGCCATCAGGCAACAACAACAACAACAACAAAAGGCATCTAAATTGGTAAGGAAGAAGTAAAACTTTCACTATTTGCAGATAATATGATACTCTGTATAGAAAACCAAGGGCCACCTGGGTGGCTCAGTCAGTTTAGTGTCTGGCTTTGGCTCAGGTCACGTTCCCAGGGTCTTGGGATCAAGCCCCACATCAGGCTCTCTGCTCAGTGGGAGTCTGCTTCTCTATTTCCTCCCCACTCATGCTCTCTCTCCCTATCTCTCTCTCTCAAATAAGTAAATAAATTCTTTAAAAAAGAAAAAGAAAACCAAAAAAACTCCAGTAAAAAAACTGCTAGAAGTGATAAATGAATTTAATCAAGTTGTAAGATACAAAAGATTTCTATACACCAATAATGAAGCAGCACAAAAAGAAATTAAGAAAATAATCCCATTTTCAATTGCACCAAAAATAATAAGGTACTTAGGAATAAACTAATCAAAGAGGTGAAAGACCTGTACTCTGAAGATTGATGAGAGAAATTAAAGAGGACGCAAAGAAATGGAAAGACACTCCATGCTCATGGATTGGAAGAATAAATATTTTTAAAGTGTGTATACTACCCAAAGCAATCTACACATTTAATGTAATCCCTATCAAAATAACACCAGCGTATCTCACATAGCTAGAGCAAACAATCCTAAAATGTGTATGGAACCACAAAAGACCCTGAATAGCCACAGAAATCTTGAGAAAGAAAAGCAAAGCTGGAGGCATCACAATTCTGGACTTGAAGTTATATTACAAAGCTGTAGTCATCAAAACAGTATGATACTGGCACAGAAATAGATGCATAGATCAATGGAACAGAATAGAAAACCCAGAAAAGAGCCCACAGCTATATGGTTAACTAATCTTCAACAAAGCAGGAAAGAATATCCGATGGGAAAAGGAGAGTCTCTTCAACAAATGGTGTTGGAAAGATTGGACAGCAAATGGCAAAAGAATGAAAGTGGACCACTTTCTGACACCATACACAAAAATAAATTCAAAATGGATGAAAGACCTAAATATGGTACCTGAAACCATCAAAATCTTAGGAGAGAACACAGGTAGTAACTTCTTTAACATCAGTCATTTCAACTTCTTTCTATATATGTCCCCTCAGGCAAGGGAAGCAAAACCAAAAATAAACTATTGAGACTATATCAAAGTAAACAGCTTGTGCACGGTGGAGAAAACAGTGAATGAAACTCAAAGGCAACCTGTGGAATGGGAGATAATGTTTGCAAATGATAACTGGTTAGGATCTAAAACATATAAAGAACTTTCAGAACTCAATACCAAAAAAAACAAATAATTCAATTAAAAAATGAGCAGAGGACATGAAAAGACATTTGTGAGTTGTTGTTGTTTTTTTTAAGCTTGTTTTTGTGCCTAAAAGATTTGGTAAAACTTCACCCTAACCTCACTTTACCATTAGTGATATTGTAAATTTAAGAATCCTTCCACAACCTTACTTGCTTTACTCCAGATGCGTTCAAAATTGTCTGGTCCTTACATTCCATTGTCAGAGCTTGGAACTAAAGGGGTGATAGGGCGTTCTGACCTAGAAAGGGCCATTGCTTCTTGTCTTCTGGATTTTATCTCTCTACTGATAGGGTCCAAGATGATATGCTTTGGTTTCTGGCAGCCCCATGATGCTGTTATTTTTATTAGTTTGATAATCTTCTAAAACCCTGAGTGTTTCTTAAAAACTCTTCTTAGTCAGTTGAAAACCTGATCAACCAGGTGGTTTATTGAGTCTACTGAGAGTCTCTCACACCATTGCCTATTAAATTTCATATCATTAGGTTCAGACTATTATTTTAGCTTATTTTTATTCTTTGTAAGTTTTTAATTCTGTCATCTAATGAAATTATTGTCCTCAGTCTTAAGCCTTTAGCAAGTGGAACATTCATTTGCTACCCCTTCTTCTTTACTACTGATAAAACTGTAGTTTTGGGTAGGCATGAAGACAGGGCCTCTTGCTAGACACTAAAAAGTCCATCCAAATACATATATAATTATTGATCTTTTAGTTGAGATCATCAAGTCTTTAGTAAGATATTTGAGTTCATTTGTTCATCACATAGTAGTTGAACAATTTCTCTCAGCTATGCACTGTAGTAGATAACGGGAATACAAGATCTAATAAAACTTGTTTCCCCTGTTCAAGGATTCAGAGAAAAAGGACAAGAAAAAAGATTAATTAAATAAGGCATATGTTAGAAAAGTATAAAAATGTTTAATGTCTCAAAGAATTTAAAACCAAAGGGAAAAATGATAATTATTTCCTATATTTCATTGATCCAAGTATATAAGATAGGTGGTGGGTGCTGTGACATGCTACTGATCGTCTGGTTTAGAAATTAAAGAATAATACCCTCAGTTGCAGAGAGTGTAGCCTGTAGGAAGTTCACAGCTGTCGTCCCCTGACAAGGATCACTGTGCTTAAGAGAACCTGTTGGCCCACATCCAATGACTGAAGCAGAGATGTTAGAGCCTGCCCACCTTACCCAACTGGTAACAGTTCTGAAGAGTCATTCTCACTTCATAGTTTCCAGTAAGGTCACCTGAGAGTTCCCTTGACTCTGCCTTGCAGTATAATTTCCCCTCCCTCCCTCTGATTGATAGACAGACAGACAGATGAGAGAAGTCAAGTAGTAGTTATACTTTGAGGCAGTACTTGGAGGTAGCAATGATGGGGGCTTCTAAATTGTGGATGGTTTTATGGGTTTGCTTTTCTTTGTAAGAAAATAATCTGTGTACCTGTAGGGAAGTTTATTTTTAAATAACTTTCACTACTTCATTAAGCTTTTTAACAGTAGAATTAGTCATATTCATCAATGTCTTATACATGTTAAGTGTTTTATTCCCTAAAATTTTGATTATAAGTTATTACGGAGAAATGGTAAAGGAAATGCTTTTTTTTAAAAAAAAAGATTTTATTTATTTGACAGAGAGAGAGATCACAAGCAGGCAGAGAGGCAGGCGGCGGGGTGGGGGGGGGTGGGAGGAAGCAGG